>VZRL01003752.1:2057-72127 GCA_013397895.1 Origma solitaria | reverse complement strand
GGGTGGGAGTTGCCGGGTTTTCCCCCGCCGGCCGGGGGATGCCGGAGCCGCCGCCGGGACGAGCAGCGGCGGTGCGGAGCCGGCTGTGCCCGCGGCAGGGCCCCGCGGAGCCCGGCGGAGCTCCGGCGCTGGCCCGGTGTCGGTCAGACAGCGCGTCGCTGTGCCGGGCTGGGCTGGCTGCGTTGTGGGGGGCAAAGGGAGATTAAGCTTCAAACTTTGATGATACTGAAAACTTTCTGTTCCAGTTGCTGGTGGTTGCTGGATGCGGGGTGCCGCAAGCGTGGTGTTTCCAGAGGGATGTACCTAGACAGGAGATGAAAGGCAGGCTCTGTAATGCTGCATTCATCTCCTTTGAATCGCTGTCCATGTTGGGAGGTGTTACAGCGAACAGATAACACGCTTGCATCTATTCTTCCCATTATTATTTTTCTCCTAATTTGATTCCAAGACCGTTTAGCTTTTTGGGGTTTTTTTATCTGTGGTTTGTTTTGCTAAGGTCTCAGTAATACATTGCGCCACTGTAAAATCGAACGCTCCATAATTCACTGGCAGCACAGAGAGGCTCTTAACTGCACAGGCTTTCAGTGGTTCCGCTAATAACTTGCCGAGGGTGGTGATGTGAGTTGGTTTCCAGTGCGTTCCTCGTCTCTGATTGCCATACAGCCCATCTTCACACTCTTTGTTTTTGTTACCAGTTATAAAGGCAGTTTATATGTGTTTGGGGAAATGCAAGGTTAAGGGGGACAGAGATGTGTTTGCTTTACTTCTTCTGTTTTGACCATCTGCAAGGCCAGAAAAAAAATGAAAATTACTTTGGCAGTGAGCTCTTAGGTGGGGAGATCTGGAACAAATGCTGTCGCGACATGAGGTTGCCTTTTGGGCAAAGATTTTCACATGCTCAGCACAGCTCTACAAAAATACCCCAACTCCTATTACACAGGGAAGAACTGAGCTGATACTTCCTTTTTCTCTGTTATGGTAACTTTCATATTTCTGTAACATGTAAGGAAGACTATTACAACAGCAACGTCCTTTTTAAAAGTACTTTTAAAAAAGAAACCTTGTAATTTCTTGTGCTTAAATCTCCTTTCTACTGTCCTTTAATACCCCCACTCCCTCATCTCACCAGGCCCAAAATAAAAACTAATGATAAAGTCCTACTACTTCCTAGGCTAGATTTAAAAAAATGTTTTAATGAAATGAAATTTCAGGTTATGGGAACATCATGAAAGGTTCGACTTAAGTCTATAAAAGGCGTAATGTAGCAACTAAGAATAAAATTCTTCAGCTTGAACTGCTGTAGTATAATTTAACTGCTGATATTTAAAGTTTCACTTGATGTAAACTATGGCAAGTATAAGCAAGGCTTTCTGAGTTACTTATATGGTTTCTCAAAGACTGTGCAATATTTTCTTATATTCTGCTCTGTACTTTTTCAGTACCCTCCTGTGCTGCTTTTGCAGTGATGCTTTGTTTTTTCCCCCATGAACTTCTGCTTGTTATTAAAAACTGAAAATAAACAAACCACAAGTGATTAAAAAGACAATGTATGCTCGTAATTACAATAAAACCCTCTTGATTAAGTCAGAAAGGAAAAATGGTGATCATCTTGGATACTATTGCATGATTACTGTCGTCAGATGTCATTTTGCCATGACAGTGAGTCTAGTAGTGAATTTTACAGTGCTGAGAAGATAATTCATTGTTAGTGTGCTTAGCTTGTCCCCATGACATCATTTTTGACACTGTTTTGTCAGGCTGAAATATCTTGTCCTCAGCAGTATGGTAGCCTTACAAAGACATTGAGGATTTGCATGTGCAGTATGTTGCAGATTTCCACATTATGTGATATACAAAATGAGCTTAAAATGTCTGTCAGAAATACTAGATGTTATTTGGATGAATAAAAATTCCTGTACTTTGACAGAAATAATATTTTTAGGTGTACAGATACTATAAGTAAGACCTCTTTATCATGTTTCTATCTATTTCCAAATGCCCTTTCAATTAGAATTTTTGGAGAAACTGTAAAATATGTTTGTGTAATTACTGGCATTCTTTAGCACTATATGCATATTACATGCAGTAGCACATGAACTTAATCATTCAGTTCATTTTATACAAGCCAGAAAAATACTATTCTATATCCACACCCTGTATATCATCCAGATATCACTAAGTCTCCTTTTAAAATCCCTGGTGACAAACTGAGTATGTTACTAGGACCTATAGCATCAGTGGATAGGGGTGTGTGGGTGCTAACAATATATGTTAATTTGACGCAGCCAAGCCTCTTAGTGTTTCTTCTGTACTGAATTCAGTATGTATTTGGATCCATTTCAATATTATCAATCATTCTTTTAGCAGTGCTTTCTACTCATGTTATCTAGAAATGCAAAACAGTAACACTAAATCAGAGAAAGCAGTTTGAGAGGCATGAATTAAAATACTTAATATATGGGGCAGTTTGAGAGCTGCAGAAAATGCAGTCATAAATTTGAATTTTGTTTTTTAAATTAAAATTGTAATAGAAGCTGCTATGCACTCATGTGAATGATGAAGAGAGCAATGTATTGAAGAGAGATTTGTGTTGTACAGGTCCTAATTCTTATGAAGTACCAAGAATTTGCTATTCTACTTACACAAAATTCCAATTCCAATTTAATTTCAATTAAAATGAAAAACATGTCTTATTTTGTCTTTACATACTGGTCAATACAAGTTCTTGATTTAAACTGGTAGCAGTAGTTGATTCTATAGAAATAATAGCATTAATAGATATAGGAGAAGAGCCCTTCAGGACTGATGTGACCCAGTGCAGCACTGACACACAAGTGCTTGATAGATTTTTATTTAATGTGGATTTAAGATGTTTAGAAATCATGCCAACAAGAAGATACCAACCATGAGATTTAATTAAACATCAGTCAGCCTTACCTTATCTCAGGAATGGTTACTTTTGCATGCTAACAACTGAAATACTCTTGTCTAATTTATGAACTTGTCAATAGACTACAAAACCAGTGCTCTGAGGGACTTCTTTGTGCATATTACCCTTTTTATTTTTCCTCCTGTCTGTGACAGTACTTCTGTAGTGCTTTTCATCATGGACAGGTTGACTTCTAACAACATGGTTTAGATGACCAGCAACGCAAAAGGTGAAGCTAATGCCTAAGTCCCAGGCTTATCTTTGAGTAAATCTATATAAGAAATTTTCAGAGACTGTAATAGTTCATGCCTCAAACAGGAATTTATGATGTTTGTAATATGTGAAAAGTTAATTTTGAAGGTTCCAGTAGCAGTGCGGCTTGTGGTGTTAGATGTGCCTATCATAAGTACTAGTCTGGTTTGGTTCAAGTCTTCCGTTAATAAATGTGATCCATGAACATGTGTTTCTCAGGCCTGGTGACAAGCATCCATACAGCATGGGAGTTGTTGTGTCTAGAATATATACCGGAATCTTGAGTTTGGTCCTATTTGTCTGTGGTGAGCTCTGGATGACAGAGCGCAAGTTTGCACAACATGATAACACCGTGGAGGTAGTTTGGTGTTTTAAAGGGAATATGTAGATTCAAACTGACATTTTAGATAAAAGTCATTCTGTACTGTCCTGTATCTCTCTGATACATATAGGTTTAACTTAAAATTTAAATAGTTGTTAGAAGCTTTCTTATATATAATTTATGAGATTTGGGCAGGGGGGGAATCCTCTCTACTGTATTACTGCCTGGATTCATAAATTATTTGAGTGGCCTATTTTACAATTAGGTGCCTCAAAGCTGAGGTTGATGGTCCTAAAAACCCTGTCTGAAAGCACACTTTTCTACATTTTTTACTGTAAAGAAAATGAGATGCGCAGGGCTTCTATTCTGCATCCATCCACAGCTGTTACCACCAAGACTGTTCTGGAGAGCGGAATCTCTCTCCTGCCTCACTGCCTTTGGCATCCAGAGATGGGGATGTTCCCTCTGGATTAGAATAGCTTGTTTTGCTAAGAAATAAGTGTAAGCTATTTACTCAAACTTGAGTAGAAGCATTTGCAATGATGTTAATCTCTCTTCTCTTCGTATTTTATGGTGCATTAATTGCATCCCATATTCATTGTGACACTTCATTCTCTGTCCTGTTCAGCTTTAAGTAGCTTGAGCTCACATCACCCTGTTCCCGAGAGAATGAAACATGCAGAGTGTCATAATCTGTCCTTTATTTCACCTGCAACCTTTGGAAAAAAAACCAAAACAAAACAGTAATTAGGCCAGAGGGAGAGTGACTCCTGCCCTGTGATTAAGGCATTCAGGTGAGGGGAATCTGGTTTCTGTAGGTGTTTCATTCTTTCATCCAGTAAATATTTTTCCATTTCATAACTTCAGCAGGAATAGTCTTAGGACAGACAATAGCCTGTGGTTTAGGGCACTGCCCTGGTGTGTGGAGATGTGATTGGGAGCCAGTCTCTCAACCTGAAAAGAGCCTACCACCCACTTGTACTTCCTCTGTGGTTGCTTTCCTGATGCTCTTAAATAACTCAGTGGTGCTTGAGGGCATGCTCCTGCCCTCTCATCCGAAACTTCAAAATTGCATGACTCCTTTCCTCAGGAACTTGTGAAAGGAATGACTTTGTATCTTGCTTCTGGGGAGGCCTGAGGGTTTTACAACCCTTTTTAATAACATAGGTACCTCTTGAGCTTCCAGGAATAGGTGGCATGAGTTTAAGGTACAGCCTTCGCAACTTTCTTACCTATTAGGTCAGATGGCTTCCTGCTTGCTATCCCAGTTATCTTACTTTCTCTTATATACCCAAATTTGTTGCAGCCATGTTCAAAATTCTCCTGTGAGTCCAGTTTGGGTTTCCGGACTTACATGAATTAGGAAATCTAAGACGAGTATAAATTTTTAAGGGACAAAGGCCAGAATTTGGCAAGACTGGGGACTTCTGGAGAAAGTCTTTCTCTTGGGTTTAGGACACAGTTTGAGTCTGGTTTGATTCAGTTGTCCAGTGTAAATGTTTTGTCCTTGATGAAATGCTTTACAGCATCTGTTGTGTCTATACTTGGTTAGCAGATGCAAGGAGGCCAGAAGAACCATGTCCTGCATAGACCCATGTCCTGTAGTGCCTACTGGTAAGGTGGGATATTTTAAAACAGCTCAGTACTATTTGCCTCTGCAACTGAGCTGAGCCCAGTAGTGTCCTAAGACTGTTGTTGCCTAGGCTGAATATGGTTATACTGAGAAGTGGGAGAGAGGGGGTGTTTTCATGTTTTTCAAAGATGTTTCAGAGCAAACCTGCTTTCTGTTTTATTTCCTTTATTGTGAGTGTATTTAATACCTAGCTTGATCATTATAATTTTCATTTTGCAGCTGCCCTGGATAAAATCTGGAAGCTTGAGTTAATGGCTTTCTGGGAAGAGGGGAGAAAGTTCATCTTCTGGTTTCTGTCATGCATGTTAATAGTGGTGTGGAGCTGTGGGGCAATAATTCATTACTGTTTTTAGCTGGTATGGAAATGCTGAGTGATGGTGCCACTTACGGAGCAGAATTGGTTTTGGAAAAGAAGGAAAATTGTCTCTGATAACTGATCCTTATGATTCTGTCTCCAGTAAATTGATTCCAGAATTGTGTTTAAATAGCCTCCATGGGAGATGTACAGTAGTATTTATTTAGTATGGGTGATCTGTTGGTCCTAATTTTTCAGAGGGGATTGCTATAATGCTGTGGAAGCTGGGGAGGGAAGAAGGGGAAAATTCTATAATAACATTTCTTAGAGTTGTTGAGATCTCTTTAGATTTGAGAAGGCTAGATTGTTAAATTTGTTACGTTTTATTTCCAGGAACAGTCTAATTTTGTCTCAGTTTTACTTTGTCCCACCCACATACACACGGTTTGACTCCCTGTACTGTACTCAATTGCTCTGTAATTGCAGTGTTTTGCTTCAAGGATCATCTGTAGGCAGTTGGTGACTTCTTCAGATAAAGATTTCATGATGGATGCTGGCACCTTTAGAAGCTTCTGGAAATAAGTCTGTAATCCTCTCCCTAATAATTGATGGTGGCAGAGGAAATGGGATCTGATATTTTGTAACCATTTTCCCTGGTTTTATTATTAAGGCATAAAGCCCTGTAGGACTGACTGGAGCACTTGCCTCACCCTCTCACAAGGCTGTGCTGCAGCAGGGCTCTGTAATACCAGTTACTGTGGGGATGGTTTTGCTGTTCCAGATGAGATCATGATGGGGGTGCTGGAGAATGAGTCTCCCTCAAAATGTGTTTTATGCTCTGAATACATGAGAGATTGTGTTATTATAGTGCTATTCTTAGGTCTATGGGGTTTATGTTTTTAGTTAGTGAAGGTGTTAAAAATCCACTTAGAATTTTTTGTCAATGTCTCTTGTATTCAACACGAAAATAGAAAATAATTTCTGATCTTGAACTATTTTGGGACTGTTGCCTGTAGAAATTATTTGTATTTCTACAACTAGATAATCTTACTGCTTTTATTTATTTTATTTTTTCCCAAAAGACAAGGACAGAGCACGCATATTAGAGATCTGAGATGTATAGGTAGTATGTTTGTCCATTTTTATAATGTGAGACAGAAAATGAAAGTCTGACTACTTACGCCTTTGTTTTACAGAGGTTTTGATTCATTAAGGCACAGACAGTATCATGTTGTCCTTTACTGAACTAAAAGTAAAACTGCCAAAAAAGATCCCCTTTTGTTCTGCTGCTGAGGAACATTGTGGGCTGCCAAATCCTGACAGTGAGTCACCACAATTGTAATAAAGTGTTTGTACTTTGGAGGTTGCTGTTATTCAGTGTCTTCTAATTTATTCATAAGGCAGAAGGACACCTACAGGTTTAAAATACTACTTTTTAAATAAATAGTCCATGTTTATAAAGAAATAACATTTGTCAATAGAGAATTAAATACTCTGTGGTAACACTTCAAAGCTTCTAAGGAATAAATGGTTAATCTTTAAGAAATACACTTATATATATATATTTAACAAATTCCATGTTTTGTGTAAGAGCAATGCTAGACTTTAAAAAAATTTTGGGATTATTTTAAACTCCTTACTGAACTCTGCTGTTTTGGCCATCTGATCTGACCTGATAATAATCTGATAACCAGGGAGACTGTTTCCTTCCTGAAAAAAACCCCCCCAAAAAAAAGTTTTAAGGACAGGACCTCTGACCCTGGAAACGCTTATCTGCATTTTAGCTTTGAAGTATGGGCTGTGACCCAGCAAGCATAGCTCATGTAATTTAATTCAGTTGTTTTCAGCATCACTTCCAAACAAAGGAGTCAAGTTTAAGTTCTAGTAGTCCAAATAAGTTATAATAGTGAAACAAAACTCAGAATGAGCACGCATAAAGAGCTGGAGGAGAGAGCATGGTGGCTCTGACTCAGTGATGGTACCTGTAAGGCTGACAGGTGTGTTCCCAGACCCACAGCAGGTGTCCTGCCTGTGGCCATGTGCACACTGTGGTGGTCTGGCTGATGGATCCTGCTGCCTGTGCTTGGGTGGGAGATGGGAGTATGTACAAATTCTTGTTCCCTTCACCTGTGCATGGAGAGGAGGTGGCTTTCTTTATAATTTCTCAATACTGTAGCCATTTATGGATATGAGTCCTCATATTGTCTATCAGTTATTGAGGCAGAAACAATGATTCCTTTCTTTGCATTGATAAAATAACAATAAGGCTTTCATTCTTCATACATAGGGAATTTTGCATGTCATTTACCTTTCCCTAACATTGAGCTAATGAAATTTCCACAGTTCTCTCTCTCAAAAAAAGCGCCAAATTTGCTAAACTGGATTATTAATAACTTTGCCTGATTCCATCTTGTAAAGCTGCTGACAAAAAGGACCAAGGTGGGTGTGGGTACTAGGCACTGGGGACACATGGAAATTCTTGCAGCAGAAAGTACTATAATGTTAATTGCTGCTCAGTGTCATGCTATCAGTACAGCTGTTTCCCAAAGAAGAGGTTTGCCTGCTGTTGACAAGATATTCACACAAAGGGAGGAGATGGTAGATAAGCAAATGCAAATATTACATGCTTTCTATCCTTTGGTTTTTAATACGTGCTCTAGTGACGAGTTCAGCGTGAAACACTTAGTGACGTGTAATTATATATGCATTAAGTGGAAGTTGATTCATAGTGTCCCTCTTTGAGGGTACCTATCCATAATGCACTGAGGTAGGGATGCGAGAGGAGTAGCACAGCTCTGAGCTGCTTAATTCATGTGGCACTGCAGTCCCACTCGGCTGCTGACTTCCTTTCTCCTTTTTTTTTGCCCATAAAAGGAGAAAAGTGCTGCCATATGACTCGCTTTAGAGAGAATCACAAGATGAGGTTGGGGCCAGGAGGAGGGGGGGCAGGGGGGGGAAGTTATTCAGGTAGCTTTGTTTCTTGTACATGGTACAAAACATTCTGCTGTCTGTGTTTAATGTGGTATTACTAGCAAAGTATGTGGTAATATTTCCTTCAACTGACATTGAAATCAAACATTTCATTCTTATAATAACTTCTTTTTTCTTTTTTTCCTTTTTCTGCATGGATGAGAGATTCTGAAGGGAAGGGATATAAATGAATTTGGAAAGGAGATAACTTCAGTTTTTAGGGATTAGGCTATCCTCCAAACCTGCAGACACTTTCCTGCTGCTTGTTAAGGAATGACTGTATGTGGTATTCTCCCATCTTGTGCCAGTGACTGTAGGTAGGCATGCCCGAATTCATTGCTTGATTTTACACTGTTAAAAACCTTCATCTCCAGTTTTTTCCAGAAAACAGACTAGCTGGGTGGTTCTCTGAAGACTTGCTTAGAGATCAAATCTGGACAGCTCTGTGCCTTTTCATGAACTCCTTGAGCTCCCTTACTCTGCAGTCTCACAGTGACTCTCAGTGTACAATAAAGCAAGAGTTGCCTGACTTCCTTTGACATATTCTGACAAAAAGCACTGCTCTCCCACTGACAAGAGTCACAGTTTCTCCACAGAGCAAAGGCAATCAGCAGCTTTAAATGACTTCCACCCAGTTTCTGGCATGGGTTACTAGGTGGTGTTTGATGGGCTCTTGATTCTGCGTCAGGGTGCGCAGCAAGCACTAGGGCGGTCAACTCAAATCATGCTGCTGGCTGAAGTCCTGTGTGTGTGTTCAAAGCCATCTCTGAGTCGATGATTCACAGTATTGATCAGCTTGGGCTTAGTCAGCCTTGTGTGTTCCCTTTATTTACTGATGCTATGAAGCGATTTGACATGGGGGGATATAAATCAGCTGTCTCTCTTCTTGCTCAGTCCAATGCATGATGTTTTAGAAATCACAGCAAAATGGATGTGTATGTGCAAATCAGACATTTTTCTTTGCAACTATGAAAAATGGAGGTCTTCGACCCAATCATTTACTTTTATATGAAATGAAGCATTTTGTCCAGGAGTCCAAAGGCAGCTGGAGAAAATTAAGATTTTAGTAATAACAGTCATTTCCTACATTTCCTAGCATCACCCTTTTCTAGTGTCACTGTAGGTATCCTGAGAACAGAGCGAAAGGACCATACTAAAGATCCATACTATATGGATCTAAAGTAATTTTTTTCTTTTTTCTTCCTAGCTGTTGGTTTTTGGGTTTTTTTTTTACATCAGAACTAGGATGTAGGCCAAAATCTGTGAAAAACAGATGTCTGTCTCATGCCTGCAGTGTTATCATCACTGGGATTTAATAAATTTGTTACTTCACATATGTTGGTGGGTTTTTGTTGTGTTGTAGGCTTTTGGTTACTTTTCTTGAAAGGTTTGATGGTTTTATGGTTTATTGGAGTGATGGTCTTTAGGTGAGTGTTGATGTCACTGTTGAGTTACATTTGTCATCTTTTCATCTCTTTGGAAGACTGAAATTGTACCTGTAGCTCAAGGTACTACAATTAAAGTATTCACAGGTAAATGAGAGTGTGGGAGTTCATCACCTGGGACTATTAGGTTGGAGCAGATGGTTATTGGGTGGATTATTAGGTGGACTCACCAGACCAGATTGGCAGCTGGTATTCCAACAGTTACAAATGGATGCTCAAGATTTACAGAGTAATAAGCAGTTTTGTCAATGCTGAAGTGGGCTGAGCCTGTTTGGATGGCATGTGCCCACCAAAGGTGCCCTGACATTGCCCTGCTCAGCTGGGCAAGGAAAAGAAGACATAATGAAAAGCTTGTGGATTGAGATAAGGGCGGAGAGGATCACTCACCAGTGACTGTCATGGGCAAAACAGACTCCACTTGGGGAAAATAGTTTAACTTACGACCAATTATATCAGAGTAGGATAATGGAAATAAACCCAAATCTTAAGGCGCTTACTCCCCACCCCACTCTTCTTCCTGTGCTCAACTTCACTCTCAACTTCTCTACTTCTTTCCCTCACGCAACACAGGGGAATGGAGAATGGAAGTTGCAGTCAGTTCAGCACACCTCTGCTGTTCCCTCCTCACGTTCTTTCTCTTCTCCAGCATGGGTTCCCTCCCACAGGAGACAGTCCTTCATGAACTTTTTTAATGCGAGTCCTTCCCATGGCCTGCAGTTAGTTCTTCATGAAGTGCTCCAATGTGAGCCCTCCCTCAGGATGCAGTCCCTCAGGAACAGCCTCGGCCACTGCAGGTTCCCCATGGGGTCCCAAGTCCTGCCAGCAACCCTGCTCCAGTGTGGGCTTCTCTCTTCATGGAGCCAAAGGTCCTGCCAGGAGCCTACCCCAGCACACAGAGTCACAGCCTCCTCCAGGCATCCACCAGCTCAGGTGTGGGGTCCCCTGGGCTGTGGGTGGATCTCTGCTCCCCCGTGAGCCTCCGTGGGCTGCAGGGGCACAGCTGCCTCACCAGGGGCTGCAGGGGAATCTCTGCTCCAGCGCCTGGAGCACCTCCTGCCCCTCCTTCTGCACTGACCTTGGGTCTGCAGGATTGTTACTCTCATGCTATCATTTCTCTCTTCAGCTGCTGTTCTGCAGCAGTTTTTCCCCCCATCTTAACTCAGTTATCACAGAGGTGTTGCACCATCACTGATAGGTTCTGCCTTGGCCAGTGGCGACTTGTGTCATCCCGTCCTGTTCCTCCTCACCGCCCCACTACCCAAACCTTGCCATGGAAACCCAATGCAGAGCACCATTGCACTTAAGACTACAAGGTAAGGAGCTGGGACTGAAGATGATGATCTGTAGGTCAGCAGTTGTGAAACAGTTGTATGGTTTTGTACTGTCAGGATGATTTTTCAGTCCCCTACGACACTGCATAATCACATCTATACAAAGTTTTACACATGGTAGTTCTTGCCAAGTACAATATTTACATCCAGATTTGCACCACGGTAGTTGTGCTTTCCTTTGGAAAGTTTTATGTGCCTCTCTTGTGTTTACAAGAACTTCTTGCTTGTGTTTTTGTGCAAAATAAGGGTGAATGTTTTCAGTTTAGGTTTGCATGAACTTTTAAAAGTAAGTAAACTGGAATTTCTGACTTAGACAAAAGAAACAAATTTGTATAGACATATGTAACTTTGTGAATTATTGAAAAAGTCCACAGATTTGTTCCTAAAATGCTGATCTTGTAAGATGAATTTCTTCCTTGCCCATCACCCCTATGTGAGTGAAGTTTGGAGAAGCAGAGTCTCAGCTGTGCATTGGGATGCTGTTGATAGAACTATGCCCACTTTATACCAGCTGACAGGTTCTACTGGCAGCAGTCCAGGCTTGCCGAAATTAAGAAATCAGATGCTCGTGTTCAGTCCGTCTGAACACACTAAAAAGCTCCAAAACCTAGAGAGTGCAGATTTTTGCATGTGCTGCATATGATACTTGTGGAAACACCAAATGTTCAGCTGTTACATGATTATGTGGTTCTATTCCCCAGATTTGATAGCAGCAACCATCTAGGCGAGGGTGACCTGTTAATTCTGAAATGCATTTGGCTGGTTATGGAATTATCTTCTAAAAATGATGTTCTCCTGAAGCAACTGGGTACTGTATTTTTGATGCATGTTCATAGTAGGAACTAAATAAGGAGTGGATATGGCATGCGGCTCTACTGTTACATTTTTAGTACTGCTCATGACACAGTTTTGTTCTATGCCAACTAACACTCTCCCAGATAATGCCCAAGCATACTTTTGGGGTTAGGAGAGACGATGGACCGTTTCCAAAAGGCTCTTTGGATCTGTCAAGGCTGTATGGAGGAATAGGATTTTAGTTGTCCAGATACAAGCTGTAACATATTTGCTGGTTCCAAGCCCAGATCGTGTCTGTGTGCCCTGGTCTCTTTTATTTTCTGACATGTATGTGGCCACTGATCCTGCTTTCCAGGAAGCTGGGATTCAGTGGCTTCTTTAGGAAGGCAATGGCAGCATTGTCTTTATGTGCTTAGGAAGGTAGAAGAAAAAATTCTTTCAAACCTGGAAGTGAGAAGCTGTCTGGAAAGCAGAAAAAATAAGCAAGAGCACTTAAAATCATAGAATAATTGAGTTTCACTTTTTTTTTATAAGACAAGCCCCAGGGAATGCACAACTATAATCAGCCATTTTGAAAGCACTTTTTAAAAAAAAAGAATATATTTGAAGAATTATGGCCTGGCATTCTAAATCAAAATGAATAAACTGAATGTATGCAGATGGCATCTACAATGTCCTCAACCAGAGGATGTATATCCTGGCAGTAGAGTAAAATTTATCCCTGACCTAAGCTTTGCCTTCTGTTAGCTAAAGGAGCAGTAGCAACATGGTAGTGCAAACCTGAGTTGGCATGATCCTTAGCTTTTCCCTGGGGAATCCCTGTCTTAAGCAGATGTCTCAGCCCTCTTCTTCTAATTGTCTGTTTGCCTCCTGTCAAGGAGGTGCAAATCTAACCTTATATTTAGCAAAAACTGTAGGGCGTGAAGTTTTGTGTGTGGGTGTTTTTTTTCTGTAAGCAGTGTTAAAGCTATTAGCATCCTAATGACTTAACAGTGTCTGGTCCAACAGACAACTCCCGGGTTGACTCTAGTCCGTGGAGCACAGCCATCTGTCTCAGCACCTTGATCTGCAGGACATGAGGAGTAGCTCTGCGATGGCATGGGCTTCCTGGTAAACTTGTCGTGTGCTCCTCCACCTAGAAGTGGTCCAGCGATCAGAAACTGAGCTCCCAGTCCCCACCCCGACAGTGACAGGCTAAGTGCCTGGGCTCCAGGGCTGGGGATTCCTGGTGCAGTTTGTGCTTTGAGGGTTGTGTGGGGAGAGAATCAGCAGCTCAGGATGCTCTAAGGATGGGCTGCCCTGAATTACCTGTATTGTCATGAACATCTCTTGCATTTTTCTGCATAAGATTTAAATAGTACTGGCTTGGTAATAGAGGTTTTAATGAGTCTGTGCTTTTTCAGTTTATACATTGATAAGTGTGTTCAGCTGCTGCTCCTTTTTTGGGATTCTTTGTATTTTGAATTTAAATAGAATTCATTGCTTCATTTTGGAACTTGTACTTTCTATTTCTTGAGTAAAAGACTTCTAAAACGTGAAATAATGTTGTGGTTGCACAGTTAGGATTGAGAGTTTGGCCCCTGACGCACGCTCCATCTCATTTAACTCTTCTTTGAGTTAAGCCTTTGAACTACAACATTATGTAGTCTATTGTGTAATGCAGCTTCACTTAACTCTATATTTGCAAATAGAATTAATTTAGCATCTTTGCTATTTATGCTTTGTTGAATACTGATCATACAGCCTTAATTATTTCTTACACAGCAGGGAACTTTCAAAATAGCAGCTGTGTTTTTCCTTAAGTCAAATTGGTTGTGAACTACGACTGCTCAAATCCCTGGGTGGATAATAAGCTTTACTCCCAGCAGGTTCGCCAGACTACTACGCTGAGACAACCAAACTGACTCCCCGTGTTTCATTGTATAAATGCATTATAACTAGGGATAAATTGACTTGCTGGATCTTACCAAAGAAGTAAAAGAGAATTTTCTCTTCTGCATTAATATGTGATGGTTTGCCTCCTTGTCAATATCCGTTCCTTAAACCAGCATTAAGGTTTTTACTAAAGTTTCCAGTGTGCCTTATATACTTCAGTCCATTTTTATCAGGCTGGTGTGTAAGAAATGATCGCTTTCTTTCTGACTCACAAATTCTCCCAAGGACGTGTTTCTTCACCCTGTGGTTAAGTCACAGTCTTGTAAGAAGTACCTTGATATTTAGTTATTTTCTATACATGTTAAAGTGTTGTTTCTCTTCGTTCCACTCAGCTTTTCTGTGGAAAACTTTGATACCAATCTTGGGATGTTTATCTCCAGTTTTAAAGGAATATTTTAAAGACATGAAACTGGAAACTTTTCAGTGTGGTTTATCGTCTTTCCATCCTGTCCCATTGGCTTTCCCACTTGATGGCATCTCCCTCAATCCAAATGTGATACCTCAGTGAACTTGCCTTGCAGCCGATTCCATGCAATTGTTGTTCACAAACAAGAAGTGCTTCCTGATGTCTGTTTGTAGTCTTTTTTTAATGTCCATTTCATACCTTCTAATCACATTAACCCTGTGAATTACACTGACTTTTTTTTACATCACATTTGATTTTGTGTTTGATTTTATTTTATCCTGAAAGAAATTTAGATATCTGAGATAATTTTTTAAAGGTTAAAAACAGACTTCCAGAATGTTGTGTGTATTTGATTAAAAATCTAATTCAGTTGTAGCTACTACTTAAGTTGTTCTGAGGAATAGCTATTCAGTATAAGTTACAAAGGTTTTGTAGTTTTATAATTCAGCTGAACAGGAGGTTCTCCTTGATAGTTCCTGGGTTTTTGTTTCCAAAATTTAGTTTCTCTATATAAATGTAATTAGTGCTGGAATTCCAGACCTGTCATTTTTGTTGCTGTTCGCTCAAGAGGGAAGGAGACATGTTTTCTTACGTCTTCAACCAGTGAGTGCTGTAAAAAGCAATGGTATTTAGAGCTGGTTTTTGCAGCCCTGTAGCACTGAGGGGTCCGAAGGTGTCTCTTACGACATCACTGCTCGGTGAGAAAGGGTAGATTTTTGAGTTCTGTGAGGTGCTGCCAGTCCTTTCTCTGTCCTGAGGTGTTCCTGCAATCATAGTTCACTATGCTGGTGTGCAGTAGTATGGGAATAATTGACCTTTGGCTGTGGGAGTAATGCACAGTAGAAGACCTTGCAGGAGTACTCATTGCTTTTGAAAACAGGGAAGTTATTCTCTATTAAAGACATTTAAGTAACTTTTCTGATTTATACTCAGTAATAAAAAGTTTCATTAATAACGATCCTTTTAAATAAATTTTAAAACCCACAGATTGCTTCCTCTGTTTAAGTAGCGGGAAGGCTCCGGATCAACTTCAACAAGGTAAGAGTCAACTCTGGTACTTTCAGACTTGCACAGAACAGCTGTCGAGCAGATTTGAACATCATCAATGATTAACGAACACTCAGCCCCCCTTGAATACCATCCTTTGTGTAGTTTTACTGTTACACCTCACTGATGCTTTCAAAATGCTATCTGGGCATAATATTCTCGCCTTGAGGTTTTTATTTGTTTGCTTTTCTTATTATAGAACAACAATTGAGAATTCTTCTTCCCATGTACTTTTTTCATTTACTCTACTGTTTGTTTTGAGTTGTTTCACTGTTATTGTTCTGGTCTTTGTAAACCCTTGGGTCAGAATTGGCTTAGGCAGAGAGTGGGATTTTTCTCATCCCTTTTGAAGTCCTGGTTCTATGATTTTTATGGGTCTTCTACTTCATTTTTTTTTCCAAATCTTGACTGAGTTCCCATCAAACTCTCTGAAATATAAGTTGTAAATACCATTCATTGCTACAGAAATGGAGAGAATTTGCAGCCAGCAGCAAAATAAAAAAATGCTTAAAAAAATGTTCTTCCCCTAGAGAAAGGGAGTTCCCTGACTTGACCAGCTACTAATTGGTACAAAGATTTGTTTACACAGAGGAGCTATTGCTAATTAGTTCCCTGTGTGGGTGTTCTACTTGGAAAATTAGTGTTACATTTTGTTATAATTTAATCTGTTTTTATAATGAATTGTTACAATTTGCAGTAAGAAACTTATTTTTAGGAAAAAAAAAACCAATCTGCACTGTACCATCCCTGAGTTTCAAAAGATAATTCCTCTTTAGATAGCAATCAAGTTTACTATTTTGAAATTAAATTAATTAGATTAAACCCAGTTTTTAGTCACATATTTATAAATATAGCTGCGGAAACACAACTCTGTGTTTTCAAAGCCAAAACTTAATTAAGCTGGTTTATGGACCGGGGGACTTGACCTCTGAGGTTGTGAGGATAGTGAAACTGAATATTTGGGAAGAGTGTTTGTGGAGTTATGTTAGCATTATTGAGGTTATGGTTAAAATGGAAGTTCACTTCCAAGCTTTTCTGTAGTGGATTTTTTTTCCTTGTTACCTTCACCTTTAGTCTGTGAGCAAGCTTGCATCTCTCTAAGTTATTTTATTTAGAGAGTTGAAAAAAGTAACATTAAAAAGCTGTGCATATAAAACCATATAAAGGAGGTGGTCCCCTCATTTTTCTAGCAGCCTCCCCTGCCCCAGTGCTTACAAAATTAAATTATTACTATTGGGCATTTAAATTACATTCTTTATTTCAGTAGTTGCAAAAGATTGGAAAATTAATTTCTGAACTTAGAACTGCTTTAACTGGACTTTTTCAATATAAATATTGTTTTAAATAAATATAGCCTTTATACAAATTGCTAAAAGTTTTGGAAATTTATTCCCATTTCCATGATTTCTTTATTATATCTTTTAATTCTTAATATATTGCATACCATTACAAGTGAACATTATTTTCCTTTGGCTGTACCAGTCTTGCCAACAGCTTGTTATGAAATCCAACTTAAATTGAATCTGTTCAGCAGAATTACATGGGATAAAATTTAGTTTGAGTACCTGATCATTTCAACCCGGCTGCATTTTTAATGGTATTACTACAAAAAATTTTGGATGGTACAGATTTCACTTTGAGTAGAATGATTTCCATTTTTCATGGCAATTTCTTTTTTAAACTAGAAAGTTTCATTGCAAAATTGAGATAAGGAAAAGCACAGTGACCCCAAGTGTAATCTTGAATGTTTTTCATGACAGACGGACGTTGAATGTTTAGCATCACCTCTTTGGATTTTTGAATGTGAATTGGAACCACTGTATTTCTAGGTAAGACATAACCAAGTGTTTGTGTTAAATACCCCCATCATTTTAAATGTGAATTGCGAGAAAGCTAAAGAGTGCAGTATGCTGGACTTTGCTTTGTGCAGTGTTAATGTGTTTGTTGAATGAGTCTAATGTTATTTGAAATTTTAAGTACTAATAGTTCATTTGTCCCAAATTTCTATGTTCCCTGAGAGAAACTGCATCAGCCACTCCATATGGTCAATATGTGTACAGGAGTTAATTTTGTGATTAAGTGTGAATTGTTCTATTAGGTCATTGCCATCTAGAGAGGTAAGTGCGTGCTGTCTGCCCCTTGTCTTTCACCAACACCTTCACTCAGCAGGTTTAGGGCATTTGCTGCTGAAAATCTGTAGGATTGCAAAGGCTTCCCAGAGGATTACTTTTCTGTCAGTTTAGATCCCTGCATCAGCTCACTGCAGATTCACACAAGTACTGGTGTCAACTCAAGGGAATCAGTGCCAGTACCTGCAGCAACAAATTGTTTGATTGACTTTAAACTTCTTATTTCTCTGTGCTCCAAGAAAAGGCTTGGTACATGAGGACGACTATGAAGGGGCTGTGAACAGCTGCAGACTTCAATAGCTGAGAAGGAAGCAGAGGGTGACAGAGAAGAACTAGACAGTTTTGATCTGTATATGTAATTAAAAGAAAATTTGTCACTGAAGATTACCACCTTCTTAGTGAAATAGTAGAGGTCGTGTCAATCTGGCTTCTTGTGCTTTCTACATAGATTAGAGGAGCCAGAAGGGAGATCTCTGTCACACTTCACACACAGCCGAGCTGTGGTCAGCACTGTGCCTGGACTGCAGGGCTGAGAGTCACAGACATCAGTTCTGGTGGTTGTGACCCAAACAGTGCTGTTTGCCAGCCCTTCCTGGACTCCTGGGAAATGTGAAGCAGACAGGACATTTGACCTGGTGGTTCTGCAGCATGTAACACCTAAAATCTGAAAGGCAATAGTATCTTAACTGTATTGTGGGTAGTAAGGCTGTGCGAGATGGTAGCTTTGATCCAGTGGTTTCTTGGAGAGATGGCAGCCATTGAGTATGGAAAGGATTCTTTAAGCTAGCCCTGCTTTAATAACAGTGAATGCTCTCATTAATTCAACTTGCTGTGAGAGGGATCCAGCAAGTGATGCTGTGGGCAGAAGACCACAAAAACTTCCATTTGTTGCAGGTGAGAACAAGCCCAACATGGCAGCAGCCTGACTGGGTTTCTAGCAAAGCTGGTTCACCGTACCCAGGTGAAGCCAGGGCAGTCTGTCAAAATAAAGGTGATTGCTGATCATGTGGAGGTTTGATCAAAAGAAATAAAGCCACTTGCAGAGGTGGAAGGTGTAGAGATTCATCACTTTAAGGTCACAAAGGATGTGGATGTGGAACCAGTGTAGCTGAAAGACAGCAATATTCCTGTTTCAATTCGCTGGATGGGTGAATAATCCCAGGTCCAGGGGAGGAGGTGGCTGGGAGGGGTGGCAGGAGAGATTTAAGATGAAAGGCTTCAGTCAGAACTTTGACAATTTCTGCAGTGCAGAAAATTATTCTCTGTGTTTTAAACTATTGATATGAACTTGTAAGGACTGTATACCCAACCAGCAAAACTATTTTGCATATTTTATTTTTAGGTTTTATTTTATCCTTTAAAAAAGGGCTTTCAGCCTTCTATTTTTTACAGTCATATGGAATTTGAAACAGGAATTATGTGTATGACATACTTACTAAATTTTATAATAGCATTTCAACTAAAATTAATGGCCCAGGACCATCATTCTGAGACAGAGAGGAGAGAATCTCAAAAATGAGTGCTTGGCATGGACTTACCCACTCCAGTGGGGGAGACTGAGATGAGTTGAAGGGAGACCTTAGAGACAGGACAAGTAGAATGAAAAGGAAGAATAAAAGGAAAAATAGGAGGAGTGGAGATGAATACTCTTGACGTGTCAGAAGAAACAGGAAATGAGGAGAAAAAAAGGGGAGTGAATGAGGAAATAGAGATTTGTTAAATTATAGGTTATTTCATATTTTTTCCATAAGAAAGTTAATATGACTACAGCGTGGTTCACTGTTTTTATTTTGTTGGTAGAAAATAATAAACTGGTAGGAACTACACCTGGTAAGAAAATCAGTTAGTATTTTTTTTACCTGATATTCTTTTGAAGTCCTAACTGTTTGCTATTAGAGACCTTCTATAGTTAAGACTTTTTTTCAAAATGAAACCCTTAAATATGACTTTACTGACCTTAAAGACTGATTTTTTTCAGACGGACAAAATACAAGCTGTAGAAGCATCTGAAGATATTTTTTTTGGTAAAAGGAAAGGTTCTGAAAATCAGATCTTAGTATAAAAGTGACAAGCCAATAATTAATTTTAAATATTAATACAGCAGAAACAATTCTTTGTACTCTTAGCTGTGAGCTGTTTGAGCTGTGCTGGGAGTTTGACATGATAAGGTTTTCATTTCTGTCATTGCAAAGAGAAAGATTGAATCTCGTAGACCATTTTTAAAATGACCAGTATCCCTTACAACTTCCGAAAAGTGTGGCATGACTTACTGCTTTAGTTGTCCAGAGTTTGAATGTTCTTATCATAATAAATAATTGTATAACTTTTTTCAGAAGTGTTTTGCGAGTACATGTACATGGTGATCTATTACTGTTGTTTTCTCAATGACCTTGGGAGTAGGAGAATATGGGGTGGGAAGAGAGCAAATTAGTTTTCATTTTCAATTTCCTTTTTTCTAAGAATACATTGGAGAGTTTCTTAATTAAATAATATCATAATAGACATAAGTTGGAAGATGAACTATGATGATTATATTCAGCTCTTCAGATGGTAAGTATATTCTTAAAATAGTGAGTGCTTGACAAGAATTAGGCATCTTTTTTCTACCAAAAGTAGTGTGAACTGTTAAGATGAAGTTAGCATTGCTGGAAGAGCAAGATCAAACATTTAACCTAATCCAGACAATTAAGTTGGATGCCTGAAGTATGCTTCGCTAACTGCTTAAGGATTGATGCTTAAGTGCCAGAATTAATATCTAAAGCTGAATCTCTGGAGTGAATTTGTACTTCACACACAAATGTGTCCTTAGTTTACCTTAGGCCATGGTAATTTACTAACATCCCAGCTGCCTTGATAAAATGAGGAGCATTGTGGTCGTAGAATTTCAGAATGCATTTCAAACAGTTTTTTAGAAAGTAATTAGATGTTTATAAACAAGATGATAAAGTCTCATGCCGCTTGCGGTGCAGTTTTTCAGACTTTTTAAAATCTCACCGTGTATCTTGTACAGGCGTGTTCTGTTCAGTTATGAGGAGTACCATGGAGTGAAGTTTTCAACACAGATCACTAGCTAATTCATTGCCAGGTATTTTGCAGATATAATGTATAAATGTGTTTCAGGGAGAACTGGGAAGGAAAGTACTGTGGTAACTATAGGGGGTTGCCTTGTATTGTTGGCCAGATGTGTTTTCCCAAGAGCTGGGCACACTCTCAATCTGGAATTCAGCTTTATGCCAGATTTTGGTCTGTAGTGCTAGACTGTGACTCAGTCAGAGCCTAAAATTAAAATGCTTTTCCTGAGTTTTACGTCCTCAAAGAAAGATGATTTTCCAGCAGGTGTTAATGATGAGGTATCTGCTAATTCACAGCAGTGAAACTTCATGAAGTTTTTGAAATTAAGGGTAAAATTTTTCAAAAGTAGCAAAAGACAGAAACTTGGTGACTTCTGAAACAAAGGCTCTAATTTTTCACCAATAGGAAAAAATAGGGCCTGTATTATCTCTTTTTTAATAAAAAAACTCTTGCAAATGCCTTCTTATTTAATGAAAAAAAATGCAAGTCCTCTTTTTGCAATGTTCACCTTCATTAACACAACTTGCTGACTTCCTTCCTCAGCTGCAGTTCTTCCTACACTCAGAGGTCAGAAAAGAGCAAGATCAACAAGCCACACATCTGGCTGTCTCTCTTTCCAACTGGAACAAAGAAACAATTTTTTAATGGCTTTTTGAGTTAATTGTAAACAATTTGGTTTTGGAGTCGCTGACTTGCAGCAAATGTTTGTCGTAGGCGGATGTTGGGAAAAAGGACTATGTCCTAATGCAATTCCTCTGTGGCCAGCGAGGGGAAAAAAAACACTTAAAAAAAGAAAAGGAATGTCTTGCTCCTTGTAGCATTGAAGTATGCTGAGTATTTTGAGTGCATATATAGGACATTTCACAAGCTTAAAATATATGCTTTGATGAGGCAGAGAGGCAGAAGTACTTGCTCATTTAATTTTTCTGTAGTATTATATACGATAATACTGAGTTTTCCACCCCCCTTTATTTTCAGGAGCTGTTTTTGTATGAACAAACTGACAATGACAATAGACCAGGGACGAACAAAAGAATAGGGAAAACTATCTAAAATTAAAGTTCTGTTCTAATATTTTTTTCTGGTATTTGTATTGTTCCTAAAGGCATTTTTCCAGTAAACAATTGTCAAAACAGTCATTAATCCTTAATTAATATTTTGAAAACAAACAAACCCTTAAATAAATAGTGAAGTGTAGTAGTTTTCTTACTTTCCCAATTGTTGTAATCTTTAATACTTTAGAGAATAAGGTAGCATCAGTATATCTAAATTATTAGAATTATCTTATTTTTAAAGTTTTTTATCTAAAGTAAACATCTGGTGTGACTTTTATAGTTTTACAGTTCACAACAGGAAATACTAGACATGTTGATTTACAGCACTTCTGAAACTCTGGCTACTTTTAAAATACCTTGCTGTAGTTTTACGTGTCTTAATGTGAACTCCTATTGCTCCCATATATTGGTTGCTTTGTTTAATAACTTTGTCATGATGGTTTTATTAATGATCTGACTATCCTGCTAAATATTTGCAAATGTCTTGATCTGAAAAGTAAATTGCTAATGCTGTTTGGAATGATGCCAAAGCTTATGATAAAATTGAGTAAAATTAATCCTTCAAAGAAAATGTTTTCTATCAATTTGTTTGTAGGAGGTAAAGTGTTCTCTATTATGATTATTTTTTGTCAAAATTAGGTGTTTGGGTTGATAATGCCACTTAGTGGATATCTGCCTTAACTGCAGCCTGTTCCAAAGCCAAATCAGGTGCCAGACAGCTCTCTTGATTTGTACATTGGAGTTTTCCTCCTGCCTAGAATATGTTGACCATAGCATGTTGTTAAGAAACTTTTAATTATCAGGCACATATTAGGAAGTTTATTATAGCTAGTTTGGTTTCTGAATTAAATGTATTAAAATGTAGGAATTATTTACTACAGAATTTTAAACTTGGAGGAAAATAAGGATCTTATTTTCATATTTAATTTGCATTAAGACATTAAACATTAAACAACAATCTTGGTCACTTTGCACTGATTCTTTAGGTTAATGAAATATTAATTGATAGTAAGGCGATAGTTTTGGTGGTTTAGGCAATGATTTGTTTTAACCCTAAGAGTTGGAAGATTGGTGGCTGGGCGAATGCTGACCTGGAACAAGCTGATAGTTCAAGAATTGAAGAATTGAAAGTAGTGAGTGTCTTTTGTCAGCTGTGTCCAAAATGGGAGTGTAGATCTGGGATAGTCCATGCTGTAGTTGGACTTCTTCAGACTTCCAATAACTGGGTAGAGCAGGGTGCTGATAATGACAGGGTTTGATCCCCATATGGGCTATTCAGTTCAGAGCTGGACTCGATGATCCCTGGGGTCCCTTCCAAGTCCAAATATTCTGTGACTGTAGTTCTCCTTTGGAAGATCAGAAAGGGGAGATAGACACCAAATGTCTGTTCTAACACTGTCATTGAAGGTTATCATTTCCTAAACATGCTTTTTTTAATAAAGGTTCTTTCTTGCTAAGTAGTTTGGATGGTGGAATTAATAACTTGGTGTATTTGATATAACATTTAAATATATAAAAAATTCAACTTTTATCCAATATCTGTATATATATATATACACACATATAATCTATATTGTATATTTTTTTCTAATATTAGGGTTTAAAAAAAGAGTAGTTTATAATAAAAGAATATTGTCTTTTTTGCAATTTAAAGCTTTTTTCTTACAGGAAAGGTTTTTTTCACTTTTGAAATACATATTGATTCAGGTCTTTCAATTTCTTTTCAGTCCTTAAACTCTGTTCTTTGAACTTTTTTTTGACCTCAGTAAATTTCCATTCCTTTCCATCAACTCTGATAATTTTCAATCACTGAGTGTTTTTTACCTAATCTCTCAGGCTTTTCTGAAGTTTTCATTTATGCTGTTTTTATTAGTAAGTCAGTTGAATAATTTGCAACTAAAATAGTAGTTACTAAAATAGTAGTAATAGTAATATTCAAGGAGAATAAACCAAAAATCAGTTTCCAGGCATGTTTCAAGGCTGTATTACAGGCTGGTTAAATTAACAATGAAGATTGAAAGACAATACAAAGACTTTTGTTGGCTTGAGTAACAATATTTTTCAGAAACTTTCTTATCTTCCACTTGTTTACAATAAATTAGGAATAATTGCAGGGTTTTATCTGCCTTCTGCCATCCTGCAGAGAACTCATATAATCTTATGTCATGAGCTAAGAGGAATCTGAGCTGTAGGACTCTTGTTAGTGCAGCTGAAGTCACCCAGGCGTTCCTCCTGCCCATAAATGGCTTTCAGTCACCAAACAGAATGCTTTGGTTAAGTAAATGAGTTTAATCTTTTGATTTTGGTACAGTTTTAATCTTGATGTATATACCATTTTTGTTGTGTAATAAGCAACTAGTACTCAATTCTTGGTTAAACAAGCTCATTTGCAACTCCCTGTGTACATGCACATGGTATGTGTTTGCATGTAGTTTTTACAAAATTTAAGTTTTTCAACAATTCTTTAAACTGTTTCTTCATTTACTATTTAAATAGTTTATAATTTGAAGTTTTCTCAGAAACTAATGAATGTTGCCTTTTCAAGGAGGTGTTTCTTTTAGATGTGACTTCTGTCACCTTTAAGTGCGAATGGCAAATTAGTTACAAGTGAAAATGAAACAAAGTTATGCAAAAGTAAAATTTTAAATTTTGTTTTAAACCTGTGGATGGCCCGCAGGGGCTGTGGATGGCCCGCAGGGGCTGTGGATGGCCCGCAGGGGCTGTGGATTGCCCGCAGGGGCTGTGGATTGCCCAGGGGGCTGAGGATGGCCCGCAGGGGCTGTGCATGGCCCGCAGGGGTTCTGGGTTTTCTCTCCCTCGCTGGAGCCGCTCCAAAGCCCGGGCCGTGCGCTGGCGGCTGTGCGGCAGCAGGGGGCGCTCCCGCGCCGTCCCGTCCCTGCGCTCCCGGAGCAGCTCTCGGCTTTCCCTGCAGCATGGATAATGGATAATGGATAATGGATAATGGATAATGAGCCTCTGCAGGCTTGAGCATCCCCCAGGGGAGGGAGCAAACTCGCATAAATGGGCCTGGGACCGACCACCATCCGTGCTGGTCACTCAGCAAAAAGTACATGCATACAGGAAAGCAGGAGCAGGGTATAAAGTCACTACCGTGCATCAATTTTATTGTCTTAATAAAACGTTATTGTGCAAATTTCATTACTATACTAGGAATAACTTCCAGGAGTGATTAGAATTAATTACCGCAGAGCCTGCCAGGGTCAGTACATGCTTTCAATTTTCATTTACACTTACAAGAAATCTAATTTTTAATTAAAAGGAGGGTTTTAATTCTGCACCATCCATAGTAGTCCTTCCCTGTTCATCATCTTAGGCAAATAGCAGACTTGTTAATATACTCCAAAAAGTTGCAATCGTTTTAACAGCTCGTGTTGAGGCACAAGGCTTGTTTGGCACTCAGTGCAACTAAAACACTTTATTTGAAAATAGATTTACTAGGGAATGTGCTTCTTAAAGTATTAGGCATGATGCAAAATTAAGAATCTCTTTGTGTTTGCATCATTAAGAGAGCTAATGTGCTTGTCTATTAACACAATTTTCAAGGCAGGCTCTTTTGCAGAAAAATGCCACGCACTCATTCTGCCCTGTATTACCTAATGAATTGAGTCTTTAACTGGAAAGAATGTGCACTAACAAAATAATATCAGCAGGATTTAAAAAATTACACAAAGTTAATGAAGAAAAAAGGAGGTGTTTTATTGAAATTTATACTTTTCAGTAACTCCTGCATACTTACAGATTAGGCTAGAGTTTTGGAGAAAACCTGTTATTTTTCTGTATTCAGTCCCATCATCCCTTAACTTGACTGTGAGAGCAGTCATTGAAAAATTCCAGAGTTTAGCAACTTTTTAACCTCCCTTATGTTTAATTTATAGTCCAGTGTAATGATTAAATATTTGTTCCTCAGTCTTTCTGCTTACCAGTCTATCTGCATTTGTGGGATTGATTTGGTTTTTTCCTTGAGTGGAATAATATACATTTGTATTTATGGAATGTCTTCTGGATGGTATCTCCAGTTTATTAAAGTATTTTGAATTATGAACTATTTTCCAGAATATTTTAATTCCCTTCTAGCTTAGTGCATATTTTAAAAGAGTATTTTCTTCTCTGCCTGTCACTAATTAAAAGTATTAAACAAAGCCAGATCTATACAACAGATACTCTTTAAAAATACTGTCATCTTTTTTTTTTACCAGTAAACTGCTGACAGCTACTTTTTCAGATTTTCAGTGGTTTAGCAAATCTATGATAGTAAATAACATTTTCTCTTTGCTCATCTCTATTGCTTTGTCAAAGCTCCCTCCGTATATTTCTTCAATTCTGCCCTATGCTCATACAGGTGTATTGGTTTCTGAGCCTCCATTTTGTCTCTTTTCTCCATCAGAATAACTTGTTGCATGTTCTCTTAACTGGTGAGTTTCCTGCACTCCCTTACCCTTGAATCAACTTGCCAAGAGACCTGTCTTTCCAGGTACCTGAGATTACTGAAACTGCTTTTGATAAATCAGTTACCTGTTCTTTCTTCCTTCACCCTTGCCCAGACACACATAGAAGTTTTTCTTTTACCTTTTCTGAAATTTTAAATACATTTTAGAAGTATACATTATCCTTCAGTTTATTTACAGTGGGTTTTGATTTTTTTTTCTAGTGGAACTCCTGCTATTTCTGTCAGCAGCCTTGTAACAGTCTTGCAATAGGGCAGCAAGTTTTCTTATTTTTGTAATGAGATATTAAATAAACCTCTATGACACACATGCAAGTATTTTAAACTAAAAGCAGCAAATCCCTAGAAGGATCTACATTTCATCTTTAATTCCTCAAATCTTGAGCTATTGGTAAATATTGTCAGCCACAGCTGTCTTAATTCCACTAATGACAATATCTTTGATTGAATTAATTGTCTGCTTAGTATTTTAAGATGTTCTTTAACTTCTCTCCCATTTTCTAAGAAACAATATTTGCAAAGACTGTTTCAGATCTATATTTTATGGATTGTTACCCTCCAAACCAGAAATACAAAATCGCAAAATGCATTATATCCTACATGCTGACGCATTCAGAGCAGATCACTAAGAAATACACACTAAGAAATTCAGTCCCTGTAGGATTTATGTTTGACTTACTGAGATTAGATGTACTGTTTTGGCATTTATGTATTAAAATGAGAAGTAAAACAGAGAAGAAAGCTAGCATGCAAAGACTTACTCTTGTTATCAACTGGCACAAGAAATAACTGGAAAATAAAATCACTCTGAGGAAAGTTTTTACCATAGTTGCCCAGAGAACTAGAATATGATGGTTTTTGTCTTGTTTTTCAGACACTTGTGTTGGATTTTCTGTGAGTATAATAAAAATACTCTGTGTGGCATGGTCAGAAGGCTGAAAAATCAGCAGTTATTTACAGGCAGAATGGACCAGGAATATTTTCTGTTTGTTTCTGATTTTTCACCCAAGAGTCCTGTTTCTGATTCTGATTCTTATCTGATCTAGCATAGATTTTTCACTCATTATATTCCCAATGCTGAAATAATATACCTTCTCAAATGTTCAAATCATTAGATTTCCAAAACTGAGTGTGTTCTAAGATGCCTTTTTTCCTTTCTCACTATGATTTTGGTGAGAGATGATGAGGACAAGAAGACTTTGAAGGGGAAGATGATGGTGTGGCTCTCCTTCTCTTTCAAGAGTTTGGAGGAACTAAGTCAAACTCCACTTGGAATGAAATACAATGGCTTTCTTTTGAAGGAAGAAACACTCAAACTAGCCAAACCTGTCCTCTGTTTTTTAAAGGTGTCTCCCTGCTGTGAATCAGTTCAGTAAGCTTTGGTATCCTGCTTTGCTTACCTATCTTCATCAATGGAAAGAGGCTCTGTTTATTGTGTACAGAGGAATTGTGTCCCTGGTTTGTGTAAAGCGTCTGTGCAGACAACACCACATTCAGACTAGGTTACTGTAGTTACTTTATGCTCAGGCAGAAGGATCAAAGTGCAACAGTGCTTTCTTAAATTCAGATATAATTTTAATCTAATTACTTAATTGGATTCCATTCTACATTTTTGTAGGTGTTTTTTTGTTTGTCTCGTTTGTGTTTTGTTTTTTATTATGACCTACCTCTGAATCAAAATCCAGATATTTTGGTTGCCTGGTTTTGTTTCTTGCATGATGTCTACTCTGACATTGTAATACTTTAAAAATACATGGGAGTTCTGTTCAAAGTAAATTCAGGTGTGAGAGTTGGCATATAGAAAAATCCCCCTGCTGGATAAGTTTTAGGTTCATCTGAGGTAATTTTTTCTTTTTTACCTTTTAATCTTAGAGAAACCACAAGGCAAGCTCTGTAATCCTTGGGGCTACAGGTACTAATGTTGGCCAACACTTTAAACATTTTATGATTAGTGGAAAACATATTTGTCATTACAAACCATTTATTAATTCCCTTTGACTTACGTCACTTTTTTTTATGTTTTAATTGTGTCCTGCAATCTGCATATCAGTTAACAGCAAAAGCTCTTGGCTGGAAGTGTTGCTTAACTAGGAATTTTAATAAAATGGTTGTTCAAAGAAGGAATGATTCTTTTATCTTCAGTTAGTTTTGCCTTGAGTGACTTTCTTCTCTTACTCCACTTCTCAGTTCTTTATAGCTGTTTTCTGGCTTCGAGTTTTGTTGGGGTTTCTTCTTGTCTGTTTATACTTCACCTGCCCAAGGAATGTGCGGCACTGATTTTTCTTTGCTTGCATACAGATTGCCACTTGGTGTGCTTTATGTATGTTATTTGTATTATGAAAACCTTATAAATACAGTGTTTAGAGGCCAACATTGGGGATAATTTCTTTTTTCTGGAAAATGAATATAGCTTGCTTTGTTTTTCCCTTACCTGTGCCTTTCTACTGTACTTATTTCATTATCAAATATCTTTGGATGTTTTGTGCAATTAGCACCTCAAACAAAAATGTACGTCTATTTTTATGTTTTTCTTAGTATAACAATACAGTTTTTAACTTATTTCTAGAATAATTCCATAGAGGAATAATGCCATTTTTGAAAACTAACTGTATTTGCACAACTGAGACTATTAAATATTAGATGTTATATTTTTCTTTGTCAATGCAACTCCAGTTTGTAAGATTTAACAAGTTAGCAGTAAAACAATTGGAAATAATAATACCATATCCATGCAAGTACTCTCAACTATAAGAAAGTTGAAGAGATGATTAAAATATACCTTCTATGGAATTTAATGGGAATAAATAATAATATCATAGAATCATTTAGGTTGGAAAACATCTCAAAGTTCATTGAGTGCAGCTACTACCAAATTCACCGTGTCCCTAAGCACACATCTACAAGTATTTTAAATACCTCCAGAGATGGTGACTCACCCACTCCCCCAGACAGCTCGTGCCAGTGCTTGACAGCCCTCTCTGAAGAAATTTTTCCTAATATCCAATCTAAACGTCCCTGGTGCAACTTTAGGCCATTTCCTCTTGTCTTATTGCTCGTTAACTCTTCCCTGGTCCTGCTGGCCACACCATTGCTGATACAGCCAGGATGCCATTGGCTTTCTTGACCACCTGGGCACTCCTGGCTCACATTCAGCTGCTGTTGACCAGCACCTCCAGATCCTTTTGCTCTTGGCCACTTTCCAGCCCCTCTGCCCCAGCCTGTAGCACTGCAGGGGTTATTGTGACTCAAGTGCAGGACTGGGCCCTTGGTCTTGTTGACTCTCTACAGCTGGCCTCATCCCACTGATCCACCTGTCCAGATCCCTCTGCAGAGCCTTCCTGCCCTCCACGGTCAACACTCCCACCCAACTTGGCGTCATCTGTGAACTGACTGAGAGTGCAATCAATCACAGAACCATTTAGGTTGGAAAAGAGCTCCAAGATTGGGTCCAACCTTTGATTGAACACCATCATGTCAACTAGAGCATGGCACTAAGCACCGTGTCCAGTTGTTTCTTGAACACTTCCAGTAGTGTCCACCACCTCCCTGGCCAGTCTGTTCCTATGTTTAACCACTCTTTCCATGAAGAAATCCTTCCTGTGTCCAGCCTGAACCTCCACTGGTGCAACTTGAAGCCATATCCTCTTGCCCTGTTGCCTGGGAGATGAGACCAAGGCCAATGTGGCTACACCCTCCTTTCAGGCAATAGTACAGTGTGATGAGGTCTGCCCTTGAACCTCCTTGTCTCCAGGATAAACACCCCCAGCTCCCTCAGCTGCTTCTCAATAGGCCTGTGCTCCAGTCCCTTCCCAGCTCCATTGCCCTTCTCTGGACATGCTCCAGCCCCTCAATGTCCTTCCTGAAGTGAAGGGCTCAGAACTGGACACAGGACTTGAGGTGCAGCCTCTCCACTGCAAATCCTCTTGTCCAGATCACTGGTAAATATATTAAATGGGACTGGCCTGAGTACTGAACGCTGGGGAACACCACTGGTGTCCATCCACCATCTGGATCTAACGCCATTCACCACCACTCTCTGGTCCAGCCAGTTTTGTACCTAGTGCACCTGTCCAAGCCATGAGCAGCCAGTTTCCCCAAGATAACTTTTTGAATCTTGCACTTCTGCTGTTTCCTTACCAGTGAGTGAATATCACAGTGATTTGTAATCATGCTTTTGATCTGAGAGATCTTGAGTTTGTTCAGATGCTGGTACATTTTTGAAACCACAATCAATTATTCATGCAGTAAGGTTGGTTCCAGTGCTTGAATGATGCTTATGTGCTTAGTACATTTCCCTCGGACTGTGGACTGGATACCTCCTGTCTCTACCCACGTAGTTGTGCCTCTAGAAGTTAAAATTCTGAATCATCCGTTGCCACTCCTGAGCTTGGGAACCTCTATTTCTCCTGAAACTCCCAATGGATTTTTCATGAGAACACTCACAGCCCTGTTTTGGTTAGGATGATCTAAATGAGGTTAAGCAGTAGGTATTTGCTGATCCAGCTCATTCTGACAAAAGCCTTTTAGACCATGTTTATGTGAGCAGGCAGATTTAGGAAATATTATCTGGCAAAGGAACACTGATGAGCTGCAAAGGCTTGAGCTGGTGAATGTGTCCTTTTTTACTAACACAAAGTTTAAAAGCTTTGTCTCTCTGTTACATCTTCAGTGTACTGCAGTGCTGTTGATGGTGTTGAATTGGTACTGATTAAATTAGTCCTGTAAGAGAAGAAATCAATCAGTACTTCTCTAGCAATTTGTGTAGTACTGTAGCTGTCATTTGAAAGTGGTGCAATACTCCACACTTGAAAATTGTGTAGTTGGTTAAAACTGTGCAAACAAAGATTTCAAAGAAGAGTTGATGATATTTAGCTTTGGACATTCAGTGTTCAGTTAATAATACCCAGTTTGTGAACAGTTACTAAATTTTCAATAGTGGATTTAAGTATATAATAAATACATTTGAGTATACTTTCAGTATATGTATGTAAAATCCATGGCAGATTTGTAGAGTTGGATTCTGATTTGTTTTGGGAGGGATAATATTTTATATATCACAATCCAAAAGTAAACTGATTGCTTTAGTGAGGTAGAAGGATTTTTCCCATACAAGGTAATTCCTCTAAATGTTGAAACTAAATCAGTGAAATTTTAGGAACACAGTTATGTGTTGGAAAACCAGGGTGTAATATTTTGTTCAAAGCTCAAATTTTTAAACATGCTACAAGATAATGGTAAATAAAATGCAAAATGCTAAATGTACCTTCCTTTTCATTGCTGGGTTATTGTCTGTTTATGTCGGTGTGTTACTAATTAAATGTTGAGTATCAAAAATCAAGCAATGAACTTTAGAATGTCAGCAGTAGCTTAAAAACTATTTTCTATATGCTTATGTAATATCTTAGGGTAAGCTTTAATGGTTTGGAAAACAATAGAGAAAAATAAAACGCAAACATCATTGTCAACATGTCATAATTTTTAAAGCATAGTTAAAAGTTGGAATTTTAAGGGATTTACACACTAAAGAGAAGCTGCTAGCATTTAGTAGTGCAGCATCAGCAATATTTTTATATAAGCATTTAGTCTCATTTCAACATTTAAACTGATTTTACAGTAAGTAAAATAAAACGCTTTCCAGTTTAATGAAGGAGAATTTTATGCTCTTACATTAAACCTTTATGATTTGCTTCTGTACATCAGCTGTTATTTGCATTTCTCTTGCAAACACAGTATATATATTGACCTGCTCAGAATGTGTGCCATTAGTTACTTTGAAATCTCATTAAAATTATCCTGGAGGTGACTTTCAGTTCCTTAGGTTTGGAATATGTTATTCGAGGTTTTAAGGAAAGACAGTTTGAAAGAGCCAACGACTGGGAAGCAGCAAGCTATGCAGAATAAAATAATTCAGTTTGAGGCCAAGATTTATGTTTATTAGCTTTTCCTTTAAGGTGAAGGTTGGCCTTTTAATTCAGAATTAAAAATTTAGTGTTGAATGATGAGTTACACTTGAAAGTTTCTTGGAACCTGATGTTGCTATTAGTTTTGGTTTTTCGGAAACCATAAAGAAATTATATAAAATCTTAAATAATTATGATGTTTAACAGCTGCCTGAACCATATTTTCTGGATGTTGATGTTGAATGTGACTATTTTGGGGCTGATGTACTTTGAAAATAGATGGTGTCAAACCAGAGCCTTCAGGATCATTGGAAAATGCCACCTGCATGATCACGTGTATGTAAGTTTGTGGTAGAGTTCTGTTCCATACTTGTGACCTGAATAGCTGGATCAGTTTCTATGCAGGGATTGAAGGAGAGGGAATAAAGTGAAAAACAAGCTAGGAAATAGAACAAAAATTCCGGAAAAATACTCAGAAATCTCCCAAGCCGAGATGTGCTGTACTTGTGTAAGAAGGATCAGAAGGCAGAGCTTGGGCACATGACCTCAAGCTACTCAATGCAAATGAGGGAGCGTATCCTCAGGTTTTTGGCACAAAGGGCTCCTCGCTGTTCGAAGCATGCTATCAGCTAAACCAGTTCTGGATGCAGTGCAAGCTTTGGCAGTAGAAGAAATGCTTGGATACTCTCTGAAGATTGAAGGCGATGAGGTAAGGTATGGCTTAAAAAGAGTTGAAAGTGAAGAATCCAAGCTGAGTCAGTCATTTAGATTGTGATACTATTACATAATATAATTTCTTCTTTCGAGGTTATGAAAAGGAAAATAAGTGTGTATACATTATGTTGTTTCTCCTAGCTGATGCTGATAAAATGTATTATACCAGTGTGATGAAAATGTTAAATTATTGAAGATGCAAGTTTTAACACTGTATAAAATCTATTTTGCACTGTTTGCATGATTTTCCCTCTTTCTATGCTAATCAGAAAGTCAAACTCAGTTTATAAGGTGCTGATCTTGTTCTGAAAGTAAAAGTGTAAATATTTTTCCTTCATATAAATGAATGTAACTTTATGAATAATAGAAAGTGTTTCTTTATGTTTCGATTTTGTATCTGCAAGATGTTGCTAATTACAAAGGGCTTGACAGTCTGCTCACTGGATTTGTTCTGGAGAGAAAATTTTTAAGAAGTATTTAATGCAAAACAAAGCTATTTATTTAACAAAAGCCTTGCTTACATGAAACTGCATGCTCTGAAGTGATTATTGATTAAATTTATATAATTTTATGGTATGACTGTGGCTGCTTTGAAATCTGCAAGCCTCACATTACTTTCCTAGGTTGTCCTGATGTAGAAATATATCTTTTATATGCACATAGAAATTAGGGTTGATGATATTTTTCCTACTGTAATGCTTGTGGGAAAACTTGAAAAAAGCTTTGGCTCCTCATGTGGAGTATCAGCCATGTACATGTTTAGAATAATTTTTTGTGGTCTGATTTCTTAAGTGGGAAAAGAGTTAAACTGAATCACAGATGAACATCAGATGTGAGTCCCAAGAGCCATGGTTTAATGTAATGAGAATATTTCTCTTTGAGGCAAAAATCAGTTTTCAATCTGTGTTTTAAATCTGAAATTACATTTTTCTACATCCCTCCAGGCAGATCTCTTTATTCTGATATGTGCTTTTCATAGTTTAATTTTTCTCTTTTTTGAGAAGAAGTTTAAGTTTGACCAAGAAAGCTCTGCTTTTATATGGTTTTAGAATAATTTATCTTTCTGAGGACTGTACTGGTAAAAAACATTTCTTCAAATCTCCTTTTTATCTTCCATAGAGACTTGCTTTTTTGAGAAATGGTCACTTTTCCATTTGGAAATTTTTCATAACTTGAAATGCAAAGAATTCCAACATGATAAAAGATAGGAATAGCAGATAAAATGATAGAGTTCAAATCTCCCCTTTTTTGTCCTTTTTTTTTTTAATGCATACATGCATTTTTAAAAGTTGAAAAACTTTTCAGCTGTCCTTTTTTAGAGAATTTTATAGTAATATTTTATAAAATCTTACTGATTGGAAACAACTAGGGTTTTTTTTTCCTTATAATGAGTTACATTAAAATTACATGGATTTTTGCAGAAGATTCTAGGACAAGTATTAAGACTTGTGTTTTTACTTTGAAATGGTATTTAGTAATCTGGAGTCCAGCAATTCAGAGAATTTTCAAATAGAGATGTAGCTCTGAGTTTGTTTCTCCTGCTAGTAAATAAACTCATAAATATCTGTTTATACATTGGGATGTTATTCTGATGTTTAAATTCCAATTTGTTGAATAGAATTATTTCTGTGTTTATCTGAGGTCTTCCTCTTTCTGCTCCCATGCGTAAATATCACAGAATTGACCATCAAAATGTTTCTCATGCTCCAGAACTTGCCAAAACATTGAATATATGATGCAGACTATGTCAAGCCCTTAGCTGTAGTATTCTGAGTTTACATGTATAACTGTTTATGATTTTGTTGCATTTACTAGGTTTGCTGGGATGGGTAATCTTCTTAAGGTCCTTACCAGGGAAATTGAAAACTATCCACATTTTTTCCTGGATTTTGAAAGTAAGTTCAAACAATTACAAGACAATGAGAGAATCTTTTCCCTGACTTAACAGCAAACTGAGGAAAAACTTTTAAAATCTGATTGCTTACAGTGTGTATTTTCCAGCACAACCAATCTGTCCAAGTCCTTGTCTCTAAAATCGTTTGTTCACTCAGGACTCCTTTTCTCTTCCTTTTCTATTTTTCAGGAACCAAATGGGAAATCTTTTAAAAGTTCTCACTTGCACAGAGCTTGATCAGGGGCCAAATTTTTTCCTTGACTTTGAAAGTGAGCAAAGCTTCTTGCCTGGCTTGCCTTCTTTGCTTATTACTTCCTAATAAACTGCATGTGCTTATGCATCATAAAGCAATTCAAAAGGGATTTGCAAACAAATCAAATTATACTTCAGTAGAATATTGCTTTTTGATATTTATAAAACCATACAAAATTGCTTCATTCTGAGCAGAGAAAGGGACAGAGAGGTAGATACACAAGTAAAACCTTTTCTTCAATTAAATTCAAAACATTTATGAGCCATTGTTAAATTTACTTATGAATGAGTTCAACCTCAACTTTCTTTAACAAATCAGGGTTAAAAAAAGTTATGATTTTTCCTTGAATGGAAATACATATTAGAAATAAAAAGCTGAAGGAAAAAAAAAGAGGTTTAGGTAGAACTAGTTTTGCTTGGCTCAGTAATGATTTAGCTGGGTTTATAGTTTCTAAAAAGTAGTGAAGTGGTCAAAGTGTATGTGCTTGATTGCATCTTTCTTAATTGCATGGTTATCAGTTTGCAGAACAGTGTTTCCCATTCCAGTTTTCTTATCACATCTATATTTGATTCAAAGCTGTTTTCACTTTTGCTGACTGTAGTTTCTCTGCATGTACTTCTAGACACTGTCATCAAATCCTTTAATATGGGTTTCATCTGTCTTCACTGCATAAGTTAAATGCTTTTTATTTGAAACACTAACAGTGTGTGATGTTTTATCTCTTAATACCTATATTCTATTAAAAAAAAAACCAACAAAAAGGTTTTGAGAAAATCCAGTGGTTTTAAAATACCTTCCTCTTATAGCATGGTTTAAAAGAACATTTCAGGTGATTAGATATATATTTTATCATCTTGAAATAGTTTTGTTCTTTAAAAATTTATTCCTGAATTATTTTTCTGAAAAAAGTAACTGACATGCTATGAGAATGTATGTGTCTGTGCACTTGGAAGCATTGCTTCCAAAAGTCATTTAAACACATACTTAAATCTCATATAACTGTTCAAACTTTGCTGTTTTGGATGAGAGCTAGAATGTATGACTGGAACTGTGCACAATACCTTAATCTTCTCATCTAGAGCTTAATTACCTCATTGTGAAAAATCAGTTTTAAATTATGTGAAAAAGGTTAATTGGTTAGTTTGGGTTTAGAGAACCCGTGTACCCCTTCTTCCCTGTTTATATAATTGGAAACCTTTACTCTCATCCCAGGATGTCAAACCTGTATCCAAACCACCACGTAATTTTTTTCTGACAAACTTTTGAGGGCCTTGGCAGTGCTCTGTGGCTTTGCCAGCTATTATGAAAGTTTTCAGCTGCTCTAAACTTCCAGGTTTAATCAGCCCCATTGTGTCCTTGTTGGCAAGAAAGTGTTCCTGACCCAGGCTGCAGGCTTGGCAGGAAACAGGTGCTCTGGCAGTGGTGAGCCTTGGTAGAGGTGGTGCTGAGAGGGGGAAATACCGAATTTGTTGCCTTGGCAGCGAAGGTTGTTTTTTTTCCCAAAAGCACGTGGCCAAAAACTGAATGAAGTACCCTGTCCCACAAGAGGTGCCAGTGGTTGGGGCACACTAGTCAGGCACACCTGCCTGTAGAGGAACAAAACCATCATCTCCAAATTTCAGGGAGTTTCATGCTTGTGAATGAGAGTTTAAAAGTTTTTCTCATGAAATACAGTCCCAGAGGATTTTAGTGGCACAAAATCTGTATTGAGTCAAAGGGATGTGATTGAAAAGGGCTGTGATTTTGTGCTTTGGTCTCCTTTAATTGGCCATTGTACAGTGCAAAAGGACACTCTGAGTGAGTGGGCATAGGCACAGTCTGGTGAGGGCTTGCTGGACATGTGGTTTTCTGTGGCCTGAGCTGTCAGTTCAAGCTCATGGGTGAGCATGGTCACTACAGTTGGCCATTTGGAGGATGAGGGGTAGCTGAGCTGATATGTTTATTCATTATTCGCATCAGCATATTGCGTTCTAGTTTGTGTTTTTTCATTAGCTGGCTACAAAGAGAGAAAGAAAAAAACGTTTGAAATAATTTATTTTCCCCTCCTTTCCTGCAGCTGTCCACATTGTCAGTTGCAATTCTTTTTGCCACCTAATATTACCCTTCAGTCCAAACTGGAAACCAAGTTTTGTAACTCCATGGTCATAGTTGAAAAATCTTAAATCCAGCGTTAATTTCAGTTAATGCTCTATACCAAAAGCAGTTCCATTTGCTCCCCAGTACTCATTTTAGAGTTGGGCAGTTACACTGGGTCTCTGTGGAGAATAACATTCTCTATGCACGTAGAAAGGCCTTTTCTTTGAGGGGTATTGCAGACTAAATGCATTCGGCCAAATTACTCTTTTTTAAGGTCTACTGAAATGTTTACATAAAGTAATTTCATCCTTCTTAGAAATTGCACCATATTGCTGTTTTACACTTGGATCTTGATGGGGGTATTTTTAATCAAACTGCTACCTCTTGGGTTTGATTATATGCCACTTACTTTACCTTAATTCCTTCTTAGCTCTCAGCTTGAAAACAATGTTAGGAAAAGTGAGTGCCTGGCAGGTCTTGAAAGTCTGTGGATTTCTAGATTTCGCAACAAATTCTCTTGAATGGATTTTGTCAGTTCAAGAACTGTTTTGTTCTTTAAATGTTGACCTTATTTAAATTAGTTGCAGAGAAATGAATTCTGGGTATTTGAGCTCTTTCCGTACCATTTTAACATTGCTCTTTTTTGCAGAAAATCTATTGTCAAATTACTCCTGCCTTTTTCAGGCAAAGTAAACAAATAATTCCACACAAATTCTTGGAAATAATTTGAAAGTTGAGGCAACAATTTATTTTGAATCTAAAAGACTAAAGCTTATAGATTATTGGGAGGAGATGTCCTTAAGTGACACCTACAGTTCCATCCTCCCCTCAAATACTTTTTATAAGACCTCTCTAACTGTAATGTGAGCAGGTTCCTTTTTTTTTTTTTTTAAATGTTAGCTAGGTGGACTTGATCCTAGTTAAATCCCTCTAATCCCCTACAAGAATCTTATTTTCTAGGATTTCCCTCAAACCCCCAAAAAGATTCGTGAAATTTTCAGTTATTATGCATGTGTGATTAAAAGGATCTATTATTAGAACATGTCTGGCAGCAGAGCAACTGCTCACTTTCCACATAATAGGCTATTAATTAATACCCTTGCTGCACAGGCAGCAAGGCTGGGGGTGTAATCTGGGTCCAGCCTGCAGGAGCTTGCCCTCAATTCCCAAACTGCAGAGTGCCCTGAGCCAGAAACTGCAGCTCAGACAGAGAGGTGCTGTGGGGCCATCCACTGTCCACCACAGAGCTGAAGCTGGGCACTCATCTCCCTGGCACAGCACCCTGCCTGGAGCCACTATTAACAATTTTGTGAGCTTCACTTCATTCTAGCTAGTTTAGAAAGAATGAAATTCAAAAATCCCTTGTAGCCTGGATAGGAGTCTGTTTCTATCCAATACTGGAGGTTCTTTAATATATGGAGTCTAGCAAGGTCTGGTACCCTCTAAAGTGCATTGCTCCCTATAGATGTAATGCCTTTGCTCGTTTCTTAAGAGTTTTTCTATTAATTTTGTCCCAAATTGGCATGGAAAAACATCATTGTCATGGTGACAAATCTGAAATAGGACTTTAGCATTATGCAGTTAAATATGTGTACTACTCTCTAACTTGCTGGCTGATGGAATTATTTTCCACATTCAGCAGTGAGCATGACAAGAAAAGCTGAAAGCACAGCCCATGAAAACTCTTGTTTAACTTGCTTTCTTTTGATATGCTGTCGAGGCCAGAAGGCTATGGTATTTTTGTGACAAATACGATTCTACATTCACTGAAATGGAAGAACTAACCAGCCTCAGTGGGAATCTTCTTAACCACCTAAGGGTGGAATAAAGTTCTGAGCTTTTGGTCTGCATTTCAGAATCAGAAAGGGTGTGTGAGTTGGAAGTGCTTCTTTTAGTACTGTTTTTAGTACTCTTCTTTCTTCATTAAAATTAATTACTGAGATATTGTTACACTTTGTTTGGTATTAGTAAAGGCAGCACATCCTTTCCATATTTAGTCTTTATTTAGTCTGTATTTAGTCTAATGTTTTACCTACGTAGCAGCCTTTTATGAAATCTGAAGTTTGAAGTTTCATCCAAAACATAGACCACGTGTAAAGGTGAAAGAGAGCATGTGTGTTCATGGGATGGATGAATTACCATATCCTGCTTATTTCTGATTAAGCCAATGGAAGTGTAGTTCTCTTGAGAGCTAAAATTTTCAAATTTTGCTGGTAGAATCTATATGGAGGATTCAAGCCTCATCTGACTCTTGTATTAATTTGATACAGGATTCATATAATTGTTTGGTTTAGGGTTCATATTAGAAACATTTATCCAAAGGGAAGTAAAAATGTTCTCTATTTTGTCTTATTAAAGACAGAATGCTCTGAATGCTAATCATGAGTACTCTAAAAACTCAGACTTGAAATGCAGTGAGTCTGGCCATTATGGTAGCTCGTTCCTGAGAGGGCTTTCATTCCTCGTGGGTTAGTCAGTGGCACTGGTTTAATTTATAAATGTTGCTGAAGCACGTGCTGGTTCTCTGGTGGTGTGGGGAGAAGAGGTGAGCACAGCCAAGCAGTGATTCCACACTGTGATTCAGGACTGGCATTTTTTAATTCAGTGCAGAGAAACAAGCTCTAGTTTCGTTGGGGTAGGAAGCCAGTTTTAAAAGTCAAAATCTGTCATGAAGAAGTCTCTATTCCTTTTAGTTGTTGCTATTATTGTTGTTGACAGTAAGATGAACTTCTTTTCAAAGTGATCCATTACAGTTATTTTAACTGACCATTTTTGGCACGATCTTCTTGTAAAATCCCTTTTGAAACATGGCCGTGGTCTTATCAGAACATCTGTTTGCATAACTTCTATTTCATAAATAAGATGCATGTTTTTTAAAAAAAGAAAGCCTGAATCATCCTTCCTACCTTTATTTTTAAGCTAAACACTTCCAATATAAATATAAACTGCTTCTGCAAATGCAAGCTAAGCCTGTTGCTCTGGAGCCTTTGCAGCCCTCTTCCTCTCCCTTCCCTTTCTTTCCCTCTTCCACACACCTACCTGCCTCTTGCTCCTACTTCCCCAGGTGCTGGGATACTACGGAAAGCTCAATGAGTTTCAAATATTCCTCCTTCCACCAGCTTCCAAAAGATGAATTGGGAAATTTTGAAAAAGACTTACAATAAAGGGTGTTACTAAAGGCCATTTTGAGGTCCCAAAGTGCTGAGCAGTCTATAGCATTTACATCCCCCTCAGGCACTAGTACTTTTAAAGCAAACAAATTGTAAAAATTAACATAGAAGTACCTTGTTAACCAACAAAGTTAGCAACATGCTTCAGGTGACCTGCACGTGCAAATTTTACACTCATGAACTTCACTAACAAATTATTTATTCTCTTTTGTGTTAGTATTCACTGAAAATGTTATTTTCATTAATTTATTTAACTGTTAAAATACAGATACTGATTTTTATGTGACTCCTACCTTCCCCTACTCTGTTGTTGTATGGTATGTAGCTGTTTTGCAGAATCACTGCTTTTATCGTTAAAGTCAGAAGGGTTTTCTATTTTGCTTCTTTATCACAAGGTGGCAAACCCCTTATGGTGTGTACCTGAGATTTCTTGCAGCCTGAGGAAAGAACCAGTCTGGAACACTGTAAATTTAATATGACTGATTGGTCAGTTCAACAGCCATGTCCCAGCTGGAGTTTTCCTGTAGGGACAGTTTTTCCCTTTGGTGCTCCTTTCCCTCACTCTTTGAAGGATAGTGCAATTTTTTAGTTGCATGAAGTATTTTGGCTATAAAACCCATCTAAGTAAGCCCAGTTTATATTTATTTTCACTTTTTAAATAAGATAAAGGAAAACTTCCAGAAAAAAAGGGAAGTCCAATCAGCATTATGTGCCCAGTCTCATGGAACTCATGGGGCCATAGAAATATAGAAAAGGTTTTAAGTACAAATTGCTTTGGACCTACAGCGATGTAAATCTCAGCCATCTGTGTCCCGTCCATGCAAGGTCCATAGATGATAACTTGAAACATTTAAACAAATTATCTGAACCTGAAACATCAAGGAGAGAATGGCTGTTTTCCATACACTCCAGTGTGAGCCAGTTCATTTGTTTCTAATGGGGACTAGGTAAATAAATCCCATACTGATACATAAGTAGAAAACTCTGCCAGTTTTCTTAAGGAGAGTGAGACAACTAAATAGAAATGTATTTTTAATATCTGTTGTCTATTAATGTAGAGATGAACACAGTAGCTCATCCTAATCGGCGAGTTTTGAACTGAAGTTATCTCATTGCTTCTAATTCAAGCAAGTAGTCTTTAAGTTCTAAGATTGAACTTCAAAGTAATTTTTTTCTTTCATAAAAATTAACATTCTCTCTTTACAAGCTAATACAAATCTAAGGGCAAAGAAATAGTTATGTCTCTGTAGAAATCTGCTGGGACAATGTCATTGTTCCTATACGTACTGACTGCAATCCTGTATCTAGGTCATCCAGTCTTTGGCCAGTGCCTGTCATCTTTATGTTTTATAGCAAAAAAAGACAGAAGATCTCTACCTTGTCTAATGTGTCAGTGTTTGGGGATAACATCACTCCCTGGTGTGCAAATCCCATAGGAGGAGATTTGAATAGGAAAATTGATCTACTTTCACATGTCATTTCTCTCAACAATTAAGGTCCACAGGTCACTCACACCCTGAAAACTGATTACTGACAGAGCTGGATTTATTTTAGTGGCAGGAATGATCCCTGACATATGTGACAAAAAAATTATTTTTAATAGTACTGTATCTGTGTTTTACAAAAACGGAAATAAATTACCCTGGTTAAGGAAGCCTGGAGGGAAGTCAAAGTGGAGCAATATCCCACTGCTCCATCCATTGAAAGGCCTGATTTTATCCCCAAGCTGCAAGAAAAGTGAGCAATTCTTTGTAATTGAGCCATGGAGCTCATGAAAGAGAGGAACTGATGCATTATCCTATTTTCTAATAACATTGCTTTATGATACTGCTGCTCTTTAAAATGCTGCGTTTTGAGAAGAGGCATTATGAGCCAGAGCGTACAAAAACTGTACTGTTTTTCCTTCCTTGCTATAAAAAGCAGAAGCTTGGATGTTAGCAGAATGGCAGTATAATTGTCTATTTAAAAAAAAACCTACATCAGAATGGAGTTACACATAGTCAAGCTGGATATGGTGTTGTTAAGTAGAACGGAGTAATCTTGCCATTTGTACTGCGACTTCCTTTTGACTTTGTACATTTTGCTTTTCTCTTTCTTAGATGCACAGCCCACAGATGGAGAAAGGGAGGTATGGAACCAGATCAGTGCAGTGTTGCAGGACTCGGAAAGCATGCTTGCAGACCTTCAGGCTTACAAGGGAGCTGGACAAGAAATTAGAGATGTATGTGTGTAAATGACAGTTCTTTGGAAGCAAAATCGGGCAAAACTCAATGTGTTCCTTGCTTCTGTTCTCTGTCCAAGCACATTGTATGAATTCATATTAAATTCTCCTTAAAATTATATTTTTAAAATGTGTAGTACTTTATGCATAACATTCAATAGAAAGCCCTAATGCAAAATCATTAAATGATGGCTGTTGGAACTTCTTTCAGGTTTTCTGTTAGTAATTATTTTTCACTTCAAGAAACACCATTTCATGCACTTTGTCTCATGTATCTCATGGTAGAAGTCAAAGTTGAGGATGTGGAAGAAGTAATAGGTGTCAGAAATACATGACACAGGTAGTTGTTCTTCTGTGTAAGTGGAATAATGCACCACAGTAAATTATAACTTCCCCTCCACTTAGGAGGCATCTTTTTTCTGTGAAACTGATCCTGAAGTACAATTTTGAACTGTAACTTAGAATTTTTCTGGAGTGACCAAAACTTTTGCTGCAACAGATTTGCAGATACTCTTAGTGGGAGGTGTTGGTTACTTAAAAACCTCAACATGTTGAAGATTTCAAAAGTATGAAAGCCTGGGGAAAAAAGGGTACTTTCTCAACCAGTAGTCACCCAAAAATTTTACTTGATGCTTTTACAATGTTTTTTCTCCCAAGGGAATGTTCAAGAACATATTTCTCTATGTCAGTGGTTCACTGTAATGAATGATTTTAAATCAGTGTGTTACAAGGGGAGAGGGAAGGTGAAAAACACAGTATTTTTTTGAATCCTATGCAATGTAATTTCTCTGAATTGTTCTATTTTTTACAATACTTACTTTTTAAAATAATGTAGAAAAATTCCAAACCACCTTTTGCTTGTTATTCATTTATCACAGGTCTTTACAGTAATATTTTCATTTCAGGCAATACAAAATCCCAATGATATCCAGCTGCAAGAAAAAGCATGGAATTCAGTCTGTCCCTTGGTTGTAAGGCTAAAGCGCTTTTATGAGTTTTCACTCAGATTAGGTGAGCTCCGTTTTAGTATGTCTTACTGGCTTTTTATATATAATGAAAGAGGAAGTTTTGTCTTTCCACAAACCTTTTTAAAGAATTAATATTATTTTTGTTTGGTATCAACAGACATTTAGCTGCAATTGCATTTATCAAGGTATCTCTTTATTCTTAATTTCATAGTTTGTTAGTTTGTCTCTGTTACCTAAATAGCGTACAAGCAAAAAACATCATAAAACTACAAAGTTTTTCTCTGTTTCCTGCCATGTTTCTCCACTTCACTGATCCATATTGGATTAATGCAATTTATTTTTTGTAATTTGGATCCTTTGGACTTTTAAAAGGAATGTAAGGCAGTAATACTTTGACACTTTTTAAAAGCAGGGATAATGGGGAAATAGTATCAGTAAACTCTCTCACAGGGTAAAAATCCAAAGTTGGATGCGTTGTCCACTGACTTTATCATCCCAACAAACACAAAAGGTGATGCAATTACTCTTTGAATTAGGACTCTGGAATGCAAATGTATGTGTGGATTGAGAGGGCTCCCAGTGCAAGGGAATTCTTCTACAAAATCCTCTAACTATGTCTTTCACTTTTTGAGTTATGCTAGTAATTACAGGCACAGGAGCTGATTTATATTGCTATCAGTGCCAAAGAGTACACTTTTAGTAACAGACATGCCAGAATAATCTCTATACTGAGCTGATGGCTAATTGAGGAAGATAAAAGTGGTGAATATCTGAATGCAAGAAAAATGCTTCCTCTAGAATTTTTGATAGGGATCCCAGATAGAGTGTGACAAAAATTGAAAAGAATTCAGTGATACAAAATGGAGATAAAATGGCAGAGCCTGAAGAGGCAGGTGTCTTTAATTAATGCTTCTCACTTTGGAATAGTAAGAAAAACCACTTCTGTTAGGTCTGTGCATGTTCAGAGTCCCTTGCCTTCAAATGCAGTATATTTAGACACACAGTTAAAACTCTGTCTTTGTGTGGACTGACTGCAGTTTGTTCTTCTGATTTTTATTCAGAGAAAGCCCTGCAGAGTTTACTGGAATCCTTGACATGCCCTCCCTACACTCCGACTCAGCACCTGGAACGGGAACAGGCTCTAGCGAAAGAGTTTGCAGAAATCTTACATTTTACTCTTCGTTTTGATGAACTTAAGGTTAATAAAGTCATTTAATACATATTGATTTTTGCTGTGTATTTTGAACCAAAACTGATTATTTCCTGTTTGTCTTCCTGGAAGATGAGAAACCCAGCAATTCAGAACGACTTCAGTTATTACAGACGGACAATAAGTCGCAACAGAATAAACAACATGCATGTAAGTAAATAAACTCTGATGTGCTGCACACAGTGAGGTATTTATTTATCAGGATGCATTTATGCCATTTGTGGTAGAGTTTTTGCTTTTGATTCAGTAGCTGTCATGTTCTCTCCTTCACACCGAGAGTTAATCAGCAGTCCGGATGAAGTGATTAAAGAGGACTATTCATGCAGCAATCTGCTTGCTGACATAAAAATGTACTGTATCTTTTTCTTGCTGCTGGCAAGATTTTAAAGAGCTTTACTGACTATTTTTTCTCCTGTTTTCATCAGCTAGACATTGAGAATGAAGTGAACAATGAAATGGCCAATAGGATGTCCCTGTTCTATGCAGAGGCCACACCCATGCTGAAAACCCTCAGTAACGCAACGACACATTTTGTATCAGAAGTAGGTGAAGGGGGAGAAAGGTCTAACACAGACATTCTTGATTTTAATTTTGCAGGATAGTTTGCTGAACATTGATTTTGTCTTTCCCTTCCAGAACAAAACGTTACCAATTGAAAATACAACGGACTGTCTAAGTACTATGGCCAGCGTATGTAAAGTCATGTTGGAAACACCGTAAGTTTTATTCTAAATCTTGGAGGGTTTGTACGAGAGGACTTGTACTTTAATTAGCCACCTGGGATAACACAGTTTTTTCTAAGTGAATTTCTGTATCTTTGCCTTAAGTTGTTACTACTCTTGTGTACAAAAGCATGACCTGGTATTAGAAAGCCTTGCCTCCTTTTCTAACCACCTTATGATCTCTTCCATGAATCACTGTTGAGTTCTGTTGGGGAGAGCTTACATGGTCAGCCTGCATTTCAACAAAAGGTTAAAATATGAGTGTAATCTTGTGCACTCACAGGCTTGAGTGTCTGTATCTTGTCTAACCAGGACCAAAGGCTGACTGCTCAATTATTAGTACACAGAGGGGCAAGATTTTGACTCTTCTAAGAGGCACTTTAGCAAACACACAAGGACTGTTTTAAGGACCATATAAGCAGGTCTTTTTTTGGATGCAGCCATTCTAGATATGAAAAAATTCACTTCTATGAATTTTCATTCATACAAATGTATTCAGCTGTACAATTGTGGTCCTATCTGCTAATGTAGGTAATAATAGCCAGTGGGGTTCTTTATTATAATTTTGCTATGCGATTAGTGGAGTATTTTTTAGGTTAGATGTGTCTTTGACTGGAAACATACAAGATAGAGGCAAAGTAGTCTTTCTGTCTATGAGTCATTTGTTCATGGTGGCATGTAAAGGATAGAATTCCTGAGGTTTTTGTTTGTTTGTGAAAATTGTGGAGAAGTGTGTGTAGGGGCAGGACTCATCTCACAATCCTGAGACATCACAGAAGTAGTAACTGAAAAGTAGCCTTATGAGTCAGCTCTTTTTTTGGCAAAAGTAGAGAAAAAAGTTGTGAGTCATTTAGAAGATTATCTGTTATTTAATTCTAATTGTGGGATAATCAAGCATTTTCACATAAAAATTTCTGTAACCTTTAAATCTGTTCATGTTATGATGCTGTGGAAGAATAAAAGCTGAAGTTGCTGTGAATTGAGAGGTACTACAGTACAGAGAGAGAGAACAATGACTATTACAATCCACCTTGGTACAGCCCTGAACTTCCCAGCTGCTGAACTGAGGTCCTACTTAACAGTTTCAAAGTAGGAATTTAAGCAAAAACAGTAGCTTTCCTTTGAGGTCCCAGCATGTCATGTTTCTGAGATTAAACAGAAGTATGATCAGTCTCCATCACATTTTGCGAAGTTTTCTATGAAGCCATCCTCACATACATTTTGAGGGTCCCAACTGAGCATGGCTATGACAAGAGGTTTACATCTCTGTCTAGTTTCTAACCATTCTTTTAAATTGGCAAGGGCTTACAGAATTCACAGATGTTTAAAGTCTTACTAATCTGCAACCTTAAAATACACTTTTGGTTCAGATTTCACACACTCAAAGTCTAGTTTTTAAAATTGTCTAGTAAAAGTTCCAGAATGTTTATTTCTTCTGTTCTGTTTTCCAGGGAGTACAGGAGTAGATTCACCAGTGAAGAGACCCTTATGTTCTGCATGCGAGTAATGGTGGGAGTTATTATTCTCTACGATCACGTTCATCCTGTGGGAGCTTTCTCAAAGACATCAAAGATTGATGTAAGAGAGGCCTTTCTTTAATACTCTTTAATAAGCTTTGAGAATACTAGTCTGGAGGTTTTTTTCAACACAAGCTTACGGCTTGTTATAAATAATTTTAATTACTTTTGAATGGCAAAGTTTAGAATTTGTCTTCACTTGTGCACTTTAATACATACATTTGTTGGACAATAAAATAGGGACCAGCTTTTTTTCTTTGTATTTTCTTCCAGGCACAGATAATAATTTTTCTTTGTTAGCTCTGTTTTCTTGCCTGCTGTACAGTTAGGCTAGAATAAATTTGTATTACACCTAGCTGGAATATGTTCTGTGGTCATAGTTTTTTTAATCATGTAATTTATCGTTGCTGAAATACTCATCTTTTGCCGTAGTCCTGTTGTAAATAAGTAGATATTCAATGTTGTCTCTGCTTTGCCTGAGATCTGAAGTAGCAGAATTGAAATGTTACTGTTGTAATGTTGATAAAGGCCCTTCAGGTTTATCTTTGGCATGGCCAGTCACAGAGAAATCAACCTTATTTATCCATTTGAGAAATTGCAAGCACACATAAAAAGAGTACTTTTATTTTTTCTATATGTTTTTACAAACCTAAATCTCATGCACCACTTCTTTCAGCAGAAATAAGCTGTTATTAATGGAAAAGATGCCAAGTCTTTCCCTTTACAAGAGAGCCTACTTCAAAAAAAAGAAAAAATATACATTATTGCCCTCCATGCTACTGGGTCTTAGTTAGCATTTTGCATCTGCAGATACCAGAATTTTGCAACATCTCCTCTTTGTAGAGAGTGAAAGATTTGTCACAAAGAAGTGAATAGATTTGCTCAAGGTCATGAAGCACATAGAGCCTGGGACTTGAATGCAGATTTCTTGGCTGCTAGTTCAGTCTCTTGCCTACAGAGGCAGCACAAATGAAATTCTGATAGGACCAAATACACATTGTGCATACTTTGTTTCTCACATTTATCCTAAAGCCTTGTAATCATAGGGAAAGTTAGCTAGTTGTAAATGGGAGGCAGGAGATATATGACTCAGTTTTAAAAAATGCATACATAGTCCCAAATCTGGATTTTCATAATTAGTTTAGTGATTTTTCTGTAATTAAAAAAGACTTCTAATATTTCAGATTATGAGGTTTTTTTTACTGTGGAAAACAATTCTTTTCTCCAAACTATTCACTTCAGTCATTCAAGCCATTTCAAGAAATTTTCAAGAACAGTGAAGTATATTACCCTTTCCTTACTCTTTCAAGACTGGAGGCTGTATTTCAAGCTATTGATTACAGTCTCGTAGCTTAGACATCCTAATTGTTTTAGGGATTCTGATTCTAACAAAAATGAAAAATAATTGCTCCAATTTTTATCCTCTTTGACTTGGTCTGGTCAGATCTGTTCAGGCATGTAAACCTGTACTGAGTGATGGGCGCATAGACTTGAGTTTCTCTAATTTAGGAAAAATAAATGTGTCACTTCAAAAGATGTGGTGCTGCCCTGAGAATCTCATCTGATCTGTTATTTGTAAAGTTAGTTACACCTTCCAGGTAGAAATGAGCAAGCTGTGCAGTGAGCAGTGTCTTGGGCTGGTCACTGTCGAGGACACTGAGCTACATTTTCTGATTAATTTTTGCTGGCAATTAAATGGACTCTGACTTCAATTAAGTGTTTCATCATCCACTTTCTTAATAAGGCAGAGGTTCTCTTTAGCTGCAAAGAAGATTCTGACATGTAGATTTAGCACTCCAATGTGACTTGGAAAATTAAAGGATTCAGATCTTGACTCGGCCGTGTCTTTATCTCTCATTTTGAATAAAATGAAATTAATCTAGGCTTATTTCTGGATAGCTAGATTAGATGTCTTCATAGCAGTGGGAAGAAATAGGTACTTCTGGGGCATAATTCATTACATATGAAAATATATTCTGAATAGGTTAGAAGAATTCCTAGTTTCTCTCTGTTGACTAACTAGGGAGTCTGTACTGTGGGTCAAATGAGTTCTACTCCTGCTTTCTCTGCTTCATTTCCCTTTCTGTAAATTTAGACAGTTCCAGCCTGTTGTTTACAGTCTCCACAAAGATGTTCATTCAGTGTGGTGTTAAAATCAACACCATGGACTTCTTAAATTAAATTTTTAACCACTAGTTATGAGACAAATTTTAAGTTGTCACTGGTTAGGTTTGCAACTAAAAACTGAATACTGACAGTTTCTTCCTTGTATGCAAACACAAAAATAAAACTCAAAGTTGAAACATCTCTTCTTAGAGTTGTTAATAGCAATGACATGGAACTTCCAAAATCTCTATTTTTTTAGCTTATATCAGCTGGTTTTGATTTTTATATTTTTAATTTGGAATTGGAGAAATTGTGTGCTAGTTAACATATAGACTCTTGATATATAGTTTACTCTCTGCAAATGCTTATTAAAGGAGATGTTTTCTCCAAAGTTAGGTTTTTAACTTTGAGATAATTTTTAATAAGTTACAATGCTTTTATTGTGTCATGTTTACATTAACACTCAGTAAGAAAAGAAACCTGCCTGTATAGTGAAAATTTTCCTTGTTTTCAGCTAGTGCAATTCATATATTATTGTTTAATAGTGGCATGCTTCTGTTCCCAGATGAAGGGATGCATAAAAGTTTTAAAGGAACAACCACCTGACTCTGTGGAAGGACTTCTGAATGCTCTCAGGTATGTGTGATTCAGCCTTAGAAAATTCCTCTTTATTTTTCTTCCAATATCTTCATATTGAAGACTCTTCACTTTAGAAACTTGATTTAATAAGATTATCCTTTCAGGTTTGCCTTCATCACCTGAGGTTTTCTTAATATTAATTTATTTCCATTTCATTTCACTTGTATAAACAACTATTAATATTGTAAACAGTATATCGTAGTTAAGATTTGCTGTAGAAAATACCCCAACATCTAGAACATTTTAGAAATGAAGTATCAGATTTGTATTTCTCAACCCCTTAGTACTTCCCTTCTCCCTTTCCATCTTAGAAAGACTTTTTTTTTCTTTTTTTTTAATCTTGCTGAATTCGACAGCTCCAAGAAAATAGCGTCCTAAATCCCAATCCTGTAGCTAAGTGTTTATGGTGCTGTCTTGGGAAGGAAGACACATCAGGGTCTGGCACTTCTCTGAAGCTGAGAAGGGAGTTGGTACCAAGTTTTTCAGAGCTGTTTTGAGTTCTCTAGCTGTTGAATGCTTGGATGGAGTGAGAACTGCACCTCCATATTTGCTTATCATGTCTTTGGAATTAAATTTGATGTGGAGTTAAATCCTACAGGTATCAAGTGTGTTTTGAGCTTATGTAATAATCAGTCTCCCTGTGAGCATAGGCAGTGGAGGATGTTTGGATTTAAATGGAAAAACCACGCTAAAGCTCTTCAGTGATCTCAGAATATTTAAGAAAACTGCTTAAAGTCATAGATTATGCCAAAATTCAGTCTAGATTCCTAAGTGCTTTTAGTATTTACCATATTTCTTACGTCTTTCCATGATTTTGCTTCTTTTGAGGCTTTTAACTGGGAAAAAAAGAGAGAGAAGTTTGACCCAAGATTATGACAATGTCATAGATAGCAAACAGGATTTAGCCACAGTTCTCCACCTTTTAGCAGGGAATAATGTATTGCATAGGGTATTTAGAAGATAAAGAGCACCAGACTCTTACCAGTTAAATTCCAGTGATCAGTAGAGGAACATGTAAATTCCTCCTTTGTGTAACTGAACTGTGCTGATTTCAAAACCAGGTTCAAGTGTTCAGACTTTTCCTGTCTCTGTTCGTTTTATAAATTATTGTTTTAACTTGTAATTTCTAGGTTCACTACAAAACACCTGAATGATGAATCTACTTCAAAACAAATTCGAGCTATGCTGCAGTAGTATCCAGAGACAAGTAGATGTTTGATCACAGAAGATGTGTATGTTTACATAATTTAATACAGTTTGATGTTAATACTTGTGTTTATTTACATAACCATTTTCTTCACATTGCTAAAATATATGAATCTGTTCATAACCTGACTGACTTTATATAGTGCAACCTAAGTTTTTATGCTAGCCTTTATCTTTTGACTTTTAAAATACTTTTTTACTTAGATACTTCAGTTATGACAGTTTATCTGTGCATTTTAATCCTTAAACACCTTCTCTATCAGAGAAGTAAGTAGTAGTGAAGACAAAATGGAAATCAAACTGAAATGTCAAAGGTACCACAGAAAAGGAACTTTAAAGAAGAAGAAAGTAATATAAGAGAAAGTAAAATTTATTTGGTGTGTTTTAAAGAACATGTGCACGGTTTTTTGGTCAGTTTTAGGATCTTGTCAAACTAGTACGAATAAGAGAATACCTGAATGTTCATCACTCTCATAAAATGCATTGTCTTTCCTGTAATAAGTGGAGATCCACCTAATTTTAAAGATTATGTGCTGTCTGGCATTGAAAATATATTTCAAACAGGTAATTTTACCTTTTTAATTAAGTATAACCTGTACCTGAGGAAATGAATATCCTTTTTCAGATTCAGTATAAATAAACAGAAAATATGCTTAAAGATCATTGATAGATTTTGAAAATTCTGTATAATTTTATTAGATTTAGAAAGGAAAGGGAAAATACTAATGCCTTGACTTAACTGGAAAAGGTTTGTCAGTGTAAATATATCACAATGAACCTTAACTCCCAGACAGCTTTAGTTGGTAAGTAATTTTTTTGCTGATCTAAACTAGTACACTCTTCTGTAGCAACAAGATTCCTTAGTGTCAAATCAGGCTCATCAAACTAGGGATGGTTTAAATTTAAGAGCTGATCTTTTCTTAGGAACTCCATCAAGTTCCTGATAGTGTTATTTCTTAGATGATTCAGAGTCAACACAGAAGTATTTATCAGCTGACTGCTCTTCACTGGCTTTTGAGATGTGATTGATACTTCAAGGAATTAAGTTCCTTGCTGAGTTGTTTGTTCTTACTTTCTGGTAAATTTTCCAGTTAATGGAATAGAAATACTTTGCCAAAAGCAGCAAAGTGCTCATGCTCTGTTAAGTGTGTCTACTGGGTGGTCTGCAGTTGCTGTACATATTCTTGCAAAGGTCATGTTCTGAAAATGTGTTTGATTTTGTGTACTTTGCTTGCATGTATGTGTGGAAACTCCAGTGCTTGTGCACAGATCCAGATTTGTATTTGCTTTTTCCTGTGTAGATAAATCAGGGTTTGTGTACTTTCACTGGAATTTTCATGCACATCTCTTCTAAAAACATTACCTTAACACTTTGAAGGTGCATTTGGTCTGCTGGAACTCGGCTGCACTGTGACAAACTGTCACTGAACTCAGTCCTTAAACAGTATTAATGTCACGAGTTCTCTGGAGTAGGGATTGGCATAAGAGTTTATTTCTGAGCAGAACAACCACTGTGAGGTTTCTCAGGCCTGATCAGAACCCACAGGTGCCAATGTCACACATGTCATGATACTGGACAGCACCACAGTTCCAGCATTGGTGCCACACCTCCATGGGTGCAGCAGCTGGGTACTATGTTGTTGTTGGGGGCAGAATTAGAACTCACTCACATTAGACTTTTTTTTTTTTTCTGAAAGCAATGATCACACTTTTTTCACAGTAGTAAATTCACTGTTTACAAGCTCCATTTTTAGTGGGGGGACATCTAAAAATGTATATTAGGGAAAATCCTGCTTTGTTCATAGTCACTTCCAGTTAAGTAAATTAGGTGGATGACAGACCATTTTGTTGAGCTTTGGTAACTGAAGTTAATATATGCTTACGTGCAATTTTTTGTCAAACAATAAAGTCTTATCTTTAAGTAGCCCAGAGAAAAGCTATTTGTCACTTGTATAATAAAAATGTAAACCTTAAAGCATTCTGTGAGTTGTCATGTGCTGTTTGCTGAAGTCACAGGATTTCTTTGCCTGCTTTGATGTTTTTGTACAGATTTGTTTGAAATAATAAAACGTTTGGTACCGTAAGCTTTGGGACTCCCTATATTTAGAGACAACATAAACAGGTTGAGAAATACCTCATTTAAACTTTTGGATCATATAGTAAGCTCACCTTTATGTGTCCACTTTGTAATTTATTTTAAAAGCACTTAAGATGTTTCATTGCACACTACAACAGTATAACCTCCCATCACTTAAAAATCTTGTGTTTTTCTGACATTTCTTAGCACTTGTCTGTCATCATGACCAAGGGAAATTGTTGATACTGCTGAGGGCATAAATCCCTTCTCTGACTTTTATATCTTCACATTAGCATCCTGGCCTATGGAGGCCATCTCAGGTTGTGCGTATAATCAATAAGGTCACCAGAGGATGATCCATTTAATTGTAAGATAAATTCAAATTAATTGATTTTGGAAGAAGAGCTATATAGACTGTGTTCAAAGTTACTGATCTCTATTTTGTCAGTGTTTCTTCTTATTTTGTCTCATCATTATGTAAGAGTACATGTTTGTGGTATGATAAATATTTAAGCCACATAATGACAGCACTTCAGAATGCTCATAAATTACCATCAATAGTTTGGGTCAGAGGAGCCCTAAAAATTTGCTAATTTTGTGGTGGAAGAAAGTGCTATTTTAAGGTTTTTGAAAGCATGAATTTGAAAGACTTAAGGTTTGTCACTTTGAACAATTGAATGTGTTTGAAACATAATTTATAACTTTTAAGCTTTCTGCTGCTACTAAGTGGCTGTCATGAAAGATAGCTTCTGAGATTGCGTTTACTGGTATCTGGTAGACCACATCACTCAGATAAATTATCTTACGTGTTCCATGTCTTCTCAAATTTACAAACCAACCAGAAGTCCTCTCTATGTTGCTTTCTGTGTTGTATTTCATCTAAATCTAAACTGGAAGTAAGACATAAATATATGAAATTGCTTGCATTCTTACATTTATTCTGAATTAAACAATGTAGGACATAAATTCTTCATATGAAATGAGCTGTCCTCCTCCTCCCCCATTTACCTCTTGAGCAGTTTAATGTAATCAATATATTCCTGTGACAATACAATTCCAGTTCAGTAGATTCCCATCTGGGAAAATGGTGCATCACTTTTTCATGCCACATCTGAACCAAAACAGTACAGGTGTCCAATTCTCAGCCTGTCAAGGTCCCTCTGAATGGCAGCACAACCATCTGGTGTATCAACAACTCCTCCCACTCTTGTATCATCTGCAAAACTCCTGAGGGTACATTCTGCCCCACGCTCTGGGTCATTATTGAAGATGTTAAACAGCATTGATCACAGTGCCAACCTCAGGGGAACACCACTAGTGAGTGTCCTCAAGATGCATTTTGTGCTGCTGATGACATCCCCTCTGAGCTTGGTGTTCAGCCAGTTCTCAGGATACCCCACTGCCAGTTTAGCTCATCCAGAGTTCACCGGTTTGCCCGTGAGGAAGTTATAGTGCCACAAGCCTTGCTAAAGTCAAGATAAGCAAGACATCCCATCAGGTCCCTCTGATTGTGTAGGGCCAGATTGTTTAAGTGCTCCCACCTAATCCCTGCCCAGTCTTTCTTGCACCAGGCTTTCTGGTTTCAGAGGCCTGGGATTCCTGAAGGCAAATCCTGGCATTAAAAGACTAAGGCAAAGTGGTCACTGAATTTCTTGATCTTATCAATATTCTTTGTCACAGGTCCCATACCCCATTTAGCAGCAGGCAGACATTTTCCATAGCTTTCCTGTTGCTGCTGGTATACAAGCCCTTTTTATTGACCTTCATTTTCTTCACCAAATTTCACTTCAGAAGGGCTTTGGCTTTCCTAAGTCCCACCACGCCATCTTTGCTTGGTTTCATGCTTGTCAGGAAGGACCGTTCTTGAGCTTGGAGGAGGTGGTCCTTGAAAGTAAGCCAGCTCTCCTGGACAATCTCTTGGGGGCTATATCCCATGCAGTGCTTCCAACCAGATCCCTGAACAAGCTAAATTAAAATTCTGAAGTTAAATCTTTTTTGTATATCATCTTGTGGCTCTGTAGTCAGAAATACGCTTTTAAAATTGCATGTTTTCTTGGACTATTAGAAGTGTGTGGTTCTGTGAACATCAAAAGTCATGAAATACAAAATCTTGCATATCCCAGAAGTTTTCTAGTAGTTGCAAATAGTTGGAAGATGTGGGGTCTTGGCTTTTTTCTTTAAAATGTAGGACACTAATTACTGGTTTTTTGCCTTAGATGACTTCTCTAATTCAAAATCACAGAATCTATTACTTCATATTTTGAAGCACATTAGGTAACGCAATGCAAGTGAGCAGGCTGAAGCAGTGACATGAATTTGAATTGCCAATAGGAGAATAAAACCCAATATTGGTTTAAAAGCCAGTATAGCAAACAAGTATTTTAACTTAACAGTCTGTAATGCTTCCTGCATTAGACTAATAAATGTGAATTCCTGGCTGACACATAATCCAGATTCGGCAAACACAGAAATCTTTCATACGGATTTGAGGCAAATATAACTCAATGGATTTCAGTAGAGCTGTTTCTGATTGACACAGGTGTAAACAATGCCCTTTGTCTTCTCTCAGTCGTGGCCTTTGACCCAGGTTGCTTATTACTGAGCAGATTGAGTCTTCTCCTCGTGAGGATCAATGGCGTAACATGATAATCTTGCAGAGATCTCCTGTGCTTGACTGCTTTGAAAATAAAGCTAAAATGAACAATGCAGTAGGTGTTCTAGAAAATGAGTATATAGTTAAAATACAGGCAACCAAGCAATATGCCCTAGTTTAAAAGGAAGAAACATCATGATGTTCCAACACATCTTGATTTGGGGCTGAGCTGGAAATAATATAACTCTCTTGTCTTGGGTATCTGGGCTGTTGACAATTAAATATGTAGACTTTGGTATTAAGAACTTGACATACCTCTTAACAATTTAAAATTGCTCACAGAACTTGAAGGTTAGAATATTTGTATTTGGCTTGGATCAAAACTGCTACTACAGCTCACGATAATTCTCATTCTGTGAGGATCCATTTAATGTAAGGTGGAGATTTTTTTGGTTTTTCTTTTTGTTTGGTTTTGGGTTTGGTTGATATGGGGGGGGTTTTTTTGTATTGCATACAAGGCTGTGGTTAATTACAGGCACTTTCACTATTAGACTCAGGCTTAAATAACATGCAGCATCAGAGCTCAAAGGCTCTTTAATAGAAACCTTCCCAGACAAGATTCCTTGCAGGGGACTTGAATTAGGTTTCTTAGATGAATTTACTGAACAGGTAAATGTGGTCCCAGTTGGTGAGATAGTGAATACATCAATATAAGACTGAAGGAGCTATTACATCTCTATGGAAATTTTTCATTTGGGGAAAGAAAAGTTGTGGTATATAGCCAACCTAATTAAAGGATTTTGTGGAGGTTTTTGCTGTGTGTCAAATGAAATGGACATATTTGTTCTGATTAATTTTGAATTACCCATATTCAGGTATACATTCATAGTAATATCTATGATACTTATATGAGAGATTTTTTTGTAACCGCTGACTTAGCCAATTCTTTGCAGCTGTGTTTTAAATCTGCAGAGTGAATGCCACATTTGTTTTACACAGCCTGTCAGACTGACATTTGCTTTATTAAATTTGAAGCTTAAGATTCCTTTTGTTCAGTGGTTTCAGATTCACATTGAGACCCACTGCTCTGATTATATGTTGTACAACTGTAATTAATTTGAGATACACAGATAAGACCAATTTTTTTCTTTATTCTTGTCATTTGCTGTATAATTGGCCAGAGTTTTAAATAATAGAAGGTTACGTTAAATAAAATCAGCAAAAGTACTCAAATGCATGCTACCTGAAAATTACTTTAAATCATTTTGTTGAAAAATATTACTTCTGAGACAAGATTATTTTTCAAACAAGTAGCAGTATTTTTGTGTTTTTCAAATAGAAACGGAGGGTTTACTGTTACAGATATTGCCTGAGTATGTGAGTAGTTTGAATCAAGAGATGCCGTGTAACTGAGCTGAGAAAAGAGACAACAATTTTGTTAGAGTTTAACACAGGTGCCCAAGACACTGATCACTGTTCATTTTGGAAAGTTAGAGCTTCCTCAGTTCTTTCATACTGATGAAATTAAAAGGGAAAAAAAAAAAGTTAATTTGTCTTTGACCCTAAGAACAATTTGAAATGCCATACTTAATAAAAATTAGCCAGTCTAACAAGCAAACATTGTGGGTTTTAGCTTTGAAAGGTACTTCAATTTAACTCAGATTCTTTTCATGCCAGGTTGTAGTGGGGCCATTACCATGTGAAACAAAAGGCCCAGGAAACACCAGAGATTTGCCCTCACCAAAGTCAGTCTGGGATTTTGCTTGTATATGGAAAGTTCAATTCTCCTGGGGTGTTCATTCAATTGTACCACAATTGTATTGGAAACTTCTGCTGGAAGAATTGTGGGACATCTTGTAATGACTTTGTGAGTCAAAAGCAAAAAAAATGAAAGACAGCCTTCTAGGCTTGGCAGTATCAGGTCATTTACCTCCCTGATCTTGAAAGCAAAATGAAAATAATTAATGGTCAGAATACTGGTATCAGAGTTCCTAAAATGTCATATTCCCACCTTCTTTTTAATGGCATTAATTTTTTAGTTTCTTTTTATAATCTCTTTTCAAAATTAGAAATTTTTTTTAGCCTCCATTTGAAGTCGATTAATTCTTCTACAGCTTTGTTCATATTAACTTGATACGCTGTTTGAAGCACAGAATTTTGTGTCCTGCCTGACACAAACATCTTGAAAACACGACAGGTGTTACAAACTTACTCGTATGACATTTCAAGGGAGAGCCCTTGGAACGGCCATAAATTTTGCCTGAGGTAGCACATTATGCTATATGTGCAGTTGTCCAAAGAGTGTGGAGAAACAGGCCTCTAAAGACCCCTGTTCTTTGTGTTAGGGTGGGCTAAATTGTCCCTAGAAATCATAGAATTGTTTGAGTTGGAAGGGACATTAAAGTACATCCAGTTCTGACCCACCTGCAGTGGGCAGGGACAGCTCTCACTAGACCAGGCTGCTCAGAGCCCCATCCAGCCTGGCCCTCAACACTCCCAGGGGCATCCACAACTTCTTTGGACAACCTGTTCCAGTGTCTCCAGCCTCACAGTAAAGAGTTTCCTCTTAATATCTAAACTAAGCCTACTCTCTTTCAGTTTGAAGCCATTCCCTCTTGTCCTGTCCCTACAGGCTCTTGTAAAAAGTCCTGCTCCATCTATCTTGGTGGCTCCCTTCACGTCCTGGAAGGCCACAATTAGGTCATCCTACAGCCTTCTCTTTTCCAGGCTGAGCAATCCCAACTCTCTCAGCCTTTCCTCGCAAGAGAGGTGCTCCAACCCTCAAATCATCTCTGTAGCCTCCTGTGGACTCACTCCAACAGCTCCATATCCTTCCTGTGCTGGGCATCTCAGGGCTGGATGCAGCTCTGCAGGTGGGGTCTCAACAGAGCAGAGCAGAGGGGCAGAATCCCCTCCCTTATGAGATTCCCATGGGCCCCATTCTGTCTGTGGAGATCCTGGGTTATTACCTTGGATAAAAAGCCAGTTCCATGCTCCAGTCATCTTCAGAAGAGGCAACAAGGCATCTAAGTGTTCTCAGGATCTGAAAGCTTTTGCTTTAAGCAGTGTCTGTTGCTATCCTGTTCTGGGATTTCTGCAACAGCAAGAGGGAGGCAACACAAGCAGCATTATAAAATAAATGACATGGTTTTCATTCTAATTTAGTTTATCTTTGAGGATCTGATTCAAAGCCTGTTTGAGTCATTAGCTTTCAAATTGCCAAGCTGAAAATAAACCAAAAAAAGGCCAAGCAAAACTTCTTCACTCTTACAAGTTGTAGCTTTTTCTTCATGTGTGCTTATAAATCATCTTCTCTGTCTAGTAGCACTCAACTACCTGACAGCATCACCAGCAATGCTAATTTCCTCAACAGGGTTCAGCAGTTCAACCTTACTGGGTTACTAGGAACTCCTTTGACTTACTCTCTCTGGTCTCTTCCATCTGTATCCACTTAGAATAAATGTCCTCTAAATACCACGTTTTAAGACATGTTACCTTACATTTGCCAAAACACGAGTTTTGTGCTCTGCCACAGTAGTGGAGAGTTACCCAACATTTCTTAAGTAATGTCGGGGTGCAATTCTGTACTCATTGTATGTCTTAATTACAAGAATCTTAATTGTAATTACAAGTAATTTTTAATTCTAATTACAAATCATTCTTCAAATGGAACTATTCAATTGATACTCAAAAGCATTTACATCAGCAATAGTATGAAACAACTCATAAAATCACAGAGCTTTTTTATCACATAGATTCTAGAAAAAGTCTCTACTTATGAAACTGCAGCATTTACTAAAATAAAGCTAAACAATAAATATAATTAATATCTATTTATATTATTATATTCTGAGGGTTTGCTTGCATTTTAAAATATTTACCATTTTATGCCCATTACTGTGTTTGTTTTCTTTGAGATATAAGAAGTATTCACTGATAGAATAAGGTCTAGGTGTGGATTCTAGAGCATGCAGAGGAAAGATTTGCTCCTGAAACCACTCCAAAAGTTTGGCTTATCCTACCAAAGAATAGTGAGCATTCAGCTCAGGTGGAGATCTCAGCATCAAAACAAAACACTGTGCAATAACAGCTTTCAAAAAAATGTTGATATTTTGCATTGGAATCCAGTGAAGAAAATTAAAAATTACTGATGGGAGAAAACTAATAAAGTAATTCAAATTTGAGCTTCAATTTGAATTGCATTCAGTAGAAAAACTGCATGAATCTTGTTTGACTTTGGACCAGGTTTCAGCTGACTTTTAACGATTACCTTTATTTTGATCAGATCAGGTGCAGCTAAAATACAGCTCATTCTCAAATTTATTGATGATCTGAGTTAGAATTTTTCTGAGTAAAGTTGAGGCACTGGGTTGTTTAATAAGAGTGAATTTGCTTTTATTGTTTGTATTTTTCCCTGAGTAAAACTTGATTACTATAAACCTCAAACATTCTGCCAGCCATGGGCAAAGAAATCTCTGCTGGCATAACTCTATTAATATAAGTGTCTTATACAAAAAACAGTCTTTATCACACATGGGGTGTGTTGCATGAGGCAAAGGCTTTCATGTGTGCTTTATAGATCATGAAATGCAGCACAGCATAGGGAAGGACAGAATTTTGCCCTTAGTTTAATCTTATTAGGCATTTATTTTTTCTTGGTTTTCATTGTGAGACAGATTTGTCCCTTATTACCAGTCCTACTCTGGCAACTTCTTTTTTCCTGTACTTATATTTCATAGAATTTTTTTATTTTACTTCTAGTCATATCTGCTTTTGTCTTATAAGGAAAGAAAATTAAGAGACTAGTCCGTTATCTCACATTTCAGTTAAGTCTAACATATATTTGCTTAGGGGTAAAAAAGGTTGAGGAAAAAAGGGAAATGTCAAAAATGAATAATAAATGGCATATAAACAGAAGCAGATTTTCTGTGATATGTTACCCCTGATAAACTTGATAATGTTTCCCAAATGTGTTGCCTTGGTTCAATTCCAAATCTACTGGTCAGGTTTTACGTGCTATTTTTAATTTTACTGCTTAAAAAACTTTACATCATCTTGTAGGAATTCCCTCCTACTGCATAGCTGTATCTAGTTATTTGTAGGTTAAAATTCATCTTAATATAGATTCATATAAAACATGTGTCACCACAGAGGCAGCAAAAAGGCAGATCTGGGTGGGTGAAACAAGCTGGATTTGCAAGGAAACTCTTTTTTTCTTTTTAATGAAATATGTTTTCCTTTGAGATCACTCTGCTGTTTGATATTGTAGACTCCAAGGTCTTTCCATGCAGTAAACTTTCCTTGCCCTTTAAACAGTGAAATCAGAATGTGAGAGGCGAATACAAACAACCAGGGACAGGGAGACCTGGAAACATTTAGGATCCATAAAAAGCCTCTAGAACGAGGCAGTGAACTCAAGAGTTCAGCTTTTTGAATGCTTAAAACCAGAAATTGTCTCCTATAAGCATTGACTTGGTAGAGTTACTCTACTTCTACATTGATAGTAGCAGTGATATTTATAGAGAAAGAAACTTTCTTGACATAAAATATTAAAGATATGGAATCATTAAAATGGATGGAGGAAGGAATTATGCTTCCTGTGGCACAATACTGAGATAAGAAGACAGAACCCTAGTAACTGAAGAGCTTTGCAGCATTACTTGCTGCTCAGTCCATTAGCTTGTGTTTTTCCACAGCAAGTATTAAATATCACAGGATCACAGAATATTCAGACTTGGAAGGGACCCACAAGGATCATCAAGTGCAGCTCTTAAGCAAATGGCCCATATGGGGATCAAACCCATGATCTTGGCATTATTAGCTCCTTGTTCTGACCAACTGAGCTGATCTCATATGCTGCTAGTAATATCCCTAAATACTGAGTCTGTGCTTCAGTGCCCCAACCTTAGATAATTGCATATTTTGGAGTAGGCTGGGCCTGATGAACTTCATCCTGAGGAATTTAATGAACTGGGTTAGCACAGTGTGGATACTTCTAAAGAGGAGGTGAGCCATGTGCCTGCCCTTAGAAGTCAGGTCGGGGTGTGAAAATAAGCCTGCATAGACAACAGACAGTGTCAGACCATGTCACAGCAGGAAAGTTTCCTCAACAGAAAGATGCAGCACAGAAAAAGCAGCAATAGCAGGTTAATTTGCGTCCATAAGACTTTTGATGCTACCCCACCCAGATGGCCTGTAAGCAGCGAAAGCAATGTGGTCAAGATAAATCTGTCACAGGGCAAATAAAACCCCTTTCTGGAATGTAACCACTCCAGCTGTACAGGGCACAGGGTGAGGACCGAGAGCCTCTTCAGTCCCACCCTGCACCCCGAGAACCCACAAAGGTCCGTGGACAGCTTCAGCCTTTGCTCTCTCAGTTGTGACAGGGTTGTTTTGGAGGCAGAGGCAGAGCAAAAGCGCGACTGTAGCCTCATCCTGCCAGTCAGCCACTGGCACACGTTCAATTTATTAGTAGCCATGGAGCCTCTTTGTGCAGACTCGGGATCTTACTCCAGACAACTGTGGTTCAAGAAGACAGAAGTGTTGGGTGGGGAAAAAAAGTGGTTCACCAGCCATGTTTTATATTCCATTATACCTTTTTTGTAGGTATTCTTTCAAACAAACACCAAAATCATTTGTATTAAGGAAAATGTTCAAATAAGTGGTTATTTATTAAGTGGTATTATATAAAAATGTAGCTAGCTGATGAAATACAACCTCTGCCATGCGGTCATAAAATGTGAAGGACTTAGATGCCATCTCTCATACCCTGCTGAAACACCATAATTGATTTAAAATGTAAGAGTTTATCCTGACTGAATTCTGTGAACATTAAGGCAAAATACTAACAGTCTAACAATTATATTTTTAAAGCTTCAGTAGAAATGAATGGATAAGATAGCCTTAAGACATCCTAGGAAAGCCACATTTTTGCCTTTATTTACCAGTTCATAGAACAGGAAAAATTATACAAGGCTAAATCATTTAATCAGTGGGTTAACAGGGCTTTCATGAGCACCCTGGAGTCCGAGATTACATTTGTTTTTCTTCCTTATTTGAGTGCCCTTTAACTATGAGTGGTTTGCAAAAGCCGTGAATTATAATTAATATAATCTGAGAAAGGTGAAGTGTAGCATAATTGAATATGGGTAAAATGTTACTCTCACTCTCTTATTCCTGCTATATAATCATTATCAGCAGATAGTTAAGTAAGACAAGAACAAATGAAAATCTAATTGTTGTAATAATGGATTTAATAAACATGGGTGCCAAACAACAGCAAAATTTTGTGAACTGTTCTTTATCTCACTTCCATCAGTCCTTGATCTTACTTGGGGATGAAAAGACTCCTCTCTCTCCAGCATAAGCTGTTGAGAACAATGTTTTGGCAGCAAACTTAAATCAAGAATTACACATTTTATGTTTTCTTCTTCTTTTGTTTTTTAAATTTTTTCTCCTCAGTATGGCTGTAGAGTAAAACCAGGGGCACGTGAGTTACAGCTGACAGCAGCTAAGTGCTGTGCCATGGAGTTGCCCAGCCTGTGGTTCACTTTGCTGCCAGCAGCCAAAGGTCTCAGGCTCTGCCCAGAGGAGCTCCCTGTCGCTGGCCAGGGCTGGTCCTGCGGTGTGTTCCTGTGCTCTGCAGGCTGGCTGGGAGAGAGACGCTCTTCGGGCTGAAAGGCAGGAGTCCAAACTCTGTAGCATCCTGCAGAGAGGCCAAAGAAGGAAGCAGGAAACAGCAACACTAAGAATAAAAGCAGCAAAACGGGCTGTGTACAGCACTAGAGGAGAGGAAAGCAGCAAAAAACACAAAAAGGCCTCTGAGTGAGTTGGAAGAGGGAACAATAGAGCTTTATACAAACCACACTCCGTGGAGAATGATGTGTGTGCAGCTCAGAACAAGGGTTTCCTCGCTCAGACGCCTGTGTAAACATGGCTGAGGAGCCCGAGTCTCTTCTTTTGCATATTGTTTATATTTTAATGTCATTCCATTAGTTTAAATCCCATCAGAAGGCAATTCTCAAAAAAAAAAAAAAAAAAGACCCAAACCAACAAACCTTTCCTTTAATCTAAAAGTTAAGAAAATAAATTAGTATACCTCCTGTAAAAGCCTAAGAAGAGAAATCCCATCCGTTAGATACACATAATATTGCACCATTCCTAGTGGGAAGGTAACAAGGGTGGGCCAGTATAGAAATTGTATGTGCTTTGTACCCTTTTGAAGCATAGGAGGGTGCAGGTACAGTTTTTGAGTCCCTGTCTATGAAAGCAATTTAATATAAAGATAAAATGATATCTAGAGAAGGCAGCTGAGATCTCTGGTGAGCTGAACCCTCACACAAGGTTTCCACTTGAGTAAGGTCTCCTTGAAAACTGAGGAGAGGTCAGTGTTGGGTTTAATTATGGATATAGAACAGGAGAGATATGAAGCCACCCAACCATGTTATTCAGGTTGTGATTTTTGTTTATGAGAGCAGATTTTGTGCTTGTTTTGTCTCCTGCCTTGTTTGAAAAGGCAGAAACTGGAGGTTGTAGGTGAAACAATGATAAAACACAGGGATTACTACAGGTGTTATCTGCAGTAAGCATTGTCAGCAGGTTTAGTATCAGCTCACTGATTTGTGGGACAGCCTTCTCTCTGTTTTTCCCTGCTACTTAATCATAACCCAACTGGAAAGACAACCCAAAACCCACATAAGTAGCACCGAAGCACAGGATCAAGATGGTGCAATCAGAAGTCAGCATGGGCATTAAAAAAAAAAAAAAACTTTGAAGGGGATACTGCAATCTTGTAATCCACCTACAATGGACATTTATATTTCTTAAGTACAATACTTTACCCCAATCGTATTTAATCCTATTTCTAATGAATTTCCCACTTGTCAATACTCTGAGCTCTGTTTCTGGTTTTCAGTGTTCATTGGGGTGCAATTGCAAGGTGCCTTTGCAAACTCAGTGGCTGAAAGCACACATGATTCTGAGCCAGCTGTCATGGCACTTTCCCATCTACCATGTGCAGTGTCAACCCCTGCATGAATGGGTAGGAGAGAAAGCAGAGGAAAATGGCACGATTCTCCAGTAGCAAGATGTATCTGAGTCTTTTTGTTGCATTCTTAGTCCTTCCTGCATTGGTATTACCTACAGATGTTTTGGAAGTATTCTCTAGTCCATTGGCCACAACTTTTTATTTTCTTGGGAAAAGAAATTGACAACCAGAAATCTTTTCATATGCACCTTCTGGCAATGAGCTACTGATTACTCTAAGTAGGTTTTTCTTCCTTTATGAGATTCATTTAAGTGAATTATTTTGGATTGATCTGGATTTTTTTGTTTGTTTTGGGTTTGGGGTTTTTTTCCATTTTTGTAGGCAGATTTGTCTACAACAATGTTCATACTAAGCTGGTAGTCTCTAAGGACAATTATTGATGTGCACTTTTAGGGTATCCTTGGACAGAAGCTTTATATGTGTAGAGATGTTAAATCAAAAAACTGTCTCTGCTAACTATGAGGAATACATTCCTTCATCAGTCTTCAAGGATGTGTCTAATTTCTTCAAGCTGTGTCTAATTTTTAGGAACTTTTTCTTCATATCAAAATATCTCCAAATTTGGCACAAATCAGAATAGCTCTATTTAATGAGTGTCTCTAATTAATCCAAGTAGAGGATGTGACCTTACCAAGCACTGCCTTCTGAGGCAAAATATGGAGAGTTTACACTTGAACCCTGTGGAACTACATTGTGTAGAAATACAGGCTCCTATTTTTAGTGTTCAGTTGTATAACAATTTTTTTTTTAATGGAAGACAGGGAAGATTTCAGTGTGAGCTGAGGATAAAATGTAATTTTTTACCTAATAGGCCACAGTACCTACAGAACTACCAACACTAGAAGTGATGATGAGTGGGACCCCTGGGCCTCAGCAGCATCTTCATCAGTGCCAAGAAAGCTACACACACAGAATGTGCAGAATGAGTTTTAGCTGTACTAGTTTTGTGCAAAGCATGGAGGATTTTGGATAGATTGGTCTCTGAGGTCAGATGCTGCAGACTAGAGTGTGCTCATCACTCTGCATTCCACTTCTCAGATATGGTAAAATAAGTGATAGGTACACCATGCTGACTTCCCAAAAAGGACTGCCATTTCGTCATCACATCCTCTTTCACCAGTCTTTGCCAGAGTGTACAACGGATTCAGAAAGCTTTGTCATTCCCATGAAAAAAGCTCCAGTGCCACTGTTTTGAAGAGAGAGATTTATCCAACTGATGAAACTTTTTATTCAACTCTCAAAAACATTAAACATGAAAAATCAGGAGATGGGTGAGAGGTATGTGCAACTTCACTAACAAGGCTTTGACCTGAGGAGACCCTGGTTTTGGAGGGAAGAGATCTTACATGTATGGGTGTGAGCCAAGCTGTGATCTTTGGCACGGTTTATTTTCAAGCACAGGCATAGCCTGAGGTCATCAGACACATATTTCCCACTTCTTTAACGTCCAATCTGCAGATCAAGTTGAAGAAGCGTGAGTTGCATTTACCCCCTCTTCTCCAGCGAATGAAATGTGTGTGGTGGGGGCAGGACTGTTGTGGTTTATTTTGCAAAGGCAATAGCCCCAGGCTGGATCTGAGATGAGGGAGAGTGAGTTTGTATCCTTATACAGCAGGCCCATGGTCATAATTAACATATTTGGGTGCATCTGCCTTAATTTTTTAATTTATATCAGGGGAATGGAGTTTTTGAAGCAGGTCTCTGACACATGTGGTGGAACTGTCTTGGAGCACACAAAACAACTGCTTTGCCTTTATAATAAATCAGGTGATGTGCTCCAGAAGTTCCCATCACAGCCTGGGCTTCTAACGAGCATTCAGTTCATGTCACCAGAATAAATGTGGCCTTAAGTAAAACCTCCAAAATGTGCATAACAGGGGACATCGTGTCAGCACCATGAATTTTGCTCTACAGATTCACTCCTTTTTGGCCACAAAAGTAAATTGGGCCAAATACATTGTCATTTAACACTAGTCAGAGCTTTAGTGTGAACTTATTGCAGTGCTTTTTACTACAATCAACTGGACATGGTGGTAAAAGGCTCAGCCTCTTCCCTGATCTCCCAGCAACTGCAGGAAGATTTAACTTGCATCAATATTCACCTTTAGAAAAAAAATTGTACCAAGCTGACCAGAGCTGCAGCATCTCAAACAGGAACCACCACCAAAAAAACCAGAGACAAAAGTCCTCCCACAGAATTATACCAAAAACTAGCAAAGCCCACCTCCCTGTAACCAGTAAAGCACAAGTAAAGCACAATACTTTACAGCAGCTTACTTCCAAAGTAATTTGATAAAAATTAACTTCCGTTTAAAATTCTGCTGTTGGGGTGTTGTGTAATAAAACATAGTCCCAACATTCTGTAAAACTTAGAATTCCTAGGAAACCAATCTGAATTTTTGCCCATGTCTGTGCTTCACTGGAGGCAATTTCACCCAGATGACTGAGCTGGGATCCAGTTTAGGATGATCATCCCAAGCGGCTGAAACCCAGATTCTCTCCACTTTTTCCCATGTTCATCTTCTTGCTCCTAGCAGTTACTTGTAATAATTTCCAAGTGTGGAAGCCCAATAGGATGAAACAATGGAGAATTTTTCGCTGTCAATGGCAACCTGAACTATTCTGCTTTATTAGCATTCTGCAGGATAATTTCTTGCCAAATTGTTAAGGCTTCCTTGGGAATGTTTCTAACAAAATCTTCTAGAAGTTGGTTTCATCGTGATAAAGATGTTTTCCAAATTCTGTACTGTGTATTTTCTGTCAGAAATATTAAGCAGATTATTATAATCTCATTAAGCAATCTCAGTAATCCAAAACTAATATATGTGTGTAGAAAATTGTTCATCAATGTTTTTCATTAGTAAGAACAGTAAGGAACCAGTTGGAGCTTCAACATGTGGACAGAGACTGTACACAGAAGGATCAGATACTATAATTTATGGGAGCATATTATTAGGGTGATTAGAAAGAAATACTGCGACACAACGAACTTTTATCAGTGCAGGTAGCCAAACATTAATAGCATGATGTTACACCATATGGTGGCGTTCCTCAGAAAATGGGATAAATGTTTCACAATTCCCCAACATCAATAGTTTCATTAAAATCATCAGGAACACATGAATGACAAAGCAAGCCAGTTTTTAATTGTAATTTAATATTTTGAGTATGCCCAGCAGTGCTTCTCTGAGTCATTGTGAAGAGAGGTATTCCCAGGGTTTCTGTTCAGCTGTATTCACTCATCCAAGTCAAATGCTTTGGACTGAATCCAGCAACTTTACACAACTGCAAGTTCTGCCTACTAGAAACATCAAGATCACCTGTGATTTCAAAGCAAAACTTATGTGCTTGCACACAGTTGTGCTCCAGCACCCTGAGAGCCTCTTTAAAGCTGGTCTCAGGAATGCAGAAACCCAGCACCAGAAAGTGAGCAAGTTAAAGGGGGGTACAGGAGGAATCTGTAACGCAACAGTTAGGGACCTTCACCAGAGCCTCAAAACTATCTCTATTAGCTAATCACAGTAAAATACAGATTGTTTAAACCACTTATTAATTAATTAGGACCACTTCCACTTTCTGCAGAGTATGAGAAAAAATTATTCATAGATATCACCAGTTCATGCCTTAACCTGAGCACAGGAGAGTGTTTGCACCAACCAAATTCATTGAACAGCATGGAAATGCCAGCAATGGTTTGAGAAGGAGCAGTCTAAAATCATCTATTGCAAGTTATAGAAATAAAGGAATTATGGGTTTTATTTTTTTTTTTCCTGTAAATCCATACAGCTCGCAGCTGGTTTATTTAATAAGAAGCATAGCATTTGGTATACAATGCCAATCAGAGCTTGAATTTTTTGAAAGTCTTTCTAATACTGTATTGAGGGTTTTTTTTTTTAATTTAAAGTAAAATATCACTGCCTAGAATTACTTTACTGCACTTCTTTTAAACGGCCTGTTTATATGCTGGCAAAATCTAAACAAAATCTGACCATCAGCAATATGAAGTGCTTCATGAAATTGGTAAGAGCAGGTCTGTGTGTTTTGTGAGGTTAGGAAATTGCCAGACTTATGACCTAAAAGCTTATACCAGGTTTACCTTTTCCTTTTGAAAGCCAGAGCAGTTCACTTCAACTTTTTTTTTGCTTCCCCAAGCTTCTTTCTATGTCCCTGAATCATCTTCTACAGGTGCAACTACTCCACCCTATGTGCACATCGAAGACGAGCATTTAATCCTCTCTGTGATTTATCCCTAAAGCACAATATCCCACACACCAAATTAGCTATGTTCAATAACTCTTTGCAGGAAAAACACACGCCTGTGCTGGTGCATTTAAAAAGCCATGGATGTGGTATTTCTAGACTTGTGTTAATGACAACAGCTAGAAATATTCTCAATTTTGTACACATAGCCCTCCATTAAACTCTTTTTAAAGATCACTTCTTCTCCATTCAGTCCTCATTCTCTCCCGAGGTAAATTAATTACGTGATCACTTTTATAATATTTGTACTTAATCCTTTATGACCCTTTTTGTCTCATTATCTGAAATATGATAGAAAGTGAGTGAAAAAATGCAGGTTAAACTGCAGGGTAGCTCCTGCTTCCTAATCAGAGATCTTTCTTAGCTTAAAAGTGGCACTACTGCTGTGCTAACAGAATTTTTTAAGCTTCATTTTTTTCTTAGTAACTATGAGTTTGAAGTACATATCCAAGAGAACTTTAGATACTTCACAGCATCAGTTGGGCTACAATCATCAGGGAGGGGAACATTTCTCTTAGAAGGAACAGCTGAGAGAGCTGCGCCTGCTCAGCCTAGAGAGAAGACTGAGAGGAGATCCCATCAATGTCTGTAATTATCTGAGGGGAGGGTGTCAAGAGGGTGGTCCAGGCTCTGCTGGGCGGTCCAGCAATAGGACAAGAGGCAGAAACTGATGCACAGAAGTTCCATCTGAACATGAGGAAGAAATTCTTTACTATGAACTGGAACAGATTGTCCAGAGAGGCTGTGGATCTCCCTCACTGGAGATATCCAAAGCTACCAGGGCACAACTCCTAAGTGATGTGCTCTAGGGAACCGTTCTTGAGCAGAGAGGTTGGAGGACATGACCTCCAGTGGTCCCTTTCAGCCTTAACGATTCTGTGATTCTGTGAACTTAGACAGTTTTGAGGGAGGTGATTGAATCACAGAGTGAAATATTTCTGTTGCTGGAGAGCTAAACAAGCTGCTGTAGAGGTGTGGATATTGACTCATATGGAACTAGCCTGAAAATCTTGACGTGCCAAGAAGGTTAGATAGTTTCTGTCTTTTTGGACAAGAATCATGTATGTTCACAGGCTAAAATCTTCCTGATCTGGGACTTGTGAAAGACTGGATTCAACTGTCCAATGAAGGATGGAGCAGGAGGAATCCACCCACCTCTTGTGCTCCTGTTCTTTTCCATACGCCTCCCTCTGGGAGTCTTGAGGAATATAGTCCATAACATTTTGTGTAATAGTCACATCTGATGGCAATTACAACCACCGAGCCCAGAGTACCTAATGGATGAGAAAGCCATCCAGTGCTGTCAGGGACTAAAAGTGTGAGGAGGTGATGGCAGCCAACACCCGGGATCATGGATCAACCAAAGCTGCACAGACTTGGGTGCCCTCAGCACGCACTCTGTGACACCCAGACAGCA
>VZRL01003749.1:0-34734 GCA_013397895.1 Origma solitaria | reverse complement strand
TAGCCTGGGTTCAGGGCTGCTTTAAATACGGGGAAGGCTTGAGCATCCCCTTGCAGGGTGTTAATATCACCCTGAGCTACTGGCCCACCTTCTGGGGGCACTGTAGCAGTCACCTGAGTTTCCATGGATTCTGGTAGTGGCTGTGGCATCCCCATTCTTTCTAAGAGGTTCTAATTTCTCACCTCTAGAGCTCCTAACTTGACAGATTCCCAGAATTTTCTTGGGTTTTGGGACCGTAATGTTACTGGACAGTCTGGGAGTACCCAAGGACGACTCTGTAGCAGACGCTCTTTCCGTCTCTTTGCCACTGCGGTTTTGCACCATCGAGCCGAAGTTTTGTCTATTTCACTGTGTGAGTCCTCCATCCGGGGTTCGTCCGCTGCTCCTATTACAAAAGATAGAACTTGCGTGGGCACAGAGAGTGGATCAAAACGCAGCACATCAATAGAAGTCGGGCTGGGAGGCGAGGAAAGCAGTGGTGCAGTTGGATGCCTTGATGTTTAGCTGGCTGCAGCTGCTGCAAAGGTACTATGGTATCTGCAGTTACCATGGTTGCATCTTCTGCATTCGCAGGAGGATATGTCATATCCACCTCCCGAGCTGTCAGGGAGGCGTGTCCAGTTTCACACAGCAGGGGGGCAGCAGCTCTCTGTGTTAAAACTTCCAGCATTGCCTGGAATGTCTGGGATATGCCACAAAGCTGCTGCTCAATGTCTCTCAGAGGCTTGGTGGAACAGACAAGCTGCTGTGGCTCAACAGCTTTTGTGGGGTCTTTTGGTGCCCCGCGTCCCACAGTCGGGGCTGGCACTGGCCCAGAGAACATCTGATTGGCCCCCCTGACTGTCAGTTCAGTTGTTCCGATTATGTCGGTTGGCGAGGGACGGGACGCAACCCTCCCCAGCTCAGATGCGGTGGGATTGGTTGCCGCGCCTGTCAGTCCAGCCATTCTGATGGCGTGGCTTGCCATGGGAGGGAACTGAGCCTGCCCCGACTCAGATGTGGTGGGATTGGTCACCCCGCCTGCCAGTTCAGCTGTTCCCGTGATGTCAGCCTGCACTGGGAGGAAAGCCGGGCGCAGCTGCCTGGGGGGTGCCGTGCTGACCCTAGGGGGTATCAGGGGGGAGCTGAAGCAGCTGCTTGAGGAGAATGGCTACTCTGCTCTTGCTTCAAATGTTCCACAAGTATCTCTGTGGGGGTCAGGTACCGTTGCAGTGTATATTCTGTCGGTGATATGTACCTATGCTGGGAGGGTCCACCTATCTCGGTGAAAGGGAAGGGCTTATGGTGCCGGCGCGCACTGACCAGAACCCAGGAGTCGAGATAAGAATATACCTCATCTCGATCAATATTTGATCCCTTTTCCCTCAATAAGTCCAAAATCCTTCTCCATGTACGACATAAACGCACTGCCCTTGGATTCCCAAACGTTATCTCAAACCAAAGTTCGTCTCCTAGCCGTAGCCATGTTTCAATGTCCGGAAACACTTGTAAAATCTCAGGGAACCCCTTTTTTTCAAACCAAATCAAAATGTCTTGAACTAAACGGTCAGAAATGCTGGCCCGGACCGGGGCCCAGACATCCTGCTGGGTGGTACACAGCCACCCCCTCCATGTTCTCCCCGTGATGCCAGGTAAGCAGGGAGGGGAAAAAGGCGGGCAGGCGGGGTACCTCCGTACCTTAGAATTGGTGCACACCTTATACGTTGGGTCACCAGATGTTGCTGCTACTCGTGGATATAGCAAGGAACAGCAGAGAGTTGGCAGAAATGCAAGAGGAAGTTTATTAAAAACATTCTCTTCTTATATAGATATTAAGAGTCTAGCAGTGATTGGTTTATAGCCAATCCACCCCCCAGGGTGATTGGCTGAACCCTTACAGCACCCAGTGCAAAACATAGATTAAAAGAACAAGAAGAATTCAGCTTATCTTTGTTTCCCATACGATTCATGAGAAAAGAGAGAGATCTTAGAATATTACATCCACATAATACCGTGGGCATATAATTGTTCAAGAATGAGAAAAAATGAGGGTGTTTCTTGTAGTACTACTGCATGCAGCTCTAGCAAATATTTAAACCCCAAGCCTTGGTAAAACCACAAGCTTGTTTGTCAAGGAAATGAATGGGAAAGACTTACTGTTCATACAGTTCTGAAAATAGGATTTATTTACACAATCTATGGGAGCTATATCCTCTTAAATTACATCCTAACAACAAATATGCATGTATCTCTTCAGTATTTTGCCAGAGAGGCAAAAATTACATTAAAAGGAGTCAAAGAATGCTAAACTTGCAAAATCAAATATTTAAAATTTAGTAAATTCAGATTGTCACGGCAATCTTGTTTCTCACAACATGTGATGATATATTTAATCACAGTGTTATCTCCACATCTGACCCCTCCGAAGTCTGATTTCTCAGACTTTGTTTCCAGAGGTGCAAAAATCCTCTGCTTTCTGCTTGGTGAGAGTTTACTCAGGCAAGGACCAGAGCCTGGGCTAGGCTGCCCTGGACAACCAGGATAGTCCAGGTAGTCGTCATGTCTATCTTTGTCCCCTATCTTTTTTTTTTTTTAAATCGATTGTATGTTTTTGCTGTTTTATTGTGCAGTCTACGTGGAGGTTTTTTTTGGTGTGAAAAAAGTATAGTTTCATCCATCTCCTTGTTTCTGAGTGGAGCAATATGCAGGCTCTTGTTTTTGGAATCACTTCAGCAGTGGCCACCTGGGAGAGTCGCATTCTCCTTGCCCACCCACCATTTTCCTGGGATATTGTGAATTTACCTTTGCACTGTCCTAATTCTTTCAATCTCCCTTCTCCTCTTAGCTAAGCACCTCTTGGCAAAGGTAACTGGGGAGGCCAACATGATGCCTTAGGAGCCTTAGGTGGATTGGAGAGCAGAAGAGAGCCTCTGCACTGCCTTCCCCCTACTTACATACAGGAATCACTTAGCAAACCTAACCTTCTTTGTGTGCATCAAGAACAATTTTTTTGTGAGGAATTATTCCTCCTAAACTTAAAGGAAACTCCAGGTTTGTCAAGTTTACCTGTCTAACCATCCCCAAACTTTTTGTCTAGCTGAATTAATAAAATGGATGGTGCTCAGTGGATGGGTAACTAGTCAGTACTTTTTAAAAAGTTTTTCTCATTCCATTATAAGTCTTAGTCCTTGTTTATTCCCAGGGATACAAACTCTGACTACTAGTAGTGCTGACTACTACAGAGTTATTAATTTGTTAATGTCCTGTGGAGCATTTCTTAGAGTAGCTTCTGTGTGACTCTGAATGATAATAATGAATGTATTTTTATAATGTACACTAAAATTATACTTATAAAGATTATATGCACCATACAAAAATTAAGTATCCTCTATAATTTCTCGGTGACTGTACTCAGATTCTTTGTAGAGCAGTTGGATGCACATTCTCATCAGAATAAAATATTCATCTGTAATAGAGCATACTGTTAAAACTTTCAAAGAATTTAGCTGTCAACTTGCCAGATCTGTACTGAATTCATAGCATATAGAATTTTTATTATATTCATTATTTTTAAAATAATTTTGAAGTTGTCTTAACTTAAACAAATATACATGGGCATTCTTCAACCAAAATGCACATACCTGATATCTGCCAAACGTCAAGTCAGCCTTCTTGCAAAGGGCTGTGCATATATTTTGATATGACATGATTAAACCCATAAACCTTTTCAATCTGTATTCTTAGCAAAAGCCACTTATAAAGTAGCCCAAAGCAAATAGTTATTGAAAGCAAAATTTTAGACTGGCCAATTAAAAGAAATTGAAAGAATAATAATTTAAACTCATCTTCAGTGTTTGCCACAGTGAACAATGGACATGGATTTTTCTTGTTCTTTCTAGAAGGACCGAGAGAAATTGTTACTGTCTTTAAAGGATTAAATTAGTTTCATACTTGTCATGTGTATTTGTTTAACAAAGTACATGCCATTAGCAATTTTATATGTGTATTACTTAATCTTACTTAATCTTTTTATGATTCTGTGAGCAAATAGCTTGCTAAGAGGGAAGCATACAGAATCAGGTACCAGGTAACTCTTGTTAAATATTAACTTTTTAAATATGAAAATTCAATCTTTACATTCTCCCTGGAGAGCAAACAGGGAGACAAAATTCCAATTTAAGGAACAGTAGGGGATGATGTAATTTAATATCATTTTTTCCCAGACCATTTTGTTTCTGTGCTATGGCAAGACACATCATCAATATACATCTGACTATAAAATTGCTCAGCCTCTGCTGAGGGTACAAGTGGCCACTTTTCACATGACATTTGAGAAGAGAAGCACAATCTCTGGTCTGGAAACCCTAAGTGCTCCTAAGGCTATGGACTAAGAAACATCTCTGTTTTTTTGTACTACCAAAGGGGAACCTTTACTACCTTTAGTCTGTTCTCTGCTTCTTATCTGTGGGATGTTCTCCTCCATGCCTTCCCTGACCCTGGGGAGTCACACATTGCCTGTTGGGCTGTGGATAAAGATAGCTGAATTATTTTGGGGGGAAATACATGTACTAATTGCAGTGCTTTCAAATGAAAAAGACAGTGAGGCCATAGCAAATTTATTCAGAATTAGTGTGACTTCTGTACTTACGCTGGGCAAGTAATTCAAGATCTATGAACTTTCAACACTAGTCCTGTTGTGTTTTCTTGTCTCCAAATCTCATAATTTAATACATGGTTCTTTTTATTGTACAGACCACATTCTGCAAGAAAGACTCTTCATGTTACAAACATCATTTTTATTCAAGTCAGTTGCTTGTGATAATCTATGGACAATATTCATCAGATGGTGGTTTCATCCATTATCTATTTCTGTCTATGGCACGCACTGAAACACATGAAAAGTATGCAAAATTTGTTTTGAATGATTGACTTTAAAAGGGGGAGTGTGTGTGGGAATTGCTAAGAACAGGCATCTTTTTAGTCATGGTTTTCACTGAAATGTATCTGTTCAAATTCCCTAGGCCTGATCTGTTCCTAGCTGTTAGTGATATTTTTTACTATTGATTTGAATTCAACAGAGCTAATTTCATTAAAACAACATTTTTTTCTTGAATTATTTGAATATTCTTGTTGTGAGAACACGTCAAAAATAAAACTCAGAAAAAAGAAGAAACAGAACCTCAACAAACTGTGAGAAAATTAAAAAATTGTAAAAGAGAAGTTGTAAATTGTTCCAAAATAATTTTTTTTTATTTTTATTATTTTACTTCATATTCCTTTTAAACATATGAAATGCCATCTGCCAACTTCACAAAAAAAGTCCTTCTTTACCTTGCCTTTTCTGGGCTAGCATTCACCAGCCTCTTCCATGGATCATTTCTTGAGCTCTAAGGAATGTAAACAGAGCTACTAAAATCCATACCTGATGTAATTTAAAATTATGTTAAGGTCCGTTCTTCTACCAGACCTTCAGCACTCTCTTTAGCCTATTTTGTAATTTTTTATTTCCCCCCATGACAGATATTCCTACCGCCAGGAGACTCCAGTGTGTGAGTGTCACTGCTGACAGAAATATCTCCTAACAGGACACCCAGTTCTTTGAAGTGGCTGGCATCTCACTAGCTGCATGTTGGCCACCATTTTGGAGCTTCTGCTATGTGGTTTCAAACAAAGCAGTGTGATGACAGGCTACCAGTTTTCTGGGCATTGGCAACATGAGTGCTAAACCTGAAATTAAGCCACATAGGGGTTAATATTGGACTGCTTTCATGTAGCCAAAACACCATGTACTTCACTGTATGTAGGATTTTTAAATAGTACATCACTGCCCACATATTTTTGACTCATGTTAGCTCTAAATTCTGTAGCAAATTCAAATGAATTAAGCTTTCTAAGATTCCATTAACTGAAAAGTGACAATGAGTGAAAGAATTAAGCAATCAAAACTAGTAAGGCTACAAAATAGGAGTTGCTAGGGGTGAAGATTCAGATATGTCACAGCAGAGTGGGAAAAAGTTGAGACTTCTGTTAGCTAAAAAGAGGAAAAATGTTTGGGATTTGAAAGTGAAATGTCTGATGCCTTAGTTCCAGCACAGAGCTACACTATCCATATAGCCATTTTTCAGTGGCTGCTTGGGAGTATTTAGAAGAAACCTAACATTTTGGGACATTATTTTCTCGCTTTGTCTACAATCACCTTCTCTCATGTCTTGCATGTATCATATGCATGTTAGAAACACCATACTATCACAGGTGCCTCAATACATTAGAATCATGCTGTAAACATACACATTTGTTGATATTAAGGAGCACAATCGTAGATGGAATCTCCTCAATCACCAGTCTCAGTTCCCTCTTGTCATAAGTAAACAAACCATATAATCACTTTCATCAATTGATCTAGCTACAGCAGGCACTAATTAAATTTTCAGTTCTTATTAAATTCAGCATCAGTGAGGAAGAATGTAGTTGAATACTTCAGATAAAATTGTTAATCTTGACATTTAAATATTCATTATTAAGTTACAGACTTAGCAGCCTATTCATAGAAGGGAACTCAGGTTCTCTCTACACAGCTGTTGGTAGTGAAGGTAATTTCTTCTCTTTACCTTCTATTTGGGTTTGAAAGGACCTTCTTTTAGTCATAAAGCCTAACACAGATGTTTAAAAATGAAATTTTAATTCTTTATCATTGCTGGCTGGTAAGTGATTTAAATAACCAGTGCCTGATACACATGCTTCATTTACAATCCTTCAGCAAAAAAACCTGTGCCTGTAGAATTTTAATCATGAGGCAAACAACTATTTAGAAATTTACACATGGTAGATGAAAGTAAGAAAGGAAGGAAGCTATTTTCCTCAGTAATTAGAAGCAATTGCTTTACTGCTTGTTTTTTTTAGTGACAGACTGATCTTGGTCTTTGCTCATTTTTTTCTTTAATGCAATATACAGTGAAAGGAGATTTTCTGCATCTGTTTTCTGTTCTTTTTACAGTTACACTAGAATGAATAGTTATTTGAATTGTTTATGTTTAACGGTAAATATATTTAAAATAAGGGTTAAATTAAGGTCATTGGTAAGTAATCTGAATAAATAACCTCTAGTTATAGCTTAAATGACTTAGAGACTGTGAAGTCCATTGCCATGTGGAGGGACACATTAAATAACTCTAGCTCCAGGGACACCTCCATATCGCAGTTGGAAGTATTTGCAGCATAACCTAGAGATGATAAAATTTTCAAATTAGCTTGAGGTAATACTAGAGGTCTAATTGCAGCAATACAGTTCCTGTGCAGGCTAATTTACCTTACTTTTGCTTGGCTGTAGTACACACTTTCTAGGAGAGAACTTTGGTATCCTATTTGTGCAACAATGTGAGAGAATTGAATTAAATAACCAGATGTATTTCCTACTTATCTTGATTAAGAATAAAACTTTTAGGCCTACTGAAAATTAATTTGTTTCACCCCATGAGCACTCTAGGGTATTGCTGAATTACTCCTCACTGCTTCCACATCTCAGGACTTAGCTGACAGGTGACACATGTGAGATGCCTGTGAGATGCCTGCTTCAAAGATTAATGAACAATGCAAGTCTGTTTTCTATAGGGATGTCGATCACTAAAATCCAGAATTCTAGAATAAAATACCACATTGAAATGTAATATTGTTACAGTTCTGGCCCCACATTATGGACTTGCAAGTAGATATCATCTCTCTATGGATTCTACAAGTGACACGACCTTAAAAAAGACTTACTAAAAATGAAATGAATGATTGCTGTAGAGGCTTTAGTGACATAAAAGAAATTGTTATATCATTAGCTTTTTATCAACTCTTTTGTGAAATTTAATAAAACTTGTCTATACATGGCTTATCTAATATGAAACTAATTTAATTTCGTATCCTGTGTTTAACTGTAGCTGCTCTAAAACCAGTAGAGAGCATCTCTACAGTTATATGAAAAAAAGTCCAGTCAACAGGAGCTCAACATAGTTTTACATGGCTGTCAGATAAATCTCTCTATGGAAGTTACCACTCTCACAGAAATTCAGTAGAGCACAGCTTGGTAGCATACACAACATGGAGTCTTCCCAAGGATTAAACCCATGTTTAGTTAAAATGTAATGTTAATTTTAGAAATTATGCAAAAAGTGATTGTTTGAAAAAGATAGTACAAGATCAAGAAAAATCAAATTATATTGGTCTACAAGTATAGATTTACTGTCTTTAAAGTAAGTGTCGTACATTACTTATACAGGAGCAGAGGATCACGAGAGAGATTAAAGTAAATAAGTATTTTGTGAGCACTGTTGCATTTATTTTAATACTTTTAAATGTGCATTTTAATATGGAGCTCACACACTGGCGTTTTAGATTATGTTTTCAAATACAAACACAAATGTGTGCCTTAACATTGTACTCACAATATATAGAGAGGAAACTAGTACAATTGTAAAATCAGACAACTGCATATGTAAGTAGATCACAAAGAATCACAACATTTATATCCTCATGCAAAGCCATATATATTTTGCAGATATACCTTTAACACAATAAATTAATTTTTGCTGTGTTTATACAAGCAGGTGTTTGTATAAGAGATCTGTCCCGGCCATATAGAACTGGTAGTATTGGTTTGTTTGAGGATAGGAATCTATGAGAATACACTCAATTCTAAATGCCGTAGTGTGCACCACTCTTGCTGCTGTACAGAGCATTGACAGGGAATGTATACAGTGGAAAAGTGCATATCATTTGCAGTATAACAACCATGCCTTTGAAGAAGAGTTTTTTTAAAATTTAAATTACCTGTAGCAGTAGTACTGCTTTGGAGAATGACGTTTCAACAATACAGAACTGGACTTAAAGTGACCAGATTGCTGACTAGTTACCTTATCTACAGTATTCATGAGCCGACATTCTACATCATTGTGGTTTACCGACCACAGAGTTGAACCAATGTTAATTTTATTAATTGGAATTGTATTGAGGTTGCTAAAAATACAACTAAACTCATAGGTTTTGATACTCTGATAATTTCAGCCCTGGCTACAGCAATATTTGGGTATTCTTTTCTGGGTTTGTGCAGTTTAATGTTTGAAATCTCCCAATTTCAGTGAGTCCCTTCCTGGTGACCAAGCACTGGGAAACTTGTGTGGGCTATGATTTGTTGTCCAAGCTGGAGAACCTTGGCTCAGAAGAGTCCTGGCCCCAGGAATCCTGGTGCAGGGATGGTTACTGTACACTTACAGGTCTCACTGGTGTTACAGGAGAATAGCAAGTCTGGTTAGTGTTTTTCTACCACACAGAATAAAATAAAAATTGTGGTTAACATAAGGCTTTTAAATAGAGAATTACAAGGGACAATGCCACTTGACATTTACTTTTTGAGAAATGAAAGCTCAGTTGGTGGAAAATAGCAAAAGTTTTTCCTGTGTTCATCCAGCACTTTTTGCTTTTTCCTAGGAAACATGCATCTGTTCCTTCAGATTCCAAAAGGAATAAGGACATTTTTATGTACTAGATTTCCTATCAAAATAATACTGTAACACCCACTCTGGTGTACAACTTTTTGTACTGTGGATGTAAAGAGTGAGAAGGATTCTTTGCATACACGGGTGTACATATATAGAGAGGTATATATAAATAAGTACATATATGTAAAATGTATATATACTTTTTCATGCTTTCATGAAGGCAAAAATAATTGAAAAAAAGACTGCACAGCAGTAAAGGCCAGACCCTAAGCTGTTATGAAACATATAAACTTGCAGATAAGATGAGAGCTCTTGAAGTTACTCATGCAGAATCTAATTCTGAAATTCAATTCTGTACATTCAGATATGGAGGAAGGGATAGGAGAGGCTGCAGCATTTTGCTTATAGAGATCATACTTTTTGTGCTTTGTGCCTGCAGCCCATGGTAGAGTGGTTTCAACTCTGCTCTTGAAACACAAACCAAGAACTATTGTCAGCACTCATTCTTTCCCTTTCAAAAATTTTACAGGTTCAGAGTCAAAATATGAGCTAGAAATTCTGGCAAAATTGTGGTGCTGTTACTTTTTCCAAATCTGTTTGCATATTCAGCCAAGAGGTCTATGGACTCAAAAGATGTGAAAAAAAAAATGTTTTATTAAAATAAATTTCTTATTAGTAAATGAATGAGTCAGCAATGAAGAGAGAAAAACAGAGATAAACTTGCTGTTATTTTAGTGGATGGAAGTTCAACACTTGTTTTGACAACCTTTTATTTACAACTAGAATTCAGAACACTTTTTTTCATCCCAGTAACCTCTGAACCATAAAGAAGCCAAACACCACACCAATCTTCAAGGCTTAGTTTTTCATATATAAGTTCAAAGTTAATTTTAGCTACCAAGGGCAAGGCTTGGTGCAGCGACTTTTAAAAAATATCAGGACCTCCTAGTAATCCACACATCTTCTAGAATCTCCACAGAGAAGAAAGCAGAATGTGGCTCAGAAGTATTGTTTCTTTTCTGGCACTTCTCTCTTGAATGGAGGGCTACATGGCCCCACAAGGTCTTTGATTAAATTAGAGATTTTCTGCCAAAGTTCCCCACATGCAAAGCCCCCTTACTGAAATTAACCTCCGTTATTACACAGATGAGTAATTGTACATGTTGAGAAAGTTTTCCACTGAGTATTTAAATACCAGTGTCTGAGATCAGGAACTCAACTGCAGCACAAACCAAGATCTCAGCTCTGCCTGGGAAATGCTCTTTGACAATCTACAATCTTCCTTCAGGTTGATGTTTGCTAGGCTCCAAAATCCCAGTCTCCAGTACTCATGGATGGTTTTAAGTGACAATATTTTCCTAGAACCCTAAAAGAGTAAACATTTTTCAAGTAAGCATGTGGGGAATTAGAAAAATGATTCTTGCCTCTTGTGTCCAACTCTAGCTGACAACATAAGTTTCTGTAAAGAGTCAGAGCACTAAAAATTTGTGAAGTATATTTCTATCGCAGAATAAATACTTTTTGTGTATTGGAACTTCCTGCTTCTGGTGGGATGGTGCTATTCTTCCTTAACATGGTCAGAATATTTTCTGTTCTTGCAGATCATCCAAAGTTTTTCTGTGTCACACTTAACATGTTTTCAAAGTCAACTCGGCAAAGGGTATTTTAAGCAAAGCACAGTAGGATGTACTGTATAGTGCCATCTGCTGAAAAGTGAAGTGCTCACACATAAGAATAGAACTTTGTGCATTTTACATTAATGCAGAAAAGAATCTAGAGTTGGTATGATATGTATATGTCCCATTCATCCCCATTTTAGATCCACTATCTCAGTTTACGTGATGAACGTGAACAGTCAGTTCTGGAGTCGGTGGCATTGTGAATGATAGTGTGAATGATTCCCAAAGAAGACACTTGAACACATATGGAACATATTTGCATCATCAAGACTCTACATAAACTGTTTAAGAGATTTTGCTCCCATGCTAGTGAGCAATTCTCATTTCAGACCTAGATATCATGTGATATCATGTGAAAAGAACATAGGCACATGAAATTTGCTGTTTAATAATTTTCCTCCACAAAAGCCATTGTGTAACCATCACATCAAATCTGTTTTCTACTTTTCTATTTCAATCTAAGATTCAAGACCCTTGAGATAGGGACTTTGCTGGGTGTTTTTGTCAGTAACTTGTCATTTTTGTTATTTTTAGAAAATCACTGAAAGACTTAATGTTGTCTGCTTTGCTATATTACTCAATTGACTAAAGGGAAGAACAGTCAACATGTTGTCCTAGTAACTCAGAAACTGTTCATAAAACAGTGATAAAACAGAAATCCAGATGACCTGGAATAATAATTTGCCTTACAACACTGTCTTTGACATAAAGGAAAAGGCTGTATTTTATTAATTAGGACAGAAGTTTTAAATTTAAACCTTTTTCACAAGAGTCTGCACAGGATAGCCCTCTCAAGTAAGAATTTAAACAAACACATTTATAATATAAACCCATGTTTAGACTTATTTTGGCAGAAAATTTGCTCGTGAAGGTTTTAATTTATGTTCTCTGAGAGGGCTTAAGCTACATAATACAAGCAGTTCATATGCAAATAAGACTCTCCTTGTGCAGATAAACTCCTAAGAATATGAAATACTTCTAAAAATTTTCATTATCTTTGCTGCATTAGAGTTTATTCAATCATTTTCCAAAGTACAAGCTAGTCAATCTATTGGATGAAACTATGCAAAGATTCATATATTCACTGAACTAGGTGTCTGGAAATAATTATTGTGTTAATAACTATCCACTGCAAGTTACATCTTGCAATGGATTTAGAATATTTGCAATATTTGTGCTTATTATATGTTCCATCCATTTGATTTTCAGTTGTTTGCTACATGCTGACTTATAGAAAATTCCGAGAGGGGCAGAGTAGCCCGCTGATGGACTAGAAACTGAAAAATAACTTAAGTATACCTTCATTCACTAAGAGCTAATGGAGTGATTCAGATGTCATTCCTTTCCAGCTTATTGCTCATCCCATAGAGTGTTACTGTGGGGACTGTCTTCACAGGAATGTAGTTACAACTTTTGTCTTTGAGGGGTATAGAGGGATGCTGAAACAAAGAACTCAGAAGTGGATGAAAACCATCAGCTGTTAGGGAGAGACTCAAAGACTACAGCAATGGATGCCTAAGCAGGAGAAAGCTGGACCTCTCCAGTCTTTGTACAGCATATGGACCATCTGTCCTGCTGAAAATTCGTTCTTGTTGTGTACTTCTCTTGCCCTTAAACATTGTATGAATCAGTGCATGCAGGTTGTTGAGGCGGGTCAGCGCCATGCTGCCTCTGCCTCCCAGGCCGTGAAGTCCGTTACCTACTGGCCGCCCTGTGCGGTGCAGTCGCGGATCACACGGCCGGTGACCAGGACCGAACGTGTAGGAACCGGGAGGCCAGGAAAGACCAAGCAGCAGTAAGCCCGGAGAGCACCCACCCTCGGTAGCTGCACTGACCCCCGCGAGATACCGTCCAAGGACATCCCTGCTGACGCCCCCATCGTGACCTGCGCCGGAACATGCCAAATGGACTTTGTGCCTTCGTGTTCGGATGTAGGCCTGGGCCTACTCCAAGCTCAGAGCTAATCGGCATCCTGAGCGCCTTTAGGCCTAAGAACATCAGGCATGTTGGCGTCGGGTTCCGCGGCAGGTAGCAAAAAAGCGCGGGATGTATGTGTTGGGTTACGCGGCGGGTATATAGCTAGCGTGCAGAATTTCCAGGGCAGGGTCATCGGCTCCCTAGGACTGCCCCGACCGCCAGGAACAGCTCCACCTCTGGGGCGAGACACCCACCTTAGTCATCCCCAGGGTTGCAATCCCGCCATGACCTGACTAGTCCACCGTGGCCGAGGGCTCGTGTCCCCGCGGGGGTAGCCGGAGGAGTTAAAAGATGTAGTGGTGAGGTAGGAGGACCTGCGCCACTTTCCTGGCCTGGGAAGTCCGCACCACCCCCTAAGCGTCACGGAGATTCTGTTCCTACCCCCTGTCCTTCCCGCTCCCCCAGCCTTCCTAGAAATAGTGCTACAAGCGCAGACCGCCATGAGGCACAGGGCTGCCATCTGCTCCCTGGCACCCCTGGCACTCTTTCTTACCCTTCTGGTAAGGGGTTGGCCACCCCTTCCAGCATCCCTAAGAGTGTGTCCTTTCCCATGCCTTTCCCAGTAGATCCCCCTCCAAGACGCGAATCACAAGGACGCAGTATTACATTGGGACACCTTCATTTCATTTTTTAGATAGTAAAAAAGGGTGAGATGTTGAGGCGGGTCAGCCCCATGCTGCCTCATCCTCCCAGGCTGAGGATAGCTGCTTGGGAGGAGGAGCATTGCCTGGGCAGGCCTTTGGGGTATGAGTCTTCTGGGTCCGCCCCTGGACTGGGAGAAGGCGTGACCAGGACTCCGACTCCGCCCTCACTTCCAGACCCTTCCTTTCAGTTATGTATCTCATTGGTTCATTTGAATTGTATCCTACCCTGTTATGTAACTATTGGTTCCAAGCGCTTGTACCCACCCCTTCCCTCTTTCCCTATTGGTTGTCCTTCCCCATATATAACCGGCTGCACAGTGCAGTCAGGGCCTTCCCTTGTCCTGGCATCCCCGTGAGCGGACCCCTTGGGGTGCAGGGATGACGGCTGGCCCTCTCCCTGCTCTCTCTCCCGACCACCCTTACCCCTTTCCCTGACACCAGAGAGCATGGGGAGAGTAAATAAACCTCCTGCCACCCTTCGCCTCATCGACTCTATTTTTAAGGTCTGCAACACAGGTGACCAAGGGTGACTGAAAAACCACAGCTGAAATCTAAAGAATAAATATATTTCCTTATCTTGCTGGCTGAAGGATCCTGAAACAGCACTGGGCTCCAGAGACATGCAAAACAAGGATATAGGCACTATCAGGCTCAGTCCAGTCCTAGGCAGGGCATCAAGCCTGCTGTTAGCACCTGTTTATCAAAGACCCATGCATGCATAGTTTACCACCATGCTGTGATTTTCGTCTTCTTTTTCTCATCTCTGCTTTTATCTCTCTCCCAATTCAGGAGCTCAAGCCTGTCCATGAGAGTGCCATCAAGTCTCTGTAAATACCTCTTATCTCTACACAGAAATTCTACATCTCAAAGCAGACAGAAGATAAACAACAGTTGGCATAATATATGGTTTCCCACACTGTTATTGTCCAGGCCTTGGCATTCTCAGCTGCAAGATCACTTGAGCAATTCTAGCACCCTCCTCGCCATTCTTCCACTTTTAGTGCTTTACTCCCAAGAAACAGACACAGTATTTTGCTTTGGTAAACCTGTTTCTAGTGACTGCATTCACAGACAGGTCCAACTGGTTTTAGGTCCTGCGTGTTATTTGCATTGAGTTAGGACTGACTGGATAGATCACCATTGGCTCCAAAAAAAAGTTAGTGAGTATTCTGTTTTAACAACAGTTTGAGTCAGAACCTATTGCTCCACAAAGAGGTGTAGAGTCTGGAAAAAGTTTACAGAAAAGAGAGGAAGAAAATACCCACTTTTTTGACTTTTTTCTTTTCTTTTTTCAAATTTTAATAGTGAGTTATGATACAGTTCCTCCATCTTACTATTTGAATTTCTTTACTCTCATTTTGGTTTTATATCCAATTATTTTTAATTTTTGTGAAGCTTCTCTTCACTGTGCTGGCTCTCAAACTGGTGTTCCTGAACCATATTATATATAGCTGCATGAAATGACCTGGAGAAAGGTCAAAAGCCAGAATCCTAAATGTTTCCATAAATGTCATCCCCTAATCTTCCTTCTTGCCTGGGAAAAAAATGAATGAAACAGTTGTGCATAACATCTCTGAAAGTAAAAAGAGATTACAGGTAAATTATTGCCTTTTCCCTGTAAAGAGGGGGACATGCAAAAACCACATGTGGAAAGATGCAGTGCGAGAGAGAGGAAGAGAAGGAGCATAAGAAGAGAGTGGGAAGTCCCCAGCAAGCAAGAGATCAGTCTTTGATGCAGGTTGGGAGGGGACAGGGCAGCCCAATGTGTGACCTTGACAGCAGGAAATATTGGAATCTCTCATGAATACCTGGTCATTCTTGTATTCAAAAGCGCAGCCAGCAGTTGAAAGGCATCACAAATAGAGCATTTTTTGCTTTTCTTACACATCACACCTTTTCACACATCCTAGGGAAAAAACACAGCCATGGAGTCACACCAAAAACATGGTTGAAAATACCCCACAAAACCATTTGTGAGGTATTGTTCCCTCTGCTCCAGAAAAAGGGCAGGGAGTCTTTTACCTTCTCTCTTTCAGACTGACCATTCTTTCTTCATGTATAAGAAGACAAAACCGGAAAATATTTTCCATTCAAAATTTCTTTTTTTAAAATTATCTTCGATTAAACCTTAACAGTACTTATAAAATTCTGGGTTTTGAACAAAAAAAAGAGGGAACCTGCTTTGGAAAAGCTTTGATTTTTCTTTTTAAAGTAACTGTATTTTCAAGGAGAATGCTTCTGAACAAGTAGACAGGATTCTTTGGTACAGTAGAGTAGTAGTCAGTATTTTTAACAGATATTATTATTGTTAAGGGAATTACAGACTTATTCAGTTTGCAAAAGACTTTTGATATCATCAAGCCAAACTGTTAACCCAGCACCACCATACTCACCTCTAAACTATGTCCACAAGTGTCACATCACATAGTGTTGTGGCTTAAGAGTAGCATTCTCCACTTTAGCACTCCCACTGAATCCATGCACTGCTCCCAGCCTCCCTCTCCCTCTGCCCTGCCTTGGGCTGGAGAGGAGAATTGGAGGCACAAAGGCAAAGATCATGGGTTGAGATAAGAGCAATTTACTGGAAACAGCAACGAGAGAAGGAAAGGAACAGTATATAACAACAACAATACAAATGACAGAGGGTGCAAGAAAGACATGAGTGATTCTCACAGAAAGGACACCACCCAACTGCTGCCTCCACCACAGTACACTGATCCAGAAGGGACCCCTCCTCCCCAGAAGAGAGTTCCTTCCCCCAGCCCCCAGCAGTGATGGGAGGTGGTACAGAAAAACCTCTGGGTCCCAGCCATGGCTACTGCAAAAATTAACCCTGTCCTGGCCATAACCAGGACACAAAATTCTGTGCAAACAACACGTCACATAAATTGTTTGACTGTATTTTCATTATTCATTCTAGTTGGAAACTTGTTCTCTGACACTTGCAAAAGAGTGTCAGCTCACTAAAATATGTGGGAGTTGGTAAAAAATCTAGCTGGTGGGACCCACAAATATGGAGAAACCTAGTGAAGGATTTTCATTGAAATTCGTGACCCAGAGTTGGACTGAGATCAAACTGCAGAAGGTGCTGAGTCATACCCCAATGCATGACCCTGATCAAAACATCCTTTCCCTGGAGCATGCTAAGGTTACAGAACTCAGATTTGTGCCTAGCCTGACATTAATTTAATGGCTCAGACCTGGGCTCACTCAGGGTGGAGTAATGGGGAGTTGAAAGAACTGAAAGCCTCTTTTTCAAACTCTTTATCTCCAGATGTACTAAACACAAATCTGGTACAGCTGATGATTCAACCTCCTATGATTAAAGTAATTTCCATCGGACTGAAGTGGGAGGCAAAACTAATGAGGAGAAAAAAAAAAGAGATTGTGGAAAACAAAAGCAATGTGGTTTTAATTTACTTGTATAAGTTCCAAATTATGTGTTGTGTTGTCTGCTGAAGTCAGTATATGACAGTTCAGAACCCTGATGCAGTTTTGCAAGAAAACTCTGCTGTTCTCTCAAATGAGGGACACCATAAAAATTTCTGTATATCTATATGAGCAACAGGTATACCTAAAAATCTATTACAGTTCTCTTTAGTTAGTTTTTATATTTCTCAAGGTGCAGTAGTTGGTAAAATTTTCTATCAGATTCCTGTATAAAACCTGTTGCCACACTTGGCAGTAATTTTTCTATGGTCTATGGATAAATGCAGTCACAGCTGCATACAGACTGCATTTCTCTAGGCTGCAGTTTTAGAATCTTCAGGATACAACTGCAGTGTGATCTAACCAAATACATCCATAATTGGGGTGAATACCATCTAGCTTGAACCTGATAGCTAAGCAACTTTTTTCTCATTTTTAAATTTGTAACTTATTCAGAGAAATGAAGGAAATTTTCCAATATTATGAATTCTCAGTTTTCCTGCTACCAGCTGGCACTATTAACTCAAATGTAGAATAATAATCCAATGAAAAATAAAAAAAAGAAGATTGAAAATAATAGAATGAAATATAAACAAAATTATCTAAACAGTCAATTCAGAAATCATGGGATTCTTGAGAGTGAAATCATATTTAAATTTCTTACATCTTCTTTAAGGTTTTCTTTTAAGTTTTACTACCTCTTTTTGTGCCGTAAAATATAAAATAGCATTTTAAAAGATACTTTAATGCTTCTTTTTAAGTTTTACATTAAAAAAAGTGTTTGCAGAAATTAAAAAAGGGTGGGGGGAATACTTTCTGTGTTGCAAAATTGGACTGTTCTGCTGCAGTAAGAAAATTTTTTCAGTTTGCTATAAAAAACCTTAACTAACCAAGATACAAAAACTATTGTTTTTTAAAGTTTGCTGATACTATTATCACATTTAGTAGATCCGTGTATCTTACAGAAAAAAAAAAAAAAAGAAAAAAAAATCAAAATGGTTTCTTCTTCTAGTATCACAAGGATAAGAATTCTGCTGGATACAGAGTGTTATACCTAACACATGAAAAACTTAGGGATCTTTTAATCAGTTTCTGAATTAAAAATCTGCTTAGTATAAAAATATTTTCATATGATCAATCTTTTTTGCTTTTTCTCTTAATATTAATTTCAATTTTGCTGATTTTAAACATTTAATGCTGTTTTTCTATGGTTTAAGTTTTGTGTGACATTTCACCTTTCACTTTGAGCAACTGTGTTGCATAAGCACAGGAAATGATAAGTTAACAACTCCCTGTGGATGAAGAGAGCTTGTTCCAGTTGCTTGAAATTCTAAAATTCTCATGTGTAGTGTGTTTCACAAAGGATGAATTTTGGGAAGATGTTTATGATGCCAAATAGTACACAAATCCATATTTTATGCCATCCTTTCTCCTTATCCAGGTCACTGTTCTTGCTGTAGCAGTGCAGCTATTTGCAGCGTGTGGTTTTATGTTGGCTCTGACAGCCCAGGTGAGGAACTGGGTCAGAGCTGTGCCTTGCAAAAGCTCTCACTGCACCGTGCCCAAGAGCAACACCGAGTTCACAGGCCTTGCTTGAGGCAATCAGTGAGAGAGGGACATGCATGCACATTCCTCTAATACCCGTAATTTTTGGAGAAGGCCAACTGTACTGACTGTTCTTTCTGGAGTATCTTTTTATGTGCAGATTACATGAGGAGAAGAGAACATATTACAGAAGTGAGTCCCTTTATACGGATTGTATCTCTCTGTGAAGCTTTTATCAGTGGGAAAGCTGCAGGGAGGAAAAACAAGAGAGCCCGTGATTGATTTTTGAGAAGCGCTTTACACCATTTCCAGAATGCTATCTCAATCTTTGATGAAGGAAATTTTCCTTGGGCAGATGATGTATAGTAGTTTTTGGAGGAGATAATAAATATCCTCTCTTACTAATGCATTCCATTTTATTAGCTAGATCAATATTGCTGTAATTTCTAGCCATTAGCATCTCATTGCTGTATAGTACGTAAAAATATTTACATTTACACTGATCAAAATTGCAACAGCATATATTAAAAATGAATGACATATAATCAGAATTTTCTCTTCCTACTGCCTCCAGTTATTTGTGACCCCAGATATGAAGTTCAAGTCTACACTTAATAGCACAATTATGTAAATCTGTAATTTTAACACTGAATTACAGCTGGTAATGATCAATAATTATATTTATGTATGATGTGAAGTTAATACTGCCACCATAGATTAATGTAAACAACAAAATTATTTCTGCACTCAAGAGCTAGCAAATCATCATAAACAAAGAGAGCTAAAACAATCTCTTCAGAGCTTAATTCCCCCAGCATCGTAAACAGATTTTTTATTTCTGATGAATGGAAAAGCACTGATTAAAGACACCACATGTCCACAAAAATTTCACAATGGTTGTATCTCTCTTCATAGTTTGTTGGGGTTTTTTTTAAGAATCTTTGAAAACAAGTTTGTTTGACACAAATAAAAATCTTTCCAAAGCAATGTGGATAATAATTTTTTTGAAAAAATTCTGGGGGAAAATAAGCCTTGAGGAAAAATGCAGATTAAAAATAAAACCATGAGGAATAGTCAGACACAGTAGTTTATAACTTTGGAGCTCTTCAGAGTTCTCTTACCTGTAATATTGTTTGTTGAACAGGACAACAGGGAATGGCCCAATGGAGCAGACCAGTCCTTGGAGTAGCTGAGAGCTGGCTGGAGTAGGTGATGCCAAAGAAGTTTTGTTGTGGTTTATTCACTAGTCTTTCAAGAACACAAGGCCACGAATGCAGTAGGAAATTTTTTTGCCTTTTAAGAAGTTCCATCTCAACATTTTTCCACCTTGTCTTTGATCCTTGTTAATGTGCAATATATGTGCATTGGGACCATCTCCCAGAGCATCTTGTCCTGCAAAATGAAGTTGCAAGGTTGCCCAGAGCCTTATGATATTGTCAGTGCTCCAAATCAGGTTTAGCATGTACAGGAATCTGAGGCTGTTTCATTAGAAAGGTGATCACACTAATACGCTGATAACTCCGTTGCAGGATTGGTTCAAAATTTACCTTATAGAAATGGTAAAACCCAGGAAAAGATGTGGATGGTTGTAAAATAAAATGAACTGTACTTACCCTTCAAGTAAGAAGCTCATATGTCCATCAGCATATGAAATGGCAACAGTGCAGAAAGCCGCTCAGTGTTTGGAGAAGTGTTGTTAAAGAATTCTTGAGAAGGAATGGTATCAGGCCTGAACTCCGGTTCCTGTTTCTTCATAAGTGGCATATTTTCAAAGCAGCATCATGAAGCACAGAGGAATTGCCTTCAACTACACAGAAAAATGGAAAAATGGGATTAAAAATTCAGAGCAAGGGAAATAATTATCATCGGTCTTTAAAAAATGTTGGCAAACATGGTTTTGAAGCACAAGCAGAGCTTTCTTTGCAGTGGCAATGGGCTGATCCAAAGTGGACCAAAGGCCTTTACTGATTCCGTTGAACTTTGTCTCATTCCCCAGCTCTGCTTTTTCTCCGATACATATAATTGCATTTAAAAATATTATTGCTGTTGTTGAGTTTCTGTATAACCTAAATGAGACTTCTGCTTCTATTAAATGTTTCTCTCTCTGCAGGAATAGTAGCTTTTAGTCAAACCCACTTATTTACAGGCTAGGAATAATGCAAGACCATGAGTTCAATAGGAACAGTGTTGAAGGAATGACAGTTGAATGGCAAGGGTGTGTATTACTTACTAATTTTTTTTTTTTATTGTTTTAGTAAACTTGTAGGAGCAGCAAAGGGAACATAAATTGACATTAATTCTTTAAGAAAGTAATTTGTAATTAATTATAAATAAAGTAAAAAATGGTTTTGTAGTACCCTTTTTTTGGCACTTGAATGATGGAAGAAAGATGCCAAGTTTATTACTGTTTTTTGATTGTTGTCAGAGAGTGCCCTAAGTGGGTGGAGGGTTGTCTCACAACTTTTAATTTCATTAATTTAATAATTTCTGCAAGCTATTGTGAAAACGAGAACATTAAGAACTAAATATTGAGGAGGGAACAAAACACCACTTCCAGGGAAAATTGTTTGAACAGAATTGGATGAGCTGGAATAATTTTGGAATTATATTACAACAAAAAAGTGTTGGCCTTCCCTTTCACACCTCTTTTCACTTTACTTCCCTACTAGCTGCAATATTTCCTTGTAAATTATCCTTCTGACTAGGACAATTCTTGATGAATAAATAGCAAAATGTTAAAAAACATTTAGCTACACAGTAGAATGGGGAATCCAAAGAAACAGAAAAAAACTGAGGACAGACAGTCTTAAACCTAAATCAAATCTTTCAACACCGTTAAACCTAGTCCAGGGACTTCAGAATAAATTTACAACAGACTTAAAGTTTATAAAGAGGGCAAAACAAGAGGATAAATAATTAAAAAGGGAAGAAAAAAGGAGTCCGAGAAGTCTCTGTGATGCTCTAGGGTTCTTATTTAAAAAATTATTGAGATGACCTTATTTTCAGTCGTGTTTTTCTACCAACTGAGCATCTGCTGGAAAACCAGGGAAACCCTGTTTTGTGGCAAATATTTTATGAAATATATAGTGCCCAGCATTTAGATATATTCAGCAGAAAATTTTTGCAGAAATAAATATATTCCAGTATTCTTTTGTTGTATGTTCGTCGCCATTTCAGTGGAGAAAGAAGGCTACTGAAACAACAAAGAAATCTGAGTAATTATGCTCAAAACTGAAATAATAACCAGACTTCCTGAAAGGATGAATTTTTTAAGGGTTTAGTACAAGATACTTAGCCAATTTATTCCAGAGTAATGACTCACTCTGGAACCTTCTCACAGTCCACACTCAACTTGAAAACTGAAGGAGCCTGGGAAAGTATTTCTTTGGGGATCTTTTCTTCCTATAAAATTTTCATAATTTTTTTATTGTGTCAATATAATACATATCTGTAGCTAATCTTGTTAATTTAAAGAAGCAGTAATATTTGACATACTAATTGTATGAAAGACCATCCATATAATTCAGGTGGAGTTTAAAGGAACCTGTCTAGGAGAGAGTTTAAAGTAAAAGACCTGAAGAGACTTTTTCTTTACCTGGGTCATCATATACCAGATTTCTTTCCATACCCTGTAATATATCCTGAATACATATTTGAATGTTCCTTTTCCTGTGGGAATTATTCATTTGCTGGGATGGAACAAGTAGTTCGCTTTTATTTAGTGCTCTGCATGTGGTGAAACAAACAAGACTGGGTTAGAAAATATGTATATGTTTCAGCCTGAAAGCTTTTATCAGAGCATTTGAAGTAAATAATTTAAAATACTTCCATTGCTGAGTACAGAACTTTAGAAAACATTCCTCAAAATATGTGACTAGAGCAACCATTAAAAAACAAACATGGCTATTAGGACAATGGAAATACCATTTTAATTTAGGCCATGTGCTGAAAGATGGCAGTTAAACTACTTGTCGTATTTACCATAGTAGAAAATAATGTGGATCATGATACAGAGCATAAGTGCACATTGTGGATTCTTTTTTCGTTTTTCAAGCAAATTCAGAAAGTGATATAAGAAACTTGTAAAGATGAAGAACTAGTAGTCAAAAGTAACATAACTGAGGCCTAGCCCAGAGTATGCTGGCTAGAGAAAAGAGATACCTTTGCATTCTCCATTATTGGTCTGTTTTGATACTTCAGACATTGTGGGGGATTTTGCACATTGCTTTTGTGCAAAAGGGTCACATTTTTGAAAGATATCTCACTATCAAATCATTCAAAGCAAAGAACCAGAAATATCCTTCCAATGCCTTATGTAAAGAGATGTATTGACAATGTGATTTCAAAACAGTGGTTGTGCTGCAAGTTCTGACCCCTGAAGTGCAACACAAGTGCAAATTCGAAACTCTATGGCAGAATATAGCAACCCTCTTAAAATTATCCTTGTGAAGAAAAAGATTCCTGATATGTAAAATGAAATTCAAATCACAGGAATTCTGTTTATATAAGTGGTGATTCAAACTTTGTCTATATGAGAGATGACTCAGAATACTCAGTGTCAAATAGAGGAAGGATACTCAAGATAGTCAAGCAGAAGGATTACTGTATTTAGCTACAGTCAATAAGATGTTGTGGAAAGAGTCATCTAGCCCATTGCTTGTGGATAAAACATAACAAGACTTCAGTGAAAACTAGTCTGTTTAACTCCAGCAGTAATGGTTTCATTAAGATGATGACAGCTCATACACTGATGCTGGACATGTATCATGGCAGGGCAGCAAGGCTGCCCTCCCCTCTCCAAAGCTGGTTAGCAGGTAGAAGCACAGCAAGGAGGTAGTTAGAAAAACCTGATCAGATCTTGATCAAGGAAATTGCTTCAAAACAGGGACAGATGTATGTTCATGGGGCATTAGAACTCTTCTGGTGACCTATTTTAAAATCAGTAAGCCCAGTCAAATTAGCATGACTGTGATGGAATGATAGACAAAACCCCAACCAACCAACCAACCAACTGGCCAACCAGCCAACCAAAAATGCCCCAAAAAACAACCCATACCAATAAAACTCTAAGAAGGGGCAAAAGTTGCTAGGAAAGGTACTAAAACAGACCAACTATTCTGCAGAGAATCCGAATTCCTGCCATACGGAGAATACCTCCATGGAGGGAAAATAGGATACAGTCTCTCTTAAACTCCAGTCCTCCATTTACTTGCAGATCTGTGCAAGACCAAGCCACTACCTGTGCCAAAGGTTGGTGTGCATTTCCAAAACCTTCCATGAGTGGAAGAAGGTCAGGAAAGGGCTGGTTGATCTCTGCAGGTTTGTTGCCCAGCAGGAGTCAGTGCTGGCTGGGACTTTAGGTTTTCTGCAGTCACTCTGAAGAATGACTTCACAACACAGAGCTGTGATGATGTCTTCAGCAAACAAGCAGAGGAACCAACAGCTTTATTTTTGGGAATTACTTGGGAATAGTGTTTGCTCCATGCTTGCATTAAACTGACCATACTTTTCTTCCTATGCTCAGTGTTCTCCTGCACCTAGAAGGCAGTGCTTCCCAAAGTTATGTACAGCCTTCTCTCAGGGGATCACCTACAAAGTTGTTACAAACCATTGAAATTCTTCATTAAGACTTTGCATTGCATTAACTTGTTATATTTCTGTTACAAGACTTTGCCTTTAGAGGCATATTTTCAACGAGGAGGTTTTATTTTTGCCACTTATCCCACTACAGCAGTGTCTTTTACCTCTTAGTTCAACATCTGCTGTCTTACCTGTCTACGCCATGCACTTGTGCTTGTATTGAAAACAAAAAATGCTTTGATGCGCTCGGGCTAAGGTGTTTGTAGGAACGTTTGGATAAAATTTGAAGAGATACCAGAAAAAAGTCAATCCAGCTGTATTAATCATCTGAATGAAACTGTCTTTGAACTATATGCCATGGCTTGCTAACATTTCTCTGGTATACTTCAGAAAATATGTACATGATTCACTCAAAACTGTTTTTATATCAGTCTTAGAAATCCACCTTTAGCATCTATTATGGCTTGTAAATTACCAATTACTAGCGCTGCTAAGAATCCCATTTTTACTGCTGGTTACAGTTACTTTTAAAACAGCACAAGATACCTTTGAGATTGTTCTAAAATAAAAATTTAAATCTTAAATAATCTTTTTCAAAACATACACCCTCTATCCAATGCACTTCATATCAATGCCTGGTATTTCTACAACAGCATCATTTAAAAGCTGTCAAACAATCAAAGGAGTGACTGGAAACAAAGAAATCAGTTGGATAAACTATACATGTTCTGCATCTATGTTGAAGACCCAATAACAAAAAAAAATATTATAAAAAGCCCCATAGTGATTACTTTGTTTTGTTCCTTCAGTTTCCTTAGGCATATCACCTAATCTTGCAATTTCCCAGCACTTCAGAAATCTGGCACTTGTGATGTTCTTGTATAGGGAACTGTCAACGCTTTTTAAGTGAGCTCAGGCTTTAGAAGAGGGGCCTTCAGGGAGGTTGTTTATTTTCCATTTGTTCTAATTCTCCTTCACTGAAAACCTAGAAACCAAGATTTTTCACAGTCTCTGAGAAACAGTCCTTTTTTTTCTAGATATGCCAGAGACTTCTCCTATCCCAAATGATAAGGAGACAACGCTGATGGTCAAAATCAAAGCATCAAGAAAGTCTGCAACTGTTATTGCAATATAGTAACTTAATTTAAACATGAAAAAGCAACACTCTCCATAACTTGTCTATTTACCGTTCTGCCATTAGGAGATGTAATGGCATTACCTAGCTGGCTATTGAATCCAGAGTAAACCTGCCAGACATATTTTTTTATTATACAGCTGTAAATTACCATGCAAAAAAGAAGTAAATGAAGCTTAATTTCAAAGTCACTTTGAACACTCCTTAGTCAATTCATATCCTAAATCTGTGATTTTACATAGTTAATTAACTTGCAAATTCCTGTCTCTCTAGCATGCTTCTTCCTTGTTCAGCAAAGAAGCTGAAAGAAATGCTTCACTGTGTGCTATCCATTTGATAAAGAACCAATGGCTGTTGGTACCTTGATCACCAAGAAAAAAACTGCTGAACTCTGAGACAATATGTGATTATTACCACCTAGGAGGTCAAATTTATGATCCACTGTATGACTGAATTTATGGTGTTTTGAAGGAATTATTTGCACTGAGATCCTTCACCTCTTACCCAAGCCTATTCTTCCCATTATTTATCTCCTGAAGATAAGAAAGTGCACCGAAACATTGTGGTAACTTAGATGATCATCAACTCAAAATTCATGTCAAGTTGAATTGATTTTTCACATCTTTAGACCAGCATCAGGAATTGCATAAATATTAGGAGGACCAAATAAATGGATTTTGAAGGGTCTTGCATGTCTGAACTGCTAAAAGAAATGAATACCCAAAATGCTATGGGCAGAAAATATATTTCCATCTGTGATTGACTAAGAGATTATGTTTCAGTCTACGCAACACCGCTCTGCTCCTGAAAAGCCCTATATTTGTTTTTTTAGTCTGTATTATAACCCATTATATGTGGAAATAAAATTATTTACTATAAAAGTTGAAAAGTAGGAGCTGTTGCAGACCATCTGCTTATCAGTTCAGCACAAATACAACATGATAGAAATACATGCTTTGCAAAGATTCTTGCTCTAAAGGGGCTTTCATTTCAGGGTTTTATAAAGTTATGGAAAGGCTACTCATCCATGACATTAGGCATCCATAAGAATATTTTAAATGCCATAATTAAAATAAAAATACAAGTCTAATATGAGGACAGTTTGAAAATCAACTACAGTTCGATTTTCCTTTACAAACTATTGGGAAAAAAGGTTTCAAGCAAGCATAGAAAGGAGTGGAATAAGAATATCTAATGTATACAGACGTGTGTGCTCAATGTCTAAGCAAGGCCAAGCAACTATAATTTCGTCTTATATACTAAAGAGTTTATATACACTAGGGGTGGGAAACTCTTTTGACAAATATAAGAAATAACATTGAATAAAATGGGATGGAATAAAAGATATTATATTGAAACCAGGATTTTAGGTGTTTGATTACAACCTCTTTTTAGAGCAGGTTTCCTCCTACTCTGGAGAAGACAGCCACATCACAGAAAAACTTTGACAATATTTGTCTACACTTTTCATGCTGTAATATGCATAATTACTCATACCAGACAAGGACATGAGACGATATATAACCACACAACAACTTAAAGGGTTCAATTAACCTGCAGTGAGCACAATTTTTGTTTATGATCCTACCTCTTTCCTTTCAAGTACATGGGCTTGTGAGGCCACTACCATGTCAAGCAAAAGGATGAGATCTGGCACAAGAGGAGATATGTTTTATTCCAACAAACCCAGCTTAAACAGCAGAGTTGTCAGAAAAACACTAGCAAGTAAATTAACTTTTGAGCATACTCTGGAATACTGGGAGATAGTTTTCCCCACTGAAATCATGTCTCCAAAGTCTGCAAACCTTCACATGTTAATAAGAAGCAAACTCATACCTTCTATCAGAAATCCCTCCAATACAGAAATTCCCAGCAAAGAGCAAAGACAACTCTGTGTCCTTCGAAACAAGGTATTGCTTTGGGTACAAGCAACTGACATGGGATGTGGGATTGGCAAAACGTAAGAGACTGACATAATCAGGTTTTTATTAAAATGTGTTTCTTTGATGCTCAGCTGTATAAAGAAGGTATAAATGTTTATACACTATAATTGACTCTTCCTCCTTCTCTCACATGTACATCCACAAGATTCACAGTCCTGCTTTTAAAAAATATCTTGGCATAACTGCAACTGTGGAAGTTGAACTTTGAGGTGTTATGAATTGGTCACTTACCTCTTTCAGGAGGATTTCACTCAAACCCCTTGTAATCAGTTCTGAACAAAAGACTCCTGTGACTGAATTGAGAAAAGTGTTATTCCCCTCCTGCTTCCAACAGATTTAACCTAAAACTGGCCTTGGGAACTTGCAGACAGACATCGATACAGAAAGAGATATCGTAATTATTCATTTTCCTTCATGCTGTACCTCAATCAAGAGCTCAGTCTTTGGGCTCCTTTCCCCTTTCAAGCAAGTATTAAAAATGTACAAAATATTTAGAACAATTTAACTTTTATTATTGTGATTTTCACTTATTTCCAACCTCTGGCCATAATAATTTCAGATATTTCTTATATTTCTGCACTTCACATTGTCATTTTTAATTTCTCTTGCTTCTGTACCTCATCACTTTCTATCATCCAATTCACTTCCATTTTTTTTTCCTATTAGCTTTTTTCCTCTACTTCCCACCATTTCCCAGGTCAACAGCTCTACACTCTTGGATTTTCTAATTTTTAATTTAGCTTCTCAATACTTTACTTTTTTTCCCCAGTTTTCTCCTCCTCTCCTGTACATGACTGCATAAGAAGTATGTATTTTTAATACCATACAGCAGAGAACCTCCTTTGAGAGACAAAGATAATGTGAGATTATATGCAAATAGGAAAGTTGTGACAGAGACAAAATTAAAGTAACTCAATATGTGGGTCAATCAGAGAGATTTGAAGATTTTGTTCTTTCTCATTATGCTTTGAATTTTTTTTGGGGGGGGAGTGAGTTTTCTGCCCGTTTCACTTGTCTATTGATTTTAAGTGTCTTTTCTACCTTTTCTTTTTCCCCACAAGAATTCTTGCTCTTGAACATTTTCCTGGACTCCAAACATATCAGCAAAGAAATCTCAGCCCTCCATTCACAAAACCCCAGCTCAAAATGGAAAAAAGTTGTCCTAAAAAAAACCAAACTTAAAATATTACAGAGTGGGTGAGATCTTGTGGAGGAAAGCTGAGCTTACAGTTAACAATAGTATGGGTAAAATAATCAGGAAGTAAATGCTAACCTTTCTCCTAAATGTACTTTAAATATGGGTAGTTGTTTTGGTTTTGTTTTCTAATAAATTTTTTCGGCTTTACCCTTAGGAAAATTAAGAATAGCAAAAATTAAAAATTGGCTGCCCTGAGGAAACAACGGATAATCTCAGAAAAAAATTTGGGTTTCATGCATATCCAACCTAAATTAATCTTTTAATTTTTATAGTTTATCAAACATTAAAGACAATATTGGACAATTTGGACAAAAATTGGACAAAATTATTAATTTTTTCTCTAGGAGAGAAGCTGGATTTTTATGACTGTAGGAGATTGAAAGAAATTTATTTTACATACATGAAAATAACTCATCAACAATAATAATCTCATCAGATCATTCTAGAATCTGAAAGTTTAAAGACATAGAAATTTCAATGCCTCCTTGCACCACTACTTAAACTCTTAGGATCCCTTAGAATTCTATTAGTAAAACTTGTGTCTAATTCACACCAGGTGTTTTTCTCAAATGGATAATTGAGGGTTTCTATGATGCTTCTTTGCTGCAATTACTGAACTTATGAACAAAATTTCACGAGCAGATTTTTTCAATTAAACTGTTACTTTGACAAAAATTTGAACATTCATACTAAGTGGTAATATTCTGTCTCTAACACACCTAATTATAAGTGGGCATTAGAATAAGTGTGGAATATAAAAATCAACCATTTTAAAATTTCAGTACAAAAGTCAGGTTTTATTTGGTAACTGAAAATTTAAGGTGGCCTCTGTGTGCAACTTATAATACAAGTTTATGTACCCAATTATCATTTATTTAAAGATTTTGCTGTTCACCAGTAAAAAGTGCCTAAAACACGGGAGGCAGTCAAAGATAGTGTATAGCTATGTATGAAATACTAGGAAAGCAACAGTAATTCAAATTTCAAATGCCATTTTGGAATTGTCATTATTATTTTTGAATTTTACATGTGAAATGAACAAATGAGTTTGAAAATGGTCTTCTGTGAGCTGGCATGAATTTAATTCATGGACAGTGGCTCACGATTTGTACTGCACAGGAGTTCAAGTTTTATTTTTTGACATTAAAGCAACTGAAGCACCTGTCTTTCCAAAAGCAATTAATAAATGATTAATTCATGTAGGATACTTATGCAGATGTAGTGGGGGTATGAAAATGGGACCAGAATAAAGGAAGCATCCTCTTATTTCCCTTGCAATCTTAATTCTGTTGCCTTCAGCAGAGTTAACTTCTGAGAAACAATGGAAGTAGTGAGAAATCTGAGAAACAATGGGAGTAGTGAAAAATCAATCCTATATATTGTCTTTTACAGGAAATAAAAACCTGAGAAAAAACTCAGCCATGCCAGAAGCAGGGCAAGATTATACTATAATGACCAGCTCACCATTTCAGCATAATAGCCCCTTCTTTCTTCCATCAGTTTTCCTTTCCAGTTTTTTGTCTGGAAGATGTAAAATTGCATGGAATAATTTTTAAATCGACCTGCTAGTCCCAGATGGTTGGCTTGTGCTCTGAAATTTCTATATCTAAAAAAAAAAAAAAAAAAAAGAAGAAAGAAAATTAGAATTAACTGAAAGCGTGAAAATAGGAACTTCAAAAATAAAAAAATAAAAGCCTTGAATCATAAAACTATTTTTCACATTTCATAAATTATATCTTGGGTGTTTCCAAAAAAACCTTCATATAACATATACATAGCATATGTGATAGGCATGTTCTTATATTTTCCAAGCAGAAAGATTCTATGAAAAAGGCCTAAATTATTTTGCAAAGGCTGCAAAGATTAAAGATCATTTCACCTACACAGCTGCCATCTCATTTAAATTTGCATCCAATCTTCAGTAATTATGAACACACATACATGCATGTACACACACACTGTATCTATGCACTATATTAGATGGAAAAAAAGATGATCCCGTATAGATGAAATCGCTATGCATTTCTATGAGAAGCAAAAAAACTGAAGAAAAGGATCCATCAGGGTGCATTGTTCCAGATTTCAGAGTGGATATTAAATACTGACTAATATTTTTCTTCCCAAGAGGAAGAAAGAAGTAAAATTAACTCCGTTTTGAACATCTATTTCAGAAAAGATTATAGATTTCTGTACTAAGATATTAACCCACTTTTGCTATTCATAAGATGACCTTCAATTGAACTGTGAAAAGTAAATGGCAGGAAAGTTTCCTGAAAAAGTTTGGTGAGGATATAACGGATTAATGAACATATTTGTGTTGGAGACTCTCCCCTGTATAACATATTCAGAGCGATAGAATCACATTATTTATTGTATTTTTTCAGATCATTTGCAATGTTCATTTATACGAGTTTGATATCACTTTTGTCTTTTAGTTGTGTGTTATTCTGAGAAATCCCTGGGGAAAGAAAGGATTTATATGCTTTGTGTACACATTCTGCAGACTAAGCAGTCTGGCATAATTATTTTTGGCACTCACTAACTGATTAAAACATCCAAATTAACTCATGATCAGTAAGATTAAACCTTTTTAATATACCTCAAAAGTAAATTATCATTTGCTGCTCAAACATCCCTTTCTGCACATGTCCCTAATAAAGCTGTTCTTTTATTTTGTTAATGTAACTTTTAATGACGATTCTGTTTTATTTTTTCCTCTGGGAAAAACTGCCTTTTCTTTTTCAGAGAGGTAGGAAAAGAGATGGAAGCTGACCGTGCTACTACACGTATTTCTAATGTCATACCTTTGTGTGAGTGTGTGTGTTGTGTGCACACTCAGCTGTTAAAGAAAACACATCCTTGCTTTGTGTTTATTTGCTGAACAGACAAATGTCAGCAGTTAGGAGGAAATAATACTTGGAAAAATAATTTGTATGACTCAGAAAAATATTGCGCAGGCTCTTATTTAATTTGGGAATAGGTTTTTTTAGGATAAGTTTCATTTAATTTTGCAAGAAAGCCATTTGAAAGCATGTCCTAGCCATGCCTTAGCATTGAAACTTGGAGGGAAGACAATAGCGACTCTGAGAGAATGAAAGACCCTCTTCAGCTCTATATGAGGGAGGAAACATTGATTGCAGAACCCAAAACAACATGAGCATCCAGAAAAGTATTGCTGGAAATAAAGTCACCCAATACTCTTGGATCAGCACCAATAGTGTTCTCTGCTTAGCTGGGACCAACATGGAAGTCTAAGACAGCCACAGGACAGACATCGTAAGCTTAAGAAAAAATGGTGACTGTGCGTTTTACAGGCTGTTAGTCACCTAGATTTTGTTCAATTAGCTCAGAATGATGTATCTGAGATTAAAGAGGCCTTGTTTTAGAAAAATTGGGTCAACTTGGGTCACTTAATGTGATGCTATTATCACCAACACAGTTCCCTGAAAGAGTTGCATCTGACCTGCAGAAAATACAGTTTTTTGATCAGTGCTCTTAATGCTTAAAAACAGAGGCAAAAGTTGGGAAACAGTTCAGAAAATGCTCAACGTGAAATAAGCCAATGCAAAATCAAACACTGACTTTCAGAGCTAGTTGCTGCATGTGTTTCACTTATTTTTCTTTCCCACACAGAGAAAGGTTGTCATAGAAGCGTGCTACTATCAGAGTTTAGAAACTTGAAAAAATAACTCTTTGTGTCTAATAAAATCAAAGGATACATCTTCTGAGAAGGCAGCTCCATACCTAGTCAAGTTCATTAGGAGGCTGCACTCTCATCAATGATGCAAAACCAGCAATGATGCCATTACCTTCTGCTTTAACTGATTTATTTTAAGCACGGGAAGATAAGTCAAGATTGGACACGGAAGGAAACAATTGTTTTTGGCCTGTTGCAGTGGATTTTACACGTAGAGGTGCCTTCTAGCCTACTAGCTGAAGGGGAAACAAGTACAAATATCTATGCCTAGGCTTTTAGGGTCTGATTATAAGCGCTATGCTAGAGAATCCATGGATTATTCATGTGTAATTACAGATAGCTACTGTGCTCTTTTAAATCATCCCTATAACCCATTATGGCCCATAAAACTGAAATAGCAATTGTCATAGTAAGGTTTGGGCTCTGTCATAGAGTGTAGGCTCTAATCAATAATGACAAATGGTAAAATTTAGCATCAAGCAGAAGAAAGTCTAGTTGCCTCCCTCCATAAATCTGTACAAATACCAAGTTGTGCAGCTGCAGTATCTGGAAATCTAAAAGGCAACACTCTCCCTCCACCCCCTACGCATGCACCTCTATAAAAGTTGAAAAAGGAGAAATGTGCAATGTGTCCATTCTAATAATCCACATGCTGTTAAGAGACTTTTCTATTTATTCAAAGCAGGGTGAACCTTAGGTTGTTTTCAAGGTCAATTCCAGGTGAAAGGGGGGTCATCTGGAGGCCACCTCGACTCCCATGCAGGTCAATAATGTCTCCTCACTGCCCCAGAAGACAAGCTGCTCGCACCCAATCAATCCACAAACGCTCCTGCACACCCAGTGTAATGAACAGTGAATAAATGTAGCCTATCATCACAAAACATGCTTTTTAAGTACCTTCCCTTTTCATGTAAAACCTCTAGCTGTCAAATTCTACATTCACTCATCCAGCAGCGAGTAGCAAAAGTGAGAAATCAGGCTCTCATTGGGGCTGGTAAAAGGTCATTGCTGACAGACACAGAGGTTAAACTGCCGAGTTAAAATACTGTTCATTACCCACTGCAGCTTTTTGCTAACTACACTTCTTTGTGTTACAGTCAAGCAGTACATCAATATGCCACTCCTCCTAATTCATTAACAATTGTTGAATTGTACAGAAGGGGGAAAAAGAAGGATTGATTTTTTTATACCCTTTTTTATCTCTTTTCCATGTCAAATACTTTTACATCTTTATCCACTCAGTATTAAATATTCTGCTTACAGGCTGTGCTGTCTGCTTGAACAATTATCATTATGGGTACAATTCCTGAAGGCAGAGACAGCCAGTTCATATGAAACCCCAAAGGTCTGGAGCTGCTCAAGCAACGGTTTCTTTCCTCCTACCCTTTTTATTAATTGCCCTTAGCATAGTGACATCTGAATAGTCACAAACTTGAGATTTTGCACTGCAATTGTGCCACATTAAAATATGTTTGAATAAAAAAAATGCTGCTCCTGCAGAGGAAGAAAAATTGGTTAAAACCAGATGTAACATACTAAACTGATATTTAGCTTAAATAAAATGCCTGTGTCCTGTTCGCGCTGACTGGGTTAGATCTTCATTAAAAACTATACTCGATGTACTCAAGACACTCCCTAATCTAATATTTTATTAAGAAATTATTAATATCTGCATTTTTCCACTATTAAAGAATTTTAATGTATCCAAAAGAGCCATTTAGAGCAGCAAGGAATCATTTGAGCACAAATGGAAACTGCAGTGAAGGTTTCATTTGTACTGAAGGCAACGATTTGGTGGGAAATCTTAACAGTCAAGACCAATTTCCCAAAATGAAATTCTGTTCTTTGATTAATTAATAAGTAGATGTGATTCCCTTTATTGAAATGCAAAGATTTTGTATTCAGAAATAGCTATCTTAAAAAAAAATATTCTTACAGAGGAACATAAAAATTATGTCTAATCATGAATAAAATAAACGTTTATTTACATGCACATTTTAACAAGAGTTTAGGCTCAAAAAATTACCATTATATATTAAAATCTTAATAAAAATGCATTCGGAGATATCTTCAGGAAAATATATCTTTTTTTCTTTATGCTTTTTCTCTCAGTGGGACTGAAAATAAAATGTTATGACTTAAATCACAAGAGGCTAACATCATTTTTAGCAACAAGGGCTGCATAATTTCAAGACTGTGAGTGACTGGCTGACTTTAACTAAAATGTTTCAGTTCTGTGCATATATAGTTACATAAATAATTCAGAATTAATCCCTGCAGAGGGGACAAGAGGAATCGTAAATTATCCATGTGCCGTCCCCAGCGTTAGAGGTAATGAACCTATAGTAACAAACTATGAGTGTTACTCACTGCATACATTTCACAGACACCGTAACCTTCTGAATATTAATTTCCGTCTGCAGATGGAAGCTAGGTGGCATAATTTTTT
>VZRL01003746.1:69476-84349 GCA_013397895.1 Origma solitaria | reverse complement strand
TCTGGAGCTCCTTTTGAGGCTGAGCTAGTCTGGAGCTCCTTTCCAGGCTAGGTGATTCTGGAGTGCCTTTCCAGGCTGAACAATAACAGAACTCCTTCCCAAGCTGGATGACTCTCTCCTTTCCAGGGTGGGTGATTCTGGAGCTCCTTTCTGAGCTGAACGATTCTGGAGCTTCTTTCCAGGCTGAACAAATCTGGAGCTCCTTCCCAAGCTGGATGACTCTCTCCTTTCCAAGCTGAATGATTCTGGAGCTCCTTTCCCATCTGAACAATTCTGGAGTGTCTTTCCAGGCCGAGCTATTCTGGAGCTCATATTGAGGCTGAACTATTCTGGAGCTCCTTTCCAGGCTGGATGATTCTGGAACCACTTTCCAAGGTGAACAATTCTGGAGCTCCTTTCCAGGCTGAACAATTCTGGAGCTCCTTTCCAAGGTGAACAGTTCTGGAGCTCCTTTCCAGGCTGAAATATTCCAGAGGTCCTTTCCAGGCTGGATGATTCTGGAACCACTTTCCACGGTGAACAAATCTGGAGCTCCTTTCCAAGGTGAACAATTCTGGAGCTCCTTTCCAAACCAAGCTATTTTGGAGCTCCTTTCCAAGCTAGGTGATTCTGGAACTCCTTCTCAGGCTGAACAATTCTAGAGTTCCTTTCTGAGCTGAACAATTCTGGAGTTCCTTTCCAGGCTGGATGATTCTGGAACCACTTTCAAGGTGAACAATTCTGGAGTTCCTTTCCAAGCTGAACAGTTCTGGAGCTCCTTTCCAGGCTGAAATATTCCAGAGCTCCGTTCCAAGCTGGGTGAATCTGAAGCTCCTTTCCGAGCTGAACAATTCTGGAGCTCCTTTCTAGGCTGAACGATTCTGCCTTCTGGAAAAGAGGAATCTTGCTTGACTGCAGCAGATTAAAGCACTCAGGGCAGTGGCACAAGCTCCACGTCCAGCCTGATCCCTCAGCACAGCCCAGGCAGGAATTGCATCCAGGAAAACCTCACTCTGCTCTCAGCAAGGTGGAAAATCCTCTCCAATAGACTTGGCCACATCTGTTGCAAGTAAGAGTGTGTTTAGAGAGAAAAACAAACACCAAAACGTGTTAAACAAACATTAACAGTTGGGCTAAAAGGCAGGCAAAGCTAAAGTTGAGTCTGTAACTCCATCCTGTGGTACGTAGGTATTACAGCACTTTTTTTTTTTTTAAATTCGGGGACACAAATATTTCTGTTGCACCCTATGATTTGCCTGGGAATTAGGCATTAATTAGAGTTAGAGAGACCTTCAGAATTTCCTTTGGAATCTCCTCGCTCGTGCAGGTGAGCGGATGTGGTGAGCCCTGCCAAGCTGTTCAGGTGATTCTTATGGGAATTCTTTGGGATGTTGGAGGAGAGATTTGACCTCAGATTTGACCTCTTCTGGCAGCTCTCCAGGCCAGCTGAGCCACCCCAGGTTCCTGATTTAAATATAAGCATGGAGCAGCTCGAGGGAGGGAATTGCCTCCACCAGCTTCACCTCGCCATGGGAAAAAATTGTGGGATTCTGCCTGGGAATTAGGCATTAATTAGAGTTAGAGAGACCTTCAGAATTTCCTTTGGAATCTCCTCGCTCGTGCAGGTGAGCGGATGTGGTGAGCCCTGCCAAGCTGTTCAGGTGATTCTTATGGGAATTCTTTGGGATGTTGGAGGAGAGATTTGACCTCAGATTTGACCTCTTCTGGCAGCTCTCCAGGCCAGCTGAGACACCCCAGGTTCCTGATTTAAATATAAGCATGGAGCAGCTCGAGGGAGGGAATTGCCTCCACCAGCTTCACCTCGCCATGGGAAAAAATCCAAACCCTCTTTGGAGGAGATGTCACTGGAAAACGCAAACCCTGCCAGGGCTCTGTGCTCCGCCCAGCCAGGGGAGGAGGAACCTGGAGCAGGACCCCCAATCTCAGCCTGCATTTTCCTGGGAGGCTGAGGAGTTCAGGAATTTGTCCTGACCTCAGGATGCTATTTCACTGTTTTATTTCCCTGATTTTAATGCCCTCCACCTCTCCCCAGAGCTTTGGGAGCACACACAGAGCTGTCCTGCCCTCCCCCGTGCTGCCTCTGCCCAGGGTGGGGCTCGGAGCTGAGCCTGGAGCCCTCCAGAGCCTCTCAAAACCCACCAGGAGCTCCCCCAGGATGGCTCCTCCTGGCACCAGCCTCGGGATATTTCTCAGCAATAATTTCCTCGGGATATTTCTCAGCAATATTTGCCTTGCAGTGCCAGAACCTGGAATGTGAGGAGGTGGAATTGTAAAGGGAAGAGCAGCAGGAACCAGAGGAGTGGGGCCGAGGCCAAGAGCCTGCCCTGATTGTCACCTCCAGACACAAACTTTATCGTGGGGCGGGTCTGGGTGAGCTCTTGTCCATGCCAGCACTGAATAAAAGATAATGAATTCTAGCTGATAAATAATGAATATTCTATTTAATAAATTGTACAAATTAAATAAAAACTATGCCGAAATAGAAAAAATGTTTTCTAAAAGATACTCTTGCCCGAAGATCTCCAGGCAGGCCGAGGGGGAATGGTTCAAAATGGAGAGAGGAGGTTTAGATGAGATTTTGGGAAGGAATTTTCCCCAGGGTGCCCAGGGAAGCTGTGGCTGCCCATCCCTGGCAGTGCCCGAGGCCAGGATGCACAGCAGAAAATCTCTGCTCGTTCCCAGTCCATGTGGGATAAATAACCTGGGGGTGAAGAGACTAGAAACTGCTGGGGAAAAGCACGAAAGAAATCCTCACTCCCTGACCGGACAACTAAAGAGGAAAAATGGAATGAAAAACATCATCTCCCCATTTTCCCTTCAGCCTCCCTTTGTCCAGCTCCACCAAACTCTTGTTTTGCTGCTGTTACAGGCAGGTACACACAGCCCATCTTTATTGATAACGATAAAAACAAAAGGATAAAAACACAGAATCCTGCTCACTACAACGTGTTTCCTCCGATTTTTTTTCTTCAGGCAACTTCTCAGCATTGTGATTTCTCAGCTCTAAACAAAGCCCCGAAGTGCTGAAAAGGCTCTGAGTGACAGTGGAAGGGAAGGAGATTCATCACAGCTGTGTGTACCCACGGAAATTTGTGTTTTAAGGCAGACAAGCGAAGGGAAAAGCAATAGTTATCCACCAAAACAAAGCAGTGCCTCTTGAAAGGAAACATCACAGCAAATAGCAGAGATTTGCACTCAGCCAGACATTAAAAAGGAATCTTTTTTACTTAGCTGGAAAAAAAAAAAAGAGACAATCATATGTCTTGATTTGCCGAGCACGAGGAGTTGATGTTGAGAGAAGGGCTGTCAATTTAGCTGGAGACAAGACGTGTCCTTTTATAGCAGTTTTTAAGATGCACTCATGAATTCTGCATGAACACAAGTGTCCTTGCTGGCTGAGGGGGTGCACATTCCCATTGCCAGGCAGCAGGAATTCAATCCTATTGCAGCAGGGGAGCTAAAGAAAGAAATAAATTAATTAATGTGAGGGAGCACCAGGAGTGGCTCCTCAAGGGAGCAAAGCGCAGGTGAGGGACTCCACCCAGCTAAAAACCTGGCGGCAAAACTGCCCGAAAGGAACATGAGTTTTATTGTGAAATTATTGGATTTAATTCCCAAACCTCAGTGAAGAGCTGGGGAAACAGAGCAGCTTTCCAGGGATCCGAGGTGTGAGATCCTTCCTTCCTTCCTTCCTTCCTTCCTTCCCCTCCCCTCCCCTCTCCTCCCCGCACCTTTCCACACCTTTCCTTTCTTTCCCAAACCTTCCCAAACCTTCCCAAACCTTCCCTTCCTTCCCCGGCATTTATTTGCTCCTGCAAATTCCAGAATCAGAGCCTCCCAATCGCTGTTCCTCCCCCTGTGCTGAAGGGTTTAACTGAGCATTTCTGGGAAGGTTTGGCTGCTCGGTTTAATTCCTTCTTGGATATGGAGCTGTTTAAATCAGCTCCGCCCTGGACAGTGTCCTGGAAAAGACTAAAGCAATTTGCTCATTAATTAAAACAGAGAACATCATGGTAAAATTATAATCCTAATGTTAATCCTTTTGTTGTTTGGGTGTTTAGGGTATTGTTTTGTTTTGTTTTTTAATTAAATTTAACAAACCACGATCCTCAAAGAAGTGAATTTCCAAGATAAAAAGTCAGTGACACAGCTGTGTTACTCTGGATTTATAGAAGGGACATTCTACTCGAGAGTCAGAACAAACTGCAGTTTTCCGTGTTTTTTCCTCGTGTGCATGCCTAACCCAATTCCCAGTGCTTTATCTCCTGCCCAGGGCAGACACTGCCACTGCCTCCTTACCATGAGTTTGTAGCAGGATTAATCAAAAATAACAGAAATCAACACCAGGCCTTGTTTGGTCATGGCACATGTGAGATGTGGAACCTCAGCTGGGAAATCCAGGTGGGCTTGGGATGGGCTTGAATTCCATTCATGGAATCAGAGAATATCCAGAGCTGGAAGGACCCACCAGGATCATGGATCCTGCCCCTGGCCCTGCACAGACTCCCCAAAATCCCACCCTCTGATCCCTGGAGCTGTGGCAGATTTGGGAGTGTCACCATTCCCTGGGGAGCCTGGGCAGTGCCCACACCCTCTGGGGGAAGAACCTTTCCCTGAGATCCAACCTTCCCTGAAATCTGACCTTTCCCTGAAATACAACTTTCCCTGAGATCCAACCTTCCCTGAAATCTGACCTTTCCCTGAGATCCAAACTTTCCTTGATCTCCAACCTTTCTCTAAAATCCAACCTTTCCCTGCTCTCCAATCCTTCCCTGACATCCAACCCTTCCCTGAAATCCAACCTTTCCCTCATCTCCAAATTTCCCTAAAATCCAACCCTTCCCTGAAATCCAACGTTTCCCTCATCTCCAAACTTTCCCTAAAATCCAACCTTTCTCTGAGATCCAACCTTTCCCTCATCTCGATCCTTTCCCTGAAATCCAACCTATCACTACACTCCAACCTTTCCCTAAAATCCAGTCCTTCCCTGCTCTCTAACCTTTTCCTGATCTCCAGCCTTTCCCTGAAATTCAGCCTTTCCCTGAAATTCAGCCTTTCCCCGAAATCCAATCTTTCCCTGAAATCCTACCCTTCCCTGAAATCCAACCTTTTCCTGATCTGCAACCCTTCCCTGAAATCCAAACTTTCCTTGAAATCCAACCTTTCCCTGAGATCCAACCTTTCCTTGATCTCCAGCCTTTTTCTGAAATCCAGCCCTTCCCTGAAATCCAATCTTTCCCTGATCTCCAACCCTCCCCTTAAATCCAACCTTTCCCTCATCTCCAATCCTTCCCTGAAATCCAACCCTTCCCTGAAATCCAACCTTTCCCTAAAATCCAACCTTTCCCTGCTCTCCAACCCAAACCCTCCTGACCCAGCCCCAGCCCTTCCCTGGGTCCTGCCGTGGCCACCAAGGGAAGAACATTTTGACAATCCCAAATAATAAAACACCACCAAACCCTCAGTACCCCCGCAACACCCAAATTCCCCAAAAAAACCCCACAGGGGCATCCAGGCCTCCCCAGCAAAGGTATTCGCATCCCTCAGATTTTCCTGCCAGCCTGCAGGAAACGAGGATATCAGAGGTGGAAGAGGCGAGCGTGCCAGCACTCCAAACCCTTCTTTTACAGCGACATAAAGTGGTCACCTAATGCGGCGCTATCATCAAATTAAATCATCTCACTTGTCATTTCATATGGGCCCAAGTGGCAGATTAAAAACTCAGGATCATGGATCCTGCCCTCCGAGCGAAGGGAGAAGAGGGGGGGGAAATAAAGGGAGAAGAGGGGGTGACATATCGGTGTCTGCAGTGTCTGCTCTGTCCTGAGCGCTCGTGGCCATAAATGAGCAGCCCAAGGGGGAGGATTGAGCAGTGCTGCCTTTGGGGCAGGGCAGNTGGGCTGGTTGCCATCATCAGCTGAAGGTGTGATTGGAGGATTAAGGCTCGAGCTGTGAATGGACAGAACTTCTCCAATGTGCAGAACTCGTGACTCGCTGTCCATTTTGGGTGCAGCCTCTCGAGTGGGCTCTGTGTGCCCTGAGTGCACCTGAAGGCCTTTCAGAAATTAATCTGATTTTATTCTCCTCACTTTCTCTGGCCTCTGTTTTAGGCAAGCCCTGCTCTGACATCACCGCAGCTCCCTGGGGATATGGGGTGAGATCTGCACCCCACACCCACCGAAGGAATCTCTGTTTCCTCAGGAATATTCCCATGTGGATCTGGGAATAAATGCCATCCACAGCCCCCTGGGACAATCCAAGTGGGTCTGATCCCAAAACAAGTCTTCCATGGAATATTCCGAGCTGGGAGGGACCCACGAGGATGAAGCCCAGCTCTTCAATGAAAGGCCCATCAGGGATCCCAACCCCACAACTCTGGGATTGTCAGCGTTCCATGGAAAGGTTTCTGTCCCCCGCAGCAGGAGCCCAGCCCTGCTCTCATCCCCATCCCAAAATCCTACAAACAGCACATTCCAAGGCCCCTGGAGGCGGTAAATCCATCGGGATGTGTTGGCAGCAGTGGGAACAATGGGATCCCCAAAATCTTGGGGGCTAAGAGTGTGGAAAACACTGCTCAGCTCAACCCAAAGCGCCCTGAGCTGCCAAGGGACATCGGTGACATTTCCCTCCTTGGGTCTGGGGGTTCAGCCCTTGCTGGGACTTTGGCAAGGGAATAAATGCATGGAAAAGTCAGGGATGGGGCATGAGGAAATCCTCCCATGGACACACTTCTGATCCAACAGCACAGCCCCTCCAAAACCTGCTGCTGCTTTCGGTGATAGCCCTGGGCTGGGACAGCTGAAAAAAACCTTAATTGGGATGGACAAAACCTGAAATAGGGGTGAAAAACCCCTAAATTGGGATGAAAAAAACCCTAAACTCTGATGGAAAACCCCTAAACTGGGAAGAAAAAAACTCTAAATTGGGATGAAAAGAACCCCAAGACTGGGATGGAAAAACCCTTAAACTGGGATGGAAAAAACCCTAAATTGGAATGGAACAAGCCCTAAACTGGGATGGAAAAATCCCTAGACTGGGGTGAAAAACCCCTAAACTGCAATGGGAAAAGCCCTAAACTGGGACCAAAAAAAACCCTAAACTGGGACGGAAAATCCCTAAACTGGGATGGAAAAAGCCCTACACTGGGACAGAAAAACCGTAAACTGGGGTGAAAAAAACCCCTAAACTGGGGTGAAAAACCCTTAAACTGGGATAGGAAAAGCCCTAGACTGGGATGAAAAAAACCCCTAAATTGGGATGAAAAAACCCTTAAACTGGGGTGCAAACCTCCCTAATTTCAACCCAGACTCAGCTCCGAGCCCTTCCCCGCAGCAGCAATGCCGTAACTCAGACACTCACCCTAAGTAAAGCACAGGAATCCTTCTCCTTTCCCGAAAATCGCATTTCCTGCGCTGGCGGCTCTCCCTGGCACACGCCGCGGGCCCTATTGATTCCGAGCTCTGTTAAGATTTATCAGACTTGATAATGCACTCTACTTGATTAGGATTTCCAGCCTCAGAGTCGATAGAGGCTCCGGGTGTGATGGAAAGCGCTTGGATTCGCCCTTTTCCCTTTGGAAATTTGACAGGGATTGTCTTAGGAAAGGAGAAACTTCAAAAAAGAAAGAAATCTTTTTTTTTTTTTTTTTTTGAGAAATTAAAGAAAAGGTTTTCTGAACAAAAAGGCACCTCTTGCCTGTCAGGGCTGTAAATGAGATTCCCACTCTGGAAAGAGGCAATAAATGGGAAATTCAGGCCCAAAGAACAATGATTCTTCGAACTTCAGTATCCTGAGTCCTTTCCTCTGCTCAGGATAAACTTCCTATAATATTCTGCAGCCTCTTTGTAAAGGGATTTTTTTTTTTCCTCCTAATGAAAATAATTCACCTTAATTAAGTAGCACCGGGAATAGAAAGACTTTGAACAAAACCTGCATGTAATTTCTCTCCTTCAAAGTTAGGGATGCATTAATTTTACAGATTTATTCCTTTTTAAAAGGATCCACCCCAGTGAGGCATCTGCAGCCTGCGAATTCACCCACTCAGCCCTGACTACAAAACTGATTTTTCTCTCCATTTAGCACTTGTGGTCAACTGCATCGATATTTCTGTGCCCACACAATGCCAGACAAAAAAAAAAAAAAAAAGGGAATATTTTAAAGATATTTTAAAGCTTGAGCAGCTGTGTTTCAGGCTCAGCCGAGCCGCTCTCGGTGGGTTCTGGAGGAGAGGGAGATTTAGGGTGGGGCTGGGGGGCCTGAATTGATAATTTTTCATTTCTTTTGGGATTGGAATCTGCCCCAAACTTCCCTAAATCAGAAGTTTCAACACATCCAATACACAAAAAGCTGACCCAACGTGTGTTTTGAGAGGTTGTTCTACAAACTAAGCCCCCTCTGCTGACATTTGCACAATTCCCAGCCCGTGAACCACCTGAGGAGCTATTTGATGATTTTTTAATCCTTCTGGTGCAGCATTTATTCAAGAGGGCTCAGGACCTGGTTCCCTGCAGCCCCAGGGCGCAGATAAAGTGTCACTGTGATTTCCAGGGCGAGTTCTTGGCACAACACCGCCAATGAATTTGGGCCTGGGCGGTCGTTAAATGGAAAAATGGGAATTGGCTTTTTTCCAGGTGCTCACCTTCCAAGCTTTCAACTTTTAGCACTTCCCAGCTCCTTCTTCTGTTGGGAAAACACAGAAGTGAAAGCAGTTCTTGGTGTGGGATGGGGAGAGCGTCACTTCCATCCCTCGGAAAGGCCACCGGGAAGTCCCATCCCATTGCTCGATGTCACTTTGGGGGATTTTAGCTTCTATTTTTTGTGTATTTGTAATTATAGTGTGTAATTCTGGACTCCATACAGAGTGCTAAGCCCTGTTCCCAGCATTTTTAGACAAAACAATTCCTCTCCGTTGGGAAATCCAAGGACACTTGGCTGCCTCAGAGCCCCAAACGATGGAACCAACAGTGAATTGGGGCAGCAAGCTTGGGGTGGTTGCCATCATCAGCTGAAGGTGTGATTGGAGGATTAAGGCTCGAGCTGTGAATGGACAGAACTTCTCCAATGTGCAGAACTCGTGACTCGCTGTCCATTTTGGGTGCAGCCTCTCGAGTGGGCTCTGTGTGCCCTGAGTGCACCTGAAGGCCTTTCAGAAATTAATCTGATTTTATTCATCTTTGTCTGGCCTCTCTTTCAGGTGAGCCTGTTCAGTCAAGGCATCAACCCCACAAAATCTGCTTTTTGGAAAGGAAAATACAGGAATATCTCAAACTCCCACCCTGGAGGGCAATAAATCAGCAATGTTTGGTCAGTCCCAGGATGTGAACCCATCCCAGGGCTGCAGGGACGATCCCATATGGAATCATTTCCATATGTGTTTAATCCCCAGCTCCACTCAGGCTGTTCCTTTCTTCTGAGGGGCTCTGGATTGGGTGATTGTGATTTCCACCAGTCCGCGCAGGAAATTGGGGGAACGGGCAGGTTTTGTTTTCCTAAAGCAGAACTCTGGGAAAATCCATGGATATTTTATGCCAACCTCAGCAGTAGTGATCCATCCCGAGCTCTCTCCAGTCCCTGCTGGAGTAGGACAGCTCCAAAAGCAGAGCTGCCGTGGAAATTGAAATATTTTACAGCATTAAGTGGCTTTAATTGAATATTTAATACAATATAAATGGGATCTTCCACACCTCAGAGCACATTTTCCTTTCTGGAGCTGACTCCAGGTATGTTTTCCTGGCAGATCCCTTCTCATTCATCATTCTCGTTCATCACAGAAGAAAATAAAAATAATCCTCAATGAACCAGGCTGGCAGCAGGGCAGACGTGCCGAGGGAGAAGTGCAGGGCCTGGCCAGTTGTAGCAAATAATGAAAGCTTTTTCTTGAACAGAACAGCGCTGATGTCAGCGAGGGATATTTTTAATATTGATAACTCCTTCATGCCTCAGCTCCTCCGTCAGCTGCAGAGCCTCCAACCCGAAACACTGCTGAAAGGGCAAACCGTGAACCGAAATGAGAGGGAGCCTTCTTGGCAAAAAAAAAGGAAACAAAAAACCCCAAACAAGAGCATCAGCAGGGCCAGGATCTTGTTATTTCAGAATTATTTTTAAACCGGTGCATCTGCCAGGAGACAGCGACCAGCTGGGTGCAAGAGATGCTTTTAATATCTCAGTTTTCTTTGGAGCTGCTGGGTTTGCTTGATATTCAGCTGAGGTTAAATAAAGAGTTTATTTTGTTTTGTCTTAGCAGCGCTCGTGTCTGTGGGCAGGACCTGTGCCAGGAATGAGGCACCAGATCAAAACTCCCCAGAAAGGTGAATTTTAGCAGGGTTTGGGATTGTCACCAAAACTGTGGGAAAACAAAAACCATCCAACAACAGTTTTAATGTTAGAGAGTCAAGGCATTGCTTTATTTTCTGGCCAGGATGTTGTTCTGGCCAAGGTGTGCCACAGAAATCATCTCATCCACACACAGCCCGGGGGTGCAGAGACAATCATTCCATCACACACCGATTTTACAGGATTTTCCCCCAAATTTTATACAGTCAAACCCACAGAGATGCATTGTTTCAAAGTTCATTGGTGCAGAGCTGAGCAACCCTCAGTGTTCAGTTCCCATTGGATCCCAATCCCCTCCCCTCCGATGTGAATCAGATCTTCATTTTTCAATTCTCTGCTCAGTCCTTTGCGGGCGAGATGTCTCCAGCTGTGTCCGAGGTGCTCTGGGGTGGATGTTTGGAGATGGCCACCGATGTTCCGTCAGTGTTCCGGGGATGGCCTTGATCTCTCTGGGGATCTTTGGGCTGCTCCACTCTGTCCCTGTGCTGAGCTCATCTCCTCAGAGTGACGCTGTGCCTCCTGAAGAAACTAAAGAAAATTCCCTTCCCCAGAGCAAAGTCAGGTCAAGCCTAACTCGAGAGACAAAAATAAAGAGTTAGAAGTTATACAAAAATTTTTAACTGGTGTATTTTCCAACAGGATCCTCAGCACAAAACGCTGAGCGTTTGAAACACTTTAGGAAGAGCAGAGAGAGGAAAAAAAACACCTCAGAGCTCTTTGGAGTTGCAGGTGAACAACCCCAAAAGCTGAGCAAACCAATCAGGGATTGCACAAGGGGAAGGCTCCGTGGGAGCAATGCTGAGTCAGCCAAGGGCCACAAATCAGACCTGGAGTCACTTTTTGTGGTGTTAGAAGAGAAAAAAAGTGGCACATAAAGGTTGTTATTATTAATATTATTATTAATATCATGTATATGTATATGTATATGTATGTGTTTATATTTATATTTATATTTATAGCTATAGCTATTTTTATATTTATAGCTATATTTATATTTATAATTATTTATGTATATTTATAGTTATAGTTATAGTATAGCTATATTTATATTTATAGCTATATTAAATTTTTATTTCNTTTTTTTTTTTAAATTTTAATTTTCATTTTTAACAGGCTGCTAAGCTCCAAGAAAAGCTCTGTCCCCCTGCCCGTCCACAGCAGCCAAATCCTTCCTGATTTTCCTTCCCAGGGATTAATCGCAGCGAACCACGCCAGGAATCAAGGCGAGGCTAATGACATTTCAGCTAATTAAGAGCCGCTAATCACACGCGTCAGTCCCTTGGAAAAACCCCCCTGGATGCCGAGGGTGAGCAAAGAAAATATTTACATTTTCTGAAGATGCACTTTGCCCCGAAGGGTAAACAAAGCGAAATGGAGAGAATTGCTGAGGATTTCTTCCAACACCTCATCCCTGGGAAAGGAAGGCCAATGGGATCAGCTCAGGAGCGCAGGAAAAGCTGTCCGGAGTTATCATTAAAATCGACATTTAACACAGAATCTTAACTTAAAAAAAATAAAAAACCAAACAACAGAAAAGAAAAGGTTTCTCACACCAAATCTACAAATGACACCTTCACAACGCAGAGCAAAAGGACAAATTACACACAATAACCCCTGAAACTTCCCCTACAATTACAGCACAAATACTCCACTACCATTTTACATCAAAACCACGATTTAACACTTCTTTTGCCCTTTATTTTCTCCCAGCAGTGGGTACGGGGTCAATCCTGCTCCGAGTGCAAGTGCAGAGCTCTATTCATTAATTATCAGCCTCCTAATTACCCCCAAGCCCACCCTCGGCACTGAAATCCCATCCTTGGAACTCCAGGACTCCGTCCTGTACCTCTGGAACTTTCTCTGGAACTTTCTCTGGAACTTTCTCCGGAACTTTCTCTGGAACTTTCTCCGGAACCTCCTTTGTCCTGCACGAAACCAAATCCCCACCCAGAGTCGCGAAATGCTTCTTGAACACTGATTTCCCTTTGAAAAACGTTTCGTTTCCCAGTAAAAGGATTTTTCGACTCGTTCCGTTATCTATCTCTCTGTATATATTTAAAAGCGGCGTTAATTACACTTTAAACAGTTTCCACCGAATCCTCCCATCCTCCCCGATTCCAGCGTTATCAAGTCAATTAATCCTCAGGCGTTTATCTGGTTTGGGGTTAATTGACACACGGATAAATCCCATTTTTTCCCGAGGAAATCAACTCCCTGTGTTCCACGGTGTGGGGCAGTCCTGGCCTGGCGTTTTTAGGGACAATCACCTGTCCTCATTCCCATTCCTCCTCCTTCGAATGTCCATATTTGTGTGTCCGAGAATCAGCTGATTTCAGCCCAAATTCCTTCACATTTCGGCTTGGAAATGATCCTGGGATGGTTTGGGTTGGGGAAGGACCGTAAATCCCATCCCATTCCCACCCCGCCACGGCCAGGGACACCTCCTGCTGCCCCAGGTGGCTCCAAGATGGCCTTGGACACTCCCAGGGGTGGGGCAGCCACAGATCTTCAGGATAAGAGCAATTTTTTGGGAATATTTTGGGAAAAGGGAAGGAATCAGCACTCAGAGCAAAGCCCAGCACCCCACAAAGACTCAGAGCAGGAATTCCGTGTCACATCAACTCCTAAGGGAGGGGACAGGGACAGAAACTGCAATGGAGAGGCCTAAAAAATGCCACAAAACCTCCGGAAAGAGGGAATTCCTGAGGAACTGAGGAGCAGATGAGGAGGATGAGGGTGAGGATGAGGATGAGGGTGAGGATGAGGATGAGGGTGAGGATGAGGATGAGGATGAGGGTGAGGATGAGGATGNGAACTGAGGAGCAGATGAGGAGGATGAGGATGAGGATGAAGATGAGGATGAGGGTGAGGATGAGGCTGAGGATGAGGATGAGGAATGGCTGCAGGACTAAACAGGGCTCTGATGCGTGAGCAACTCTTTAGGCTGTCAGGTTATAATTTCAATTTCTGTCCATAAGGTAATTTTTATTTCTGTCTATACGGAAATTTTCACTTCTGTCCATAAGGAAATTTTTATTTTTGTCTATAAGTTAACTTCCATTTCTGTCCATAAGGTAATTTTTATTTCTGTCTGTAAGGAAATTTTCACTTCTGTCCATAAGGTAATTTTAATTTCTTTCTATACAGTAACTTTCATTTCTCTCCATAAGGTAATTTTTATTTCTGTCTGTAAAGAAATTTTCACTTCTGTCCATAATGTAATTTTAATTTCTATCTATACGGTAACTTTCATTTCTGTCCATAAATTAACTTTTATTTTTGGCTATAAGGTAATATTTTTTTCTGTCTGTAAGGTAACTTCCATTTCTGTCCATAAGGTAATTTTTATTTTTGTCTATAAGGCAATATTTATTTCTGTCTATAAGGTAACTTTCATTTCTGTCTATAAGGTAATTTTTATTTCCGTCCATAAGGTAATTTTTATTTCTGTCTATAAGGAAATTTTTATTTCTGTCCATAACTTCTTCCTCTTTGTAGGAAAAACTCCCCAGAGAGAGAGCCTCGTGCCTTCCCAGGAGGGGAAACCTCTTCCTGCTGCCCTTTGCTGCTCACCTTGACACACAATTTCCCTGTGCTTCGGCACCTCTCCTCCTGGCCATAAATCCGTGGAAAATTTACGATCTGGGAGAGGCTGGAGCCATTTTCTGGCACCAGATCTGCATCTCTCTCTCGCGTGTGCATGTGTATGAGCACGACCCACAGCGCCTCTGAATTATTTATACACAAACAAGTAATTAAAATTTTTATTCTGCCCATTCCGAAGGGTGGAAGGGAAAAAAAAAAAATCTACTTTATTCTTTCATCAAGGAAGCCTCTGGCCAAGCTCATAACTCTGTCTGCGCGCCGTAAAGAACGCGGTAAGTGGCTCCTCATCAAACACACTTTGCATTTTATGGGATGCACTGAAAACTGAGTGGCTCCGTGACTTCTGCCAATGTCACTGGAGGAGAGCACGAAACTCCGAGAATCCAACACCTCCTGAGCCTCACACCCTCCCTGGTGCTGCCCGGGAGAGGAGATTTCACCCATTTCTGTTAAAAGGACCTGGGGTTTCGGCAGATTTTCTCAGCACGCAGAAATGGTTTTGTTCTTGGTTTTTAGGAGTGTTTTCTGAATTCCCCGAATCCCGTCACAAGGTGACCGTGGAGGGCAGGGAGTTTATGAGCACAAAATCCCTCGGATCTTATTTCCATCTCGTTCATTTCCTCACTTTGTGACCCTGAAAATCACTTTTAATACAATAACAAATGACACCCTGGGCTGGTGGAAGGTGTCCCTGCCCACAGCAGGAACCAGAGGGGCTTTGGGGTTTTGGGTTCCTTCCAACCCACAGCGCCCCAGGATCCTAGAACCTGAAAAATATATAATTTTCAGGTATAATATATATATTTCAGGTATAATATACTTGAAATATATTATTATGGGATTACATATTATTAAACAATAACATGTATATTATACATTATATTATTAAATAATAACATATATATTATACATATATATATATACACATTATAAAT
>VZRL01003746.1:18890-59528 GCA_013397895.1 Origma solitaria | reverse complement strand
GCCATTCCCTGTGTCCTGCCCCTCCATCCCTTGTCCCCAGTCTCTCTCAGCTCTCCTGGAGCCCTTCAGGCACAGGAAGGGCTCTGAGCTCTTCTCTGGGCACCCTCACCACCCTCATGGGTAAAAATTCCTTCCCAAAATCCCATCCAAACCAGCCCATGGAATCCTGGAATGGTTTGGGCTGAAAGGGACCCTAAATCCCACCCCATCCCATGGCAGGGACACCTCCACTGTCCCAGGGTGCTCCAGCCTGGCCTGGGACACTCCCAGGGATCCAGGGGCAGCCACAGCTCCTCTGGGAATTCCATCCCAGCCCCTCCCCACCCTCATTCTGTCCCAAAATCCCACCCAACCCTGCCCTGTGTCAGTTTGAAGCCATTCCCTGTGTCCTGTCTCTCCATCCCTCGTGGTCTCTCTGTCACTCTTGTCCCCTCCAGGCACTTGAAGGCCACAACGAGGTCACCCTGAAGCTTCTCTCCTCCAGGCTGAACAAACCCGAGGCATTTTTTACCTCCAGGTCTCAAAAGAAAAGCAAAACTCACAGCATTTTGCACATTTTTCTGCCAGCCAAGGCACAACGCTTTGCTGTTTGCAGCTTTATAGTTGAAAAATAAAAATCCCTTTTTTCCTATTTGCTGTGTCTACAAGTTCCGCTCTTCCCTGACACCCTGACAAGGCCCCATGATAAAAAATGAAAAAAAAAAAACCTGAATCAAGGATGGGATCTCTGCAAGTTTTATAGCTCTGCCAAGTTTCATCAAAACAGCTCACCCAGGGGACTGGCTGGAGAAATAGAACAAAAGAAAAAAACCTCTCTCACATTTCTCAAAACCTGAGTGCCACAAAATACATCTTCAAGTACCCAATCTGAGCCTGTAGCTCAGCCAGGCATTAATTTCAGTGCAGAATTTATATCACAAGTCCAAACCTCGGTCAAGAAACTTTAGCACTCTCCGTGATCTCTAAACTGCAGAAATGGTTTCCGGGAACAAACCAGGTCAGCACTCGATTTTTAAATCACATTTGCTGAAAGAAGTGATGGGTTCTTGTAGGATTGGCATCTGTGGTGTTTGGGTCGATTGTTTCAGACGGTCGGGACAGAGACGAGAGATCTCTGGAGTTTGGTCTTAGAGCATGAGGTTTATTGTGAAAGGTGTGGGTGCAGGGGAGCTGCTGGGAGCTGCCAGACACAGCTCAGAGCAGGGAGAGAGGGGAGAGAGGGAGAGAGAAGTGCAGAGTAGAATAGAATAGAATGGAATGGAATGGAATGGAATGGAATGGAATGGAATAGGATAGACTAGACTAGACTAGACTGGACTAGAATAGAATAGAAAGGTACCATGGTTGCCATTTACAATACAATAAATCATCTTCTGTGCTGAATATTCTAATTTTCACTGACCAATCTAGAACAAGCTACAAATCCTACAACATTTACACACAGCCTAGGAGAGTCATTGCATTACCATACGGCGTTATATTTTAAACTCTAAAAACTGCTTTTTGGAGCCTCTGCCGAGTTGGCAGGGTCTGCTCTGCCCCTTGGAGCTGTCTGCAAGCAGAGGGGATTGTTTAATCCAAAGGGGATTCCCTTCAGTGGCCACACCATTGTTTTCCAGCTGTTCAGTGCCTGGGGTTTGGGATCTCAGAGCTTGTCTTCATTTCAATCTCGCTTATAGTTTCCATATTCTCAGCATCTTTTGCCAGGGAATCATATTGATAAGCCTTTCCTGTTTCATCTTCCCCAACAGGTCCTGCCCTGTGGAACTCTCCTCTCTGGGTTTAGAAGCTCTCCATGAAGAGGGAAGCAATTTCTGTTTTCCAAACATTCCTGCAGGAAAAGGAGGAGGGATGATCGGAGCACAGAGGAAGAGTGGAATTGATCCCTGAGCTCAGCTGGGCAGAGCTGGATCATGAACTCAGGGACAGAAAGGATTGAGGCACTGCCGTGATCCCTGAGGTGAGGGAGGGTTTGGTTTGGCACTGGAATTTGAGGCTTTTTTTTGTTCTCCCTGCTCCCCTCATCCAGCAGGAAATGCATGGTAGCCTCCAGGAAAATGAAGGATGTTCCTCCACCTCATTCCTGCTCATGGGTTAATTCACTTCTCCTGCTCCCTGAATTCTTCTGGGTGTCAAATCCCCTGAAAAGTCACTGCTAAAGCTGCACCGAACCCTTGTGCCCCCAACTAGATGGGTTCAGGCTGAAATCTCCATTTTCAGCCTGAAATCTCCATTTTCAGCCTGAAATCTCCATTTTCAGCCTGAAATCTCCGTTTTCAGGCTGAATTCTCCATTTTCAGGCTGAAATCTCCATTTTCAGGTTGAAATCTCTGTTTTCAGGCTGAAATCTCCATTTTCAGCCTGAAATCTCCATTTTCAGCCACCCTAAGACACAGCAGGCAGCTGGGATCACTGGGAATGTTTTCCTGGCTTTTCCCACTCTCAGGGGTGCCCTCTGCACCCTTGGGACACCCCAGGTGTGGTCACACTGACCTTGGCACTGCCATTAACGTGCCCAGATCCTCCCTTTGCACCCCCAGGACACCCCAGGCCTGGCCACACTGACCATGGCACTGCCATTCATGTGCCCAGCTCTGCCCTCTGCACCCCTGGGACACCTCAGGCATCATCACACTGACCCTGGCACTGCCCTTGGTGTGCCCAGCTCTGCCCTCTGCACCCCTGGGAAGGTGTGGCCACACTGACCCCACTGTCCTCAATGTGCCCAGGTCCTCCTCTGCACCCCTGGGCCACCCCAGGTGTGGTCACACTGACCCTGGCACTGCCCTCGGGGTGCCCAGATCCTCCTCTGCACCCTTGGGACACCCCAGGTCTGGACACACTGACCCCACTGCCATTAATGTGCCCAGATCCTCCTCTGCACCCCTGGGCCACCCCAGGCCAGGTCACACTGACCCTGGCACTGCCCTCAGGGTGCCCAGCTCTGCCCTTTGCACCCCTGGGACACCCCAGGCAGGTCACAGTGACCCTGGCATTGCCCTTAATGTGCCCAGCTCTGCCCTCTGCACCCTTGGGACACCCCAGGCCTGGTCACACTGACCCTGGCACTGCCCTTAATGTGCTCAGATCCTCCTCTGCACCCTTGGGACACCTCAACCTTGTCACACCGACCCTGGCAATGCCCTCAGGGTGCCCAGCTCTGCCCTGTGCCCCCCTGGCTCCGCTCCCAGCTCTGATCCCTGGCACGGGCACCCAGCAGAGGATCCGTGTCCAACTCCAGCCAGCTGAGATCCCTGGAAAGCCCCGCACGGAGCAGAGCTTCCCTCTGCCCATCTGGTTTTTAATGGGATTTGTACAACACTGACCCTTTTTCCCCATGCCAGGGCGGGCTGAGCCAGGCCAGGGCTCGCTGGCAGCTGCTGGGCAGCAGAAATTGCCCCGTCCCACTCCAATTCCAGCCGGGACAGATGTTGGATGTGCAGATGTTTGGATTTCCCAAGGCTGCAGGGAAAAAAACAGGCCCTGCTAAAGCCTCTGCTGGAGCTGGTGATGTTGTGCTGGAGATAATTTAATGAGAAGAGAGAACAGAAATTTGTTTGGAGATAATTTAATGGGAACAAAGAATAGAAATTTGTTTTATTTGGGGGTGGGAGGATGGGGGCAGGAGTTGTCTTTGAAATGAAACCTTCCTGCCTTTAGGAATATAAATTCAATAATAGGGAGATTTTCCCACAACAGAGAACTGGCTCAGAACAAACTTTATTTTATTTTGCTTTGTCTTCCCAGAGTGGCTCCAAAGACTCTCCAGGGTGTGATTTTTAGAGGGAATCTCCACTTGGGGTGGGTGGGTTCATTGTTAAAACAAGACAATAAACTCCAAGAAGTGTTTCTTCTGCAGATATCTCTAACACAGCCACGGTGGATTCTCAGAGCCGTTTTTTCTCCCCCATTTTGGCAAATCTCTGGAATTTTAACACCAATTAGGTACCTAACAGCTGCTCCCCTGTGAGGAGATTGGAGCAGACAGCTCCAGTCCTCGACCGATCAGAGGCAGAAGATGTTCCGTCCTCCTCACGTTGCCGTGACTGCACAGTGCCCCCAGCCCCACTGACTCATCCATCTCCTTTGTTTCCATCTCCACGACCTCATTAGGAGCTCAGCTTTGGGGTTTATTTATAGCCGGAGTTAATTTATTTCATTAATGGCTAAGACAGCAGGACGCGGCTGAGCGTCTCCGACGGAAAATTAAGAGCTTCCATTGTGACCTGCATTATCAAAAAGCTGCTCCAGCCTGGAGACTCAACACCTTGGAGGAGCAGCCTCCACTCAGTTCCGTTCAAATTTATTTATGGATGATGAAAATCTGATTCCATGTCAGCACACACGTGAGGGAAGAGGGAGCAGCTAAAAACGATGACGCCGATCGCGGCAGATCAGGCTCGCCCCGAGTGACGGCTCTGAGTCCTAGAACAGAATTTCCGCCTCACGAAAATCATTTTCATTTTCCAACAAGGTGTGGACCCCTGCCAGAGGTCGGGATGTGGGACAGGGGACACGGATTTGCAATGCGGAGCACAGGTGTCACCAAAACTGTGGGAAAAACAAAAACCCTCCAACAACATTTTTAATGTCAGAGAGTCAAGGCATTGCTTTATTGTCTGGCCAGGATGTTGTTCTGGCCAGGATGTGCCACAGAAATCATCTCATCCACACACAGCCCGGGGGTGCAGAGAGAATCATTCCATCACACACCGGATTTTGCAGGATTTCCCCCAAATTTTATACAGTCAAACCCACAGAGATGCATTGTTTCAAAGTTCATTGGTGCAGAGCTGAGCAACCCTCAGTGTTCAGTTCCCATTGGATCCCAATCCCCTCCCCTCCGATGTGAATCAGATCTTCATTTTTCAATTCTCTGCTCAGTCCTTTGCGGGCGAGATGTCTCCAGCTGTGTCCGAGGTGCTCTGGGGTGGATGTTTGGAGATGGCCACCGATGTTCCGTCAGTGTTCCGGGGATGGCCTTGATCTCTCTGGGGATCTTTGGGCTGCTCCACTCTGTCCCTGTGCTGAGCTCATCACACCTCACCTGGCACAGCAATGATTGGAAAGAAACTGAAAATTCCTTTTCCCGGGGTACAGACAAACAAAGCCTTTGACTAAAGTTACACAAAATTTTTAAACTGCTGTATTTTCCAACACAGGCACAGCCCTGCTGCCCTTGGATGTCACAAAGAACAATTTCTGCTCCTTTGGTGGCGGATTGGGAATTGTTTCTACTCAAACATTTCCATCTTTACAGAACCTGATGCGCAAACACCAATCAGTTCCCCCCAAATGATCATTAACACAAAAGGACATGAAAGAAAAAATTTCAGAAATCTAAAATAAAGGTTTTTTTAGACCAAAAAAACCCACCAAAATTCCCAAGTCCATAAATAGAGTGTGACATAATTTTTTCAAGGTTCAACTCATGTCCTGTCCGCACCTGCCCACCCTCATTTGAGAAAAAGGATCTCTGCCTAAAACATTTACCCAGAGAGAACTAATTAACTCTCCACTTTCATTAGTGAAAAATAATACCAGAGTGAGCTTGAGCGAGAATGATCTTAAACAATTAATGTTAATTGCTTGTGCTTGTATGAGAGACCTTGACAAATTCCCAGTCATGGCTTATCCTCCTCCAGGAGCGCTGAGTGCTCTCCTCAGCTCTGGGACAGGGGATGGGGTTAACCCCTCATTAACCATTTGAGAGCTAATTAGGGTTAACCCCTCATTAACCGTTTGAGAGCCAATTAATTGTGTCTGTGAAGAAGAGAAAGGGAAAAAAAAGGACTTGATAATAGTGCTAAAGTACCCAGAAATTGCTTTATTTCTTTCTGAATTATTTTAATGGATTTAATTTTAATTAAATAAAACCCCTAAAAAAAACCCTTTATTTGAATTTATTTATTTTAATGCGTTTAACCTTAATTGAAACAGCCCCCTAAAAAAAATCTTTTATTTATTTAATGTATTTAACCTTAATTAAAATAAACTCCTAAATAAATCTTTATTTTAATTTATTTATTTGAATGTGTTTAACCTGAATTGAAAGAAACTCCTAAAAAAATCTGTATTTTAATTTATTTATTTTAATGCATTTAACCTGAATTGAAACAAACTCAAAAAAAAATTTTTATTTTAATTTATTTATTTGAATGCATTTAACCTTAATTGAAACAAACTGCTAAAAAAACCCGTTATTTATTATTTATTTTGATGTATTTAACCTTAATTAAAACAAACTCCTAAAAAAAAATCTTTATTTTAACTTTTTTATTTGAATGTATTTAACCTGAATTGAAACAAACTCCTAAAAAAATTTCCTTATTTTAATTTATTTTTGAATGCATTTAACCTTAATTGAAACAAACCCCTAAAAAAAATCTTCAGCTACCAGAGGTTTTCTCAGCCAGCTTTTTAAAAAAGCCACCAAATTTGCCTGGAATATAAAGAATGAAAGGCACAACTTTGGCTTCTGACTTCCGCAACACGTAAATCTTTTTGGTTTTCATGTGAACACAAAATTCCAGCCATTCCTGGACTCAATATTGAGATATTGAAGCAGCACACAAATAATAGCATTTCACTGAGAAATTCCTCACGGCCTTTCTGTTCCCTGCCTGCCTAAGCCGTGGTGGAGAAGGAATCCTACGCGCCCTGGATGATCCCAAAAATCCCCAGAGCTTTCCCGCTAGGAAATGGAGAGGTTGATCATTTCCTTTTCTCCTTGGAGCAGAATAAAAGCTGAGTTTCTCCCAGCTCCATCTCCTCAGTGAAAATCTAAGTGCCAGGACGTGGGAAATCTTATTTTTGGGAAGATCAGGAGCTGCCTGGGCAGGATTCTGCTCAGGAAGCTCCTGCAGGATCTGACAGAGGCTGATTCCAAATCGTGGTGTGTTTTCCTCTGTGAAAGCAGAAGTTGGGATCTGAAGGACCTTTGCAGGAATTTGGCTGCAAAGCACAAAAATCCCAAATTGTTTGGGATGTTGATGGTGGGAATCCTGAGAAAGGGTTGGTCAATAGGTGACTCAAGTTAACTATCGAGAGACAGAATATGTGAATTTTAAACCTAGAAAAACAGAATTGCCTTTATTGTGTCAAGATAAGAGGGACAAGAACCTGTTTGAGGCAGCACAGAAACCCTGAATCACCCACCAAGGGCTGCCCATGCTCCAGAGAGAAAGGTGAAAAGTGCTCTGTGATGGAGACTCCAGATCTTCATCACGAGCAGACCCCAGAGACCACCAGGACACACAGCACACGCGTGGCACACAGCTAATGATATTAATGATTGCCCAGAAATGATTTGTGTAACCACTCCTGTCCCGGGGAATGTGATGAATATTCACGAATGTTACCATGATATTGTGAGTTGGCAGTGCTGGGTGTGTGTGTTTGGAGGAGTGAATCCCCACAGAAAATAAATAAAGCAAATCCCCACTGCTCTGACTGTGTCTCTGGAGGGGCTCTGGGCCTGCTTGGGGCCAATCAATCCCAGCAGGAATTCAGCCCAAGGTGCAGAGGAGCCCCTCAGGATCCCTTCCCCAATGACAACAGGGAGGGGAAATTCTCCCCAAATCCTCCCTGGAGAGGGTCAGGAGCTCCCCAGCTCAGCAGGACCATTGTCTCCAGCTCAGAAATTCATCAAATCACAGCATCATGGAATGGTTTGGGTTGGAAAGGACCTGAAAGATTTTCTCATCCCAACCCTGCCAAGGGCAAATTTCAGAACTTTTCGTTTCCATTTTATGTTTAATATCACTTTTAGGACATTATTTGCCAAATGTGGTCACCTTCAAGTTGCTCTTTGCTTTGGACACTATTGGAAGCATTGGAAACACATTCTGGTGGAAAAGAGCTGGAGATTCTTGGGAAAAAATCAAATTAACAGAAAAAACTCCATAAGGATTCTTGTTTATGGGTCCCACAGTCCTTTAGGAAGCATCATTTTATACATGTACAGAAAAATAGCAGAGGAAGGTAAATAAAAAGATCTGCTGAGTCACACAGCAGGGAGTGATACTAATAAATAAATAAATTCTGTTATTAATAAATAATTGCTGATATCAATAAATAATTGCTGATATTAATAAATACATTTATAAACCCCAAGAACATCCCCAGACCTGGAAATGCACGAATTTTCTCAGCCGAGCAGTGGCAGAATTTTGCTGGATCTGATGTGAAATCCTCCTTTCCCTCAGGGAATATGTGACTCCCACCTGGAACTGCATCAACCCCTGCGGGGGATGCCCTGGAGCATCGCAATCCATTTCCCGGAATATTTCCCGGAAATATTCCATCATCAACAGCCCAACCGAGCTGCCCAGGGATTGTGTTTTGGCTCCTGAAATCTCACAGCTGAGGCTGCAGGATGTGCCCGTTTTGGAGGCTTCTTCCTCTTCAAGATGACATTTTCTACCCCAATTCCTTTCTCTGTGTTACGGAGGTTTTGGGGCTAAAATAATCACTCCTTGGGATGTTTAAAAAGCTGATTTTTGTGCTGGAAGGCACAGGCAGCAGGAGCAGGTGGCACTGCTGGGCCGCAGTGACCCAGGGCTCAGTGTCTCGCTGGTTTTGATGCCTGAAGATTTCAGCTTTTCCCCATTTTTCCTGCATTTCCAGCTTTGTAAACTGTTAATACGTGCTTAGATAGCTCCTGGTATTTGTCCTACCCTTTCTGTGAGATTTTAAAGTGCTGATTTAACCTCCTAACGCATTTCTGAAATCCTCTTTAGTCTTATTTTCAAGACCAGAACCTACAAGAAGAAAATTTCATTTTCCAGAAATCCATGTTTGGTCTTATTTTCAAGACCAGAACCTACAAGAAGAAAATTTCATTTTCCAGAAATCCTGTTTGGTCTTATTTTCAAGATCAGAACGCACAAGAAGAACATTTCAATTTCCAACTGAGAATCTGAGAAGACACAAGAAGAAATGGAGCAAGGAAACCCCTGGGCCTACTTGAGTGGGTCAGAACCCGGGGGAAAATGACTTAATCAACTTCTCTTCTAATTGGACGAACGTTTGTTAGACCCTGGGATCACACAACCGCTGGATTTCCTGGATTTTTCTCCAGGAAAAATCTTATTTGGGAGCGCCTGGGTGAAGCAGAGCACGGAAAAATCAGGATGCAGAGGTTGAACGTCACCTCCATCTCAAAATCTCCCTGGTGCAGGAACTTCCCTGCCACACATCGATCCCATCCCTCATTAGAGGGACGTTTTTAAAACAGCCAAAGAACACCTCAAAAGGAGAGGATTACCCCAAAGAGGAAAGACAGGGAATTAGGTATTAAAATGCAAATTTGCTTTAATGCCACATCAAAGTTCCTGGGTAATAAAGCCCAGGGATTATCCTGCATTACGGATCCAGTTGATTGTACAGAGCCTTTTTTTCTGCCTCAAAACCACTTCCTGTACATCCCCAAATGGATCAGGACAGGCCTCCTGCTTTGGCCGAAGGCTCAGATTTAGCCCAGACTGTCTCAACAGTGCTTAAATTTAATATTGATAAATTTAATAGCGATAAAACCCAGTCCTCCACAGCCCCCATTGCTTCACTGAAGATGAGAAATTTAAAGAAGATAATTTGTGCAAGCCCAAGCCCAGGAGGGTCCTGGCTTCACCAGAACATCCCATCAGCTCCTTCTGAACCACGGGAATTTTGTTTTTTCCGTGGCGTTTGTTGCAATAACACAGGAATTGTCAGGAGAAAATGGAGCTCGATTGAGGCTGCTTGGGGACGGCAAGGGCGGGGTGGATAAAAGAGTGTCCAGAGCCCACCTGGCTCCTGGCTGGGAGCAAACCCCTCAGCTGGAAGGGACATCTGTGTGGAAATTAGAAAAGAAACCTTCGATTTCCACAGAATCCATGGCGAAAAGGAAAGGAAACCTTCCGTTTCCACATAGTCCATGCGGAAATGGAAAGGGAACCTTCAGTTTGTACGGAATGAATCCGGCATTGGGTACAAACCCCTCAGCTGGAAGTGAGATCTGTGTGGAAATGGAAAGGAAACCTTCAGTTTCCACAGAATCCGTGAGGAAAAGGAAAGGAAACCTTCCGTTTCCACAGAATCCATGGGGAAACAGAAAGGGAACCTTCTGTTTCCACAGAATCTGTGTGGAAATGGAAAGGAAATCTTCAGTTTGTATGGAATGAATCTTTGATTGGGTACAAACCCCTCAGCTGGAAGTGAGATCTGTGTGGAAATGGAAAGGAAACCTTCAGTTTCCACAGAATCCGTGAGGAAAAGGAAAGGAAACCTTCCGTTTCCACAGAATCCATGGGGAAACAGAAAGGGAACCTTCTGTTTCCACAGAATCTGTGTGGAAATGGAAAGGAAATCTTCAGTTTGTATGGAATGAATCTTTGATTGGGAACAAACCCTTCAGCTGGAAGAGAGATCCATGTGGAAATGGAAAGGAAACCTCCAGTTTTCACACAATCCATGTGGAAACGGAAAGGGAAACCTTCATTTTCCATAGAATCCATGAGGAAATGAAAAAGGAAACCTTCAGTTTCCACAGAATCCTTGTAGAAATGGGAAGGGAACCTTCAGTTTCCACAGAATCTGTGTGGAAATGGAAAGGAAAGCTTCAGTTTGCACAGAATCCATGTGGAAATGAAAAAGGAAACCTTCCATTTCCACAGGAGTCCTTGGTTGGGAATAAACCCTTCGGCTGAAAGTGAGATCCATGTGGAAATGGTAAGGGAACCTTCAGTTTTCACATAATCCATCCAGAGATCTGGTGCTGGCTCAACTCCTGCCTGATATCAAAAAACTCTTGCAACAAGTGTTAAAATATTAAAGAAAAAACAGGTCTGTATTGGAAGAGTTCATTAACAACTGAAAAACCACTAAACTGATGGATTCTGATTAAAATCTTCATTTATAGATGCTTTAATCACTAAAACAGAAAGGTTGTATTAATTCACTCAGAGGTGGCATCAGATGACTCTTACCTTAATGAAATTAAATATTTCTGTAAAACTCAGCCCATGTCTGCCTCATTTCCACACCTTTGAGCAAGCAGGAATAATTTTCCCAGCACAAAAAGCCCATGCATATCCCTGCTGGACAGATTTTTGTACATAACCTCAGGAAAACAAAATAAATTCATGGAACAGAGGCCATGCAAATGTAGGGAAAAAGTGCTGAGCAAGCCATTTTTGTCCTGCCTCCACTTCAAAATGGCAAAGATATTTTTGGTCCAAACACATCATCCTGTTCCAACACATTGATTTATTCAATTTGATGAAAATGGAATGGCCAGAACATAATTAATGGTTGAAACTCTTTCTGTTTAACAAATTGAAATACTTTGAATGCTAACTAGCCGTATGTAAAGCTCATCAATATTAATGAAACTTTCTGAAATGTATCATTTATTCTTCGCGGGCAGAAATAAGTCTGGGTTTGCTGAGGCATGGAAACGATCGGGGAGGAATTCACAGAGGTTTCTGAATCTCTCGGAATCCAAAATTCCGTTTTAGAACTGGGTTTTCCAAAAATCTCAGGCGCTTTTGCGCAGTGTGGATGCCCAAACGCTTACCAAAAAGAGCCTTCACTCCTGAGTTTGTAATAAGACACAACAGGAAAGGCCTTCAAAAGCCCAAAAAAAACAGAGAAGGGAAACTCAGACTCTCAGATTGTAAAAAAAATATTAATTATTATGAAATAAGAGGAGGTCAATGTTCGAACCCAATGCTGAGCTATTCATAGATCTGCCTGTGGGATCCACACCCCCAAATTTCCTTACAGGGGGAGGTGAACCCTGCGAAGAGTTGGATTTCAATGCTCCTTGGCACACAATTTACCGAACTACAAAGTCCTTTTTGCAGCAGGAAAGGCCCAGACAGTGAGGAGATCACAAAGAACGGGAAATGAGGCTGCAGGGGTGGGAGAACTGAAACCCCACTGAAATAATCCCAAAACTGAGATTGTGCCAAAACATCCCCACCCCTAATGCTGCTCCTCAGACACGACCAAAAAGGAAAATTTCACCAAGGTCCATTGAAAAAAAAACAGTAAAATTGTTTTTTTCCTTTTCTTTTGTCACATCCTGCCCAGCATTTGAAAAATGACGCCAAAAATGAGGAGGCCACAACCTGGAGAACAAGATTTGCCTCATGAAAAGAGCAGGGGTTTATCCTCATTAATAATCCCCAACTCATTTGCATATCCGCATGGACATCCTGTCCATGGCAAAGGCACCCAATCGACATCACAATTAATTACTCAGCTCCTCACAGAATAAAATAAAAATTATTCAACATCATGTGGAACTCCTTGAGGAGTCACAAATGGACTTTTCCGAGATTTATTCACCCGGTTTTGTCATTCAGCGGAAAGTTTGCTGTTGTTGGGGTTTCCGCTTTGAATCTCTCCCATCTCCGCTGTTTATCCGATCGGATTTATGAAGGGTGAGAGGAGCACGAGTCATTAAATCACCTGGAGGTGCTCCCTGTTTATGAGGCAATAACCATTTTCCTGGGCTGATAAATCCCCGGCTCGCAGCTGAACATTTATTAGCCCGAGCCGCGGTTATTGTTCAGTTAATTGGAAGCACCCTGAAGTTGTTATGATAATGAAACTTCCCGTGATTAAAGACTGGGGAGAAATCATCTGTTTTAAATGAGAAACTGAGGGGTTTGGGTAGGGAGATGTGAGGAATTCCAGCAGCAGAGGGGAATGGGGCTCATTCCAAGACCAATTTTTGGTCGTATTTGGCATGGAATGACTCCTGAATTTTTGTGCTGAGCAGACAAAAGCATTCATCAGCCAAATCTCCTTCTTTCTTCCTCCTCTGAACGCCACCGAGGCCATCTGATATCGAGAGAGGAATTTTTGTGCGAAATGGAGGGACAAGAATGGATGAATGCAATGTTTGTCCCATCCAGGAGAATCCCAGGGTGGCTGGGACTGGGAGGAACCTCTGGAGATCAGCCCCACAGAACCACGCAGATTATAGAGAATTCTGACTTCCTATCGATATTCCTAACGAGTAAGGTGATGGACTGTGACCCAATTGATTTGATGCAGAGGTTTTGGGGAGAAATCACTGAAATTGGGGGTGAGCTCCCTCAGCTCCCCCAGCTCCTCTGGAGCTCCCCAAACCAGGCCCACGAGGGCAGGAATTAAGGTTTCATTTGGAAAAACACATCTGTAAAATATGGAAATGGAGATGGAAAAATTCCCATAACAACAACAGGGTCTGGTTTGGGATGACTTCACCCAGCCAAGTGCTTGACTGGGGAGCAGGAAGCTCCATCCACGTCCTCCATGATTTTTTTCTCTCCTCAAAACACGAGGAAGCAGCTTAACCTTGAAAATACCACTGAGCTCACACACACACACAAAAGTAGTTTATTCAGAAAGTGGTAATTAATTTTCTACAGAGGCTGAAATCACTTTGCCTAAAGCAAAATCCTTCTGACATTATTAAATGTCACAGTGCAGTTAAAGCACAATTATAAACTAATTCACAGAATAAATCTCATTAGTTTCCCGAGGCCTTCTGAATAAACTGAAAGGGAAACGTTAGCACAGTTGACTTTCATCTTTGCTTTCCTGAGCAGATACACAATCAAAAAGCAGAACATTTTAATAATTACAGATGATTAAAAACAGGTACTTTGGGGCAAGCAGGCAGGTGAAGCTGCAGCGCACGGAGCAACGGCAAAGCGATCCACCTTGAATTAATAAAATGGAGTTTCGGTGTAAAATCCCAGCCACGGAGGCACTTGAACTGCAAATTCCCTTGGTCAGGCTCTGCTCCAGAGGCTGGAAAACAGAATTCCTTTCGCTGCTGGAATTCGGGAAAGCAACGATTGTTCAGAAATTGCAGCAAGCAGCCATTGGAAAGAAAGGAATAGGAGAAGCGTTTCAGAGGTTACACCTTCAAATAAGAAATATGGGGAAGGGATTCCTCCCTGGGAAGGTGGGGAGGGGCTGGGATGGAATTCCCAGAGGAGCTGTGGCTGCCCCTGGATCCCTGGGAGTGTCCCAGGCCAGGCTGGAGCACCCTGGGACAGTGGGAGGTGTCCCTGCCATGGCAGGGGTGGGAATGAGAAGATCTTTAAGGTCCTTTCCAACCCAAACCATTCTGTGATTCTGGGATTTGAATATTTGGAAATCTTTGTGCTGGTTTTTGGTTTTGTGGTTTGGTTTTTTTGGGTTTTTTTGTTTGGTTTTGTTTTCTGTTTGTTTTGGCTTTGGGATTTGGTTTTTTGTTTGTTTGTTTTTGGTTTGGGGTTTTCTTGTTGGTTGGTTGGTTGGTTGGTTGTTTTGGGGGTTTTTTGTGTGTGTTTGGTTTTTTGTTTGGTTGGTTTTGGGGTTTTTTGTGGGGTTTTTCTTGTTTGTTTTTTTGTTTGTTTTCGGTTTGGGTTTTTTTGTTGTTGTTTGGTTGGTTGGTTTGGGTTTTGGAGTTTTTTGTGCGTGTTTGTCTGGTTTTTTTGTTTCATTGGTTTTGGGGGTTTTGTGGAGTTTTTTTGTTTGTTTGGCTTTATTTTGGGGGGGGCTTGTGTGTGGGGGTTTTTTCCTAACTCGTAGTAAACCAAATAAGAAAAGAGTGAAGGCCTTGTACTTTCAGCTCTCTACAGCTCCCTTCAAATTCCTTCCTATTTCTCTAACACACCCCACAGATAATGCAGGGAAAGGAGAGTTTCAGTTTGCTGGGACACAAAATCCCAGAGTTATTCCTCTTTCCTTACTGGGAGACAAAATCTCAGAGTTATTCCTCTTTCCTTGTTCTCTGTGCGGTTTTCACCTCCATGCAGCAGCGTTGAGGTCAGGATTTTCCGCGGGGAGCGGTGCTGGGCTGAATGCAGGTTGTTATCTCCTCAGGAGAGAAATTCAGTTCTGCTGGAAAATTGGGATGACTCCAAGTGGCCACTGAGGGCGAAAACTCGCCACGCTGAGGTGGTGACGAGGGATTTGCTCTCCTCGAGTCCTCCAGACTGATCCCTTCAAGGGCTTCCATGAGGAAAACACATTTATTGGGAAGCTCAGGGGTTGTGAGGACACAGAATCTCCCCGTGGGTTCAATTTCGACGGATTTCAATCCTCTTCAGCTCGGGTCCAGATCTCTTTGTTTGAACAGGGATGAGTCTTTGGGCCTGAGAATTTGGCTTGGATTCACTTCCTGCTGCTCCCCAGCTCAGCTCCAGGAAGATGCGGGGGACCACGGCAGCTCAGAGCACAAAATGTGGATCCAAAATTCGCCTCAATCCACCGAAAAGATGAAGAGCAACGGGAAATGGAGGTGGGCGCAATTCCTGCGGAATGGGACCCCGGGAAGCACAGGTTGGGTGTTGCTCTGAGCGAGTGGGAAATGTCCCTGGCTGGGGTAGGGTTGGGAACTGAGTGATCTTTGAGGTCCCTTTGAGAAAGGGTTGGTCAATAGGTGACTCAAGTGAACTATCGAGAGACAGAATACGTGAATTCTAAACCTAGAAAAACAGGATTGCCTTAATCTTGTCAAGATCAGAGGGACAAGAATCTGTCTGAGGCCAGCACAGAAACCCTGAATCACCCACCAAGGGCTGCCCATGCTCCAGAGAGAAAGGTGAAAAGTGCACTGTGATGGAGACTCCAGATCTTCATCACGAGCAGACCCCCAGAGACCACCAGGACACACAGCGCATGCTAATGATATTAATGATTGCCCAGAAATGATTTGTATAACCACTCCTGTCCCGGGGAATGTGATGAATATTCACGAATGTTACCATGATATTGTGAGTTGGCAGTGCTGGGTGTGTGTGTTTGGAGGAGTGAATCCCCACAGAAAATAAATAAAGCAAATCCCCTCTGCTCTGACTGTGTCTCTGAAGGGGCTCTGGGCCTGCTTGGGGCCAATCACTTTCCAAAGCCATTCCGTGGGTTGAGGAGTTGGGATTTGGGTTCTTGGTTGGGCACAGGGAAATGATTCCAACTCCGCTCTGCAATCCCACCAGTCCTGAACCACCCAGGGCTCCACTCTGAGCTATCCTCCGAGGTTTTATTTTCAGTATATTCCTGTGGAGCTTCCCCTGCTGCCTGTGCACTGCTGGATTATCCATGGGAAGCAGAAAAAAAAATCCAGAATCCCTTCTAATTTCACCCTAAAAAGGTAAAAAACCAAACCTAGATCCTCACCCAACCCCAAAAATTGGCCCTCACTGCACCGGTGACAATTTCCAGCAGCAGAGAGCCTTCCTGAACCCGAAACTGCAGCTCCAGAGAAGTTTAAATTTCTAATTTAAACTGGTCATAAACAATTGGCACCTGAAGACATAATCCAAACAAATAAAAAGGTTGTGGAAGAGGTCAGTAAATAAAGAATATACAAAAGACTTATGTAGCACAGTAAAGGGAACATATTTAATGCCATGCTATTAAATGGAACAGTAACATTTATTTTTTTTCGCACCATCTTTATGGCGTTATTCATCTCAAATAAAATTCCCTTTCCAGGTTTGGTTTGTGGGGTTTTTTTCCCCTCACACTGGTCAGACTGAAAACAATCTTGTCATGGAAAATAACTGCAACATTTGCTTAAATCACAGTGGGGAGAAGAGGGGGAAGAAATAGAAACCAATCTCATTTACATTGAGGCTACATCCCACTTGCCAGATTTGATTCCTTGAGCGTCCTAACACATGGATAATTCTTTGAATAGAAAACTGAATTGAAAGGTTTAAAACCTTGGGGTTTTGGGGTTTTTGGGGGTTTTTTGGGGGGTTTTTTTGGACGGTTGTTTGGGGGGTTTTACTGTTATTTGCTTGGTTGGTTGGGTTTTTTTGTGAGTGACCTAACAGACGGATAATTCTTTGAACACAAAACTAAATTGAATGGTTTAAAACCTTGGTTTTTTGGGGGTTTTTTGAGGGGGTTTTTTGGATGGTTTTTTGGGGGTTTTTGGTAATTGTTTGGGGTTTTTTAATTGTTATTTGCTTATTTGGTTGGTTTCTTTTGTCTTTGAACAAACTCTGTTCATTTGTTGGAGCAAATAAAAAATAACACAACTCAGTGAGGACTCCTATTTCTAATTTTCTTGCAAAGGAAGAGATGAAGATTTGCTGGAAACAACCAGAACTCAAAGGCCCAAGAACTCTGGCAAGAAGATGAACCCAATCCTCAAAAGAAAACCTTCGAGAACAGAAATATTTGTAGCTTTAGACTCACATGAGTCAGGCCTTGGGTGTCCCTGGGTTTTTGAGGACCTCAAAACCTTTTTCTTTTCCATTCCCACTTCATCCTGGACTCACTGGGATTGGGAATCCAGAATTCAATCCCAACTCGAGATGAGAGAGGCAATTCCTGCAGAGCCTGAGCTGCCTCCTTCAGCGAGGCTGACTGGATAATGACACCACAGGAGATGGATTTCATCCCAGGGTTTGTCTGGGACAGCCAATTCCAGTGCCTTCAGGAAGTGGGGATAATTCAAGATAATTCAGGATACTTCGGGATAATTCAGGATAATTCAGGACAATTCGGGATAATTCAGGAAAATTCAGGATAATTTGGGATGATTCAGGATAATTTGGGATAATTCAGCCCATCCAGCAATTGTATCCCAGATGGAACTGCAGCTCCGGTTTCCCACAGTGGGGCTCTGGTTAAGGTACGAAGAGTGTATAAAGGCTAGAGAAAATATAAAAAGGGTATAAAAACATACTGAAAGTCATATAAAAAGAAAAGGCAAAAAACCATCAGGCACCAGGGGCTGTGCCAGGCCCTGGCAGCTTTACCTGCTGCCAGCAGGAATGGTCCTGTGCTCTGCACTGACACAGTCCCGGGGGGATTGGGGTCTGGGATCGGCCCTCGAGCTCTGAGCGTGTCCTCCACTCCCCGAATTCCCAGGAAATCCACAGCCACACAAAGTCAATTCCATTTGTGTTTCTTGATTGGCCCCAAGCAGGCCCAGAGCCCCTTCAGAGACACAGTCAGGGCAGTGGGGATTTGCTTTATTTATTTTCTGTGGGGATTCACTCCTCCAAACACACACACCCAGCACTGCCAACTCACAATATCATGGTAACATTCGTGAATATTCATCACATTCCCCGGGATGGGAGTGGTTATACAAATCATTTCTGGGCAATCATTAATATCATTAGCTGTGTGCCACGCATGCGCTGTGTGTCCTGGTGGTCTCTGGGGGTCTGCTCGTGATGAAGATCTGGAGTCTCCATCACAGAGCACTTTTCACCTTTCTCTCTGGAGCATGGGCAGCCCTTGGTGGGTGATTCAGGGTTTCTGTGCTGGCCTCACACAGATTCTTGTCCCTCTCATCTTGACAAGATTAAGGCAATCCTGTTTTCCTAGGTTTAGAATTCACATATTCTGTCTCTCGATAGTTAACTTGAGTCACCTATTGACCAACCCTTTCTCATTCTCAGGTGCTGTTAACACCGAGGGCTTGGGAACACATTGGCTCCACAGGGTAAATAACCTAAAACCAGCATTTCGACATCCCCTGAAATCTTACTTCCTTGAAAAATCGAGAACCTGTTAGCTCCACAGGGTAAATAACCTAAAACCAGCATTTCGACATCCCCTGAAATCTTACTTCCTTGAAAAATCGAGAACCTGTTAGCTCCACAGGGTAAATAACCTAAACCGAGAATTTCCCCGCTCCTGAAATCTTATTTTCCTGAAAAAACCGCGAACCTGTTGGCTCCACAGGGTAAATAAACCAAACCCAGCATTTCTACATCCCCTGAAAACTTATTTTCTTGAAAAACCAAGAACCTGTTGGCTCCACAGGGTAAATAACCTAAATCGAGCATTTCCGCACCCCTTAATCGTATTTTCCTGAAAAACAGAGAACCTGTTGGATCCACAGGGTAAATAAACCAAACCCAACATTTCCGCATCCCTGAAATCTTATTTTCCTGAAAAACCGCGAACCTGTTGGCTCCAGCGCGGCCCATTCAGCACTTTGCAAGCGAGGGAAGGAAAAAGCCCAAGCAGAAAACAATCTGAGCTTTCAGAACATTCTCCTTTGTCCTCCCAGACAGCTCCGGTGGCAGCCAAGGATGCGCAGCCCCACCCCGGCAGCTGTGCAGCCCAGCCCGCAGCAGATTGCGTGTTCTCGAGCTGCTGCTCTCCATCTGATTGAATATTCAGATTTGTTGGCACACACCAGCAGCTGGAAAGCTGGGCCCTTCCAGAAACTCAACTTTCCGAGCCATCAGAGGGCTGTTGATGTGCACAAAACAGAGAGCAGCATACGGGGGTGGCAGAGCAGAGCCGCGAGAGTCCTTTCCCTCTGTTCAGTCCTCGAGCGCAGCTGGAAAACATTTTGGGAGATGGGGATTGGGAAAAAATGGAAAAAAACTGCGGATTTCTGCGGGAAGGGATCGCACGCCCCATATGTTGTCCCAGGCAGAGCTCGGAGAGTCCTTTCTCTCTGTTCAGTGCTCAAGCGCAGCTGGAAAACACTTTGGGAGATGGCGTTTGGGAAAAAAAGGAAAAAAAACCCGCGGATTTCTGCGGGAAGGGATCGTACGCCCCATGTGTTGTCCCAGGCAGAACCGAGAGAGTCCTTTCCCTCTGTTCAGTCCTCGAGCGCAGCTGGAAAACATTTTGGGAGAAGGGGATTAGAAAAAAAGGGGAAAAAATCTGCATATTTCTGCGGGAAGGGATCGCACATCCCATGTGTTGTCCCAGGCAGAGCTGGGAGAGTCCTTTCTCTCTGTTCAGTGCTCAAGCGCAGCTGGAAAACATTTTGGGAGAAGGGGATTAGAAAAAAAGGGGAAAAAATCTGCATATTTCTGCGGGAAGGGATCGCACGCCCCATATGTTGTTCCAGGGCCACTCCGAACCTTGTGCAGCTGAGGACAAGACCTCCTCATGCTCGAATTCCCCCGATTCCAGAGGAATTTGGATTTAAAGGTTATCCCGAACGCGACCATCTGCAAGCCAGAGCCCACCGCGAGCGCGGAGGATGGGATCACTTTGATTCAGGGTGACATTTCTCACCGCGCGCGGGTAATTAGATTAAGTTTCGGGCTGCAGCTGTCTCGTGCAATTGGAAATCCTCCCCAAGCTGTCATTTAGGGCAGGCACTCTTCCACGTGTCTCGTGTGGCCCTTCATGCCTGAAATTTGAATAAATGATGCTCCTGGAGCTCCTTCCAGCCGCGGACGGGTTGGGGAATTAGCGCTGGGGCCTAACGAGCTGTCAGGGTTGGCGCGGAGAGAAGGGCGAGGTGGGGAAAGGAGGAGCGAGGATGGGGAATGGATTTTTGTGATGGTGGAGAGAGGGGGGAAAGGAGAAAAATGAGGGGAAAAGGGAGAAAATGAGAAAAAAGGGGAGAGAAAGGAGAAAAAAGGAGAAAAACGAGAGAAAAAGGGAGAAAAGTGAGAAAAAGGGGGAGAAAAATGAGAAAAAAAGGAGAAAAATTAGGAAAAAAAGAGAAAAAGGACAAAAATGAGAGGAAAAAGGAGAAAAAATAGAAAAAAGGAGAAAAATGAGAGAAAAAGGAGAAAAATGAGGAAAAAAAAGAGAAAAATGAGAAAAATGAGAGAAAAAGGAGGAAAATGAGAGAAAAAGGGGGAGAAAAGTGAGAAAAAGGGGAAGAAAAATGAGGAAAAAAGGAAAAAATGAGGAAAAANGAGAGAAAAAGGAGGAAAATGAGAGAAAAAGGGAGAAAAGTGAGAAAAAAGGGGAGAAAAATGAAGAAAAAAGGAGAAAAATGAGAAAAAAGGAGAAAAATGAGGAAAAAAAAGAGAAAAATGAGAAAAAGGAGAGAAAAAGGAGGAAAATGAGAGAAAAAGGGGGAGAAAAGTGAGAAAAAGGGGAAGAAAAATGAGGAAAAAAGGAAAAAATGAGGAAAAAAATGAGAAAAATGAGAAAAATGAGAGAAAAAGGAGAAAAAGGAGAGAAAAAGGGAGAAAAATGAGAAAAAGGGGGAGAAAAATGACGAAAAAAGGAGAAAAATGAGAAAAAAGGAGAAAAATGAGGGAAAAAGGGAAAAAGAGGGGAAAAGGACAAACATGAGGAAAAAAAGGAGAGAAATGAGAAAAATGAGGAAAAAAGAGAACAAGAAAGGAAAGAAGAAAAATGAGAAAAAAGGAGGGAAATTAGGAAAAAAAAGGAGAGAAATGAGAAACATGAGAAAAATGGGAAAGCCAGGAAAAATGTGAAAAAAAGGAGAAAAATGACCAAAAAAAGGAGAAAAATACGAAAAAAAGGAGAAAAATGAGAAAAATGGGAAAAATGGGAAAAACAAGGAAAAGAAAGGAGAAAAATGAGGGAAAAAGAGAAAACCAAGACAAAAAACCAAGAAAAAAATGAGAAAAATAAGCAAAATGAGAAAAACAAGAAAAATGAGAAAAAAGAGAAAAAAGACAAAAATAAGAAAACCAATATATCCTCTCTCTCATTTTTCTCCACTCTGTAAAATGCTGCTTTGATTTATTTTGTCTAAACACCAAGGGAAGATCTAAAGGGGCTTTGGGCCCCAAAAGTGAGGATTTTGCAAAAATAAAATGTTACCTTTTTGTTCACAGGGCGAAAAAAGAATGTCCAGGATGGGAAATGCTCTGCTCATAGCAGGGGAAGGACAATGGAAGGACACTCAGGACAGTTCTGGGGTTTACTCAGACTTTACTCAGACTTTACTCAGACTTTACCAAACACTCTTTGCCAAGCCTGGGTGGTGTCACTAAGGTGACAGAGGTGGCACCGAGACCTAAAACCTCAGACCCCAAAATCTCATTCCCCTTATACAAAAACCAGGCTGTCCACACACTGATGGAGCAAAAAAACAACAAAAAAAAAATCCATTAATTTCCATCCTCATTAATTTGTCTTCAACCTTTTGGAATGAATCAGAAGTTGCTGCTGCCAGCAAATTTGGATGTTGGATTTCAAAGAGAAAATCTCACCTTTTTGGTGAGATTCTGCTTTTGGGGCAGAGTCTCCCCAACAGCTCTTAGAAACTTAAAAATATTTATAATTTCTGGTTGCTTGGTGGATCTGTGATATCATGAGGATATTTCAGCACATTTAGGAACAGTGAGCAGAAACATGTCAGATGCATGGAGAAATTAAGGCTGAGTGCTTTTGTCTTTCAAGAAGGAAAGAAAAGAAACCCAGAGAAATCAAAGTCTGGGTTTTAAGAAACCCACAGAGATAGAATTTCAGTGCAAAATTCACAGCGGAGAGTTTTTAATTGTTTTGAAATCCATGTCAGGTTGGTTTGTTGATGTTACAGGGAATTCTATGGGAAAGCTTCCTCTCCTAAATCCGATGCCAGTTTAGTGCTGATCCTAAACCCAGCACTGGGTTTAATCAAAATTCGGGTGTTTTCATGTCTGTTAAAGCTCCCGAGGGTGAAAAATGCACAGACAACTTCCCTCTGGATTTCGTGAAAGCTGGGGATCAAAAACAGGCACAGGAACAGGAATGGATGGAGATAAAACTATCAAATGGGAGAGCTCAGAAAAGGGAACTCATCCAACCCATCCAAATAAAACCAGAGATGTTTGAAGCCTCTTCTTACCCTGAATGAAATCATTAAAAAAATTTTTAAAATCACAACAAATTTGTTGCATTAATATTGATTTTAGGGTGGAGGATTGCAGGGAAATATTTGAACAACTCAGAGACACAGAGAGAATAACCACAGAGCTCAATCTGCTCCTCAGTGATGCTGAGGGACAAAAGGGATTTTGGGCATTTCCTCTTCGGGTTTTTGGGATAAGAAGTGGAGAGCTGGAGGACAATTATGCTTTTTTCCCATTTGATTTTCATTCTGATTTTCCTCCACAGCATCACCGTTGATTTTCCAGGGCAGCCCAAATCCACCAGAGCAAAGCTGGGTGGGAATGGGGAGGAATAAACCCCGAAATGTATTCGCAAATATCCCAAACCCAGCAGGGCCCTAAACTGAAAGCTTCAGCATCATCAGCGAGTTTCGTTTCGCCCATGAAAATCTCCAGTGAATTCCCCACAAAAAGCTGAATGAGCATCACCAAAATGCAAATCGCGCGCGGAAAATTAATCAAAGCTCCAGCGCCAGGTGAAGTTCCTGCTCTGAGCGAGGAGCCCGAGCTGTCAAAAGCTTGGGAGTGATTAATTTTCACACTTCAGGAGATTACAGAAGGGTTTTTTTCATCCCATTCCTCACCGCCTCAGCCCTCGTGCAGTTATTTATAGCCACGGAGAGGGTGCTGTGGTTTTTATTCTGATATATCGCACTGCAATGGCTTTGTGGATCTGCACAAAGATCAAGACCTTTCACTTTTTCCTTCCATCGATTATTTAAACAGAATTTTCTGGTTGTTTTTTTATTTTTTCCCACATTGACTGCTAATTAACAATAACTTGCCGCTTTTAGAGCGTTTTCTTCAGCAGGAAGGCGGTGGGGAATTCTGAAATCCCATCCACTGGGGTGGAATTTCTGCTCATCTCAGCTTCGCAAAAAGGAGATATTCCAAAATCATGGAATGGTTTGGGTCGGGAGAGACCCAAAACTCATCCCATTCCATGGGCAGGGACACCTCCACTACCCCAGGGTGCTCAGAGCGATATCAAATAACAAATAATCGATGGATAAAATAAATATTTGTATGAATATAACGATGGAGGAGCTCATTAAAGACAATTCCGACCTTAGAGCACTTAAGTCTGATTGTCTTGTGCAAATACTGTGCAAAATTGGCAAATATTCCAGTATTTTGGAAATAACAACCAATTTTATTGGTTAAACCGTAAAACCGTTAAACCGTAAAACCGTTAAACCGTAAAAACCAATATTTTTATGTTTAATAATTCCGAGTTAAAGGTTTGGATTTAAACATTTTTTGAACGCCTTGCCCCTGACCTCAAACCAGGCAGCACAGGAGATTCCGGAGAAATGGCACAAAGGGTTCTCAGTTCAATTTCCACCATTTCCATCCCAAAAAGAAGCATTTCCCTGCTTTCCAAAACACCCCCTCACGTTCACCTGAGCAGAGCAGCTCCCGGAGAACGCCAATTCCTTAATTATCCTGCCACTTTCGGCTGATATTTGATACAATTATTTCGGATATAAATCACTCCTACAGGGAGTGTGAACATTTCATTTCAAGCATCCCAAACACCAGAAGTTCCCAATCATGAAGTGCGAGCGTGGGAGGGCATTTAACTGCAATTAGCAGCAGCGAAATTCGGGGTTTTTTCCCCTAATTTCTGTTTGTTTTCAAGATATTAGAGCTTAATTTATGTCTAATATGTGAAATCTGTTTTCGAGTGAGGCTCAAAGAGCAAGGAAATCCCGAAGTAAATCATCCAGATTAATCAAAATGCCACGGAGAAAATTACACGGCGGCAATATTCTTCCCAATTTCCAGGGAAGGAATTTTTCTCTTCTCCAACCATTTCAGTTTTATCAGAGGAAATTCTGTTTATTTGTTCTAAATAGTTAGAAATTGGTGGAAGTGAGGGGGAAAAAAAGTGGTGAAAAAGCCAATTTTCCCAATTTTTCTAAGGGATGATTCATAGGATAATATTGCTTGATTAGATAGAAAATGAACTCCAAAATAAAACCAATCTCCACATAAAAAGGAAAGTATAAATTCAGATTTTTTTTTTTTTTTTACTTCAAACACTGAAACGTGAAGTTTGTAAAAATTAAATTCTCCAAATTTTGGGACAAATCTCACACCTGCCATCAACTTCTCCCAAAATATTTATCAGGGCACAAACAACAAAAATCCATTTTCCCATGAAATTTGGAGTCCAGAATTTCTTTTGGCAGCTCAGGCTCCAGGTACCCACCTCGTTTTTATGAAAAATGGTTTTTATGGAAAAAACTCACCTGGTTTTCACAGAAACTGGTTTTTATGGGGGAAAAAAAAGTTTTTGTGGAAACTGCTGTGGAATTAAGGAGCTCAGCAAAGCTTCCTGCCCCAAATGAGCCTTTCCTCCCCAAACCAGGGTCCCGATCTCTTCCCCCCTCATTAATTGATAGAACACGTGGTAGATCAATTTTATTAATTTATTAATTTTCCCCTTTGGACTGTTAACTCATTAAATTTTCCTTGGAGTTTTTCTAATTAATTTTAATGATTGATTTTTATTGTTTTACATTTGCATAGGTCTTTTTCATGCAGGTTCTGTGGTACCTCGGCAGGTATAAAACCATTTCCCACTTCCTTTTTTCCACGTCGGGAAATCCAAAATTTAATTTTTTAACAGCCTTAAGCCAAAATTTTCTGCAGCAGAAATGTTGCACTGCTGCTCAGGACACCGAAATCGCTTTTTATGGAGGCGCAGCCACATTTATAGAGGTGTAAGAATCCCATTCAGCAGGTTTTATTTCCCTTCTTCCAAACCCTTTTATTCCAGGATAAATATTCCTGATTTATCCAAGTTCCTCTCTCACACGCAGAGCCCAGTGCAGCACAGAGCTCTGGGCAGATTCATCCCGGAAAACAGAAAAATTCCATCTCGCAATTCAAAGAAAAATATTTATGAAATATCAGCTTTGAAGCCAGCCCAGCAGAGCGTAGCCTGTTCATTTTGGGCTGGACAGAAAAATGGGATCCACAAGCCCAAATTTCCATAATTTAAGGATGGGGAGCACTTGATCCCCAGGCTTGGGTTTGGTTTTCACTGCGTGCGATGGAGATTGAGAATTCTTCATTCTGCTGCAATTCTGAAAGTGAAAATAAACCCCCAAATCTCTGTGAATTTCCAAAATATTAACCAAGTCCACTCCTCACGTATCCAGGCGAGATTTTGCAATACCCCACGTACTGCAGGTGAGGTTTTGAATTTCCAACACCTTTTTGAGGTTGGAAAGCTCAAAACAGAGATTGATTCCCAGAGGAGCTGAGGCTTTTCCACCCCTGGAATGTCCCAGGCCAGGCTGGAGCACCCTGGGACAACGGGTGGTGTCCCTGCCATGGTAGGGGTGGCCCTGGGTGGCATTTAATGTCCCTTCCCACCCAAACCATTCCATGATTTTATGATTTCTTCACTTTCAGATGGTGGCGGATAATCAACCCCCAATTCCTCCTGGAAAAACTCACCGTGGGCAGAAATTTGGAGGAGCATCGGCTCAGGAATTCCTGAGCGCTTCCAGTGCACATTCCCAAATTTCTGCACTGGCCTGAAAATCCCAGCTCGGTGACCCCAATCCTGCCCGGGGTTGGGACCGTGGGTCGTGTCCCTGCCGTGGCAAGGGTGGCACTGGGTGGGATTTAATGTCCGTTTTGACCCAAACCATTCCATGATTTTATGATTTCTTCACTTTCAAATGGTGGCGGATAATCGACCCCAATTCCTCCTGAAAAACTCACTGTGGGCAGAAATTTGGAGCAGCATCACCTCAGGAATTCCTGAGCAATTCCAGTGCACATTTCCAAGTTTCTGCACCAACCTGAAAACCCCAGCTCGGTGACCCCAATCCTGCCCAGGGTTGGGACCGTGGGTCGTGTCCCTGCCGTGGCAAGGGTGGCACTGGGTGGGATTTAATGTCCCTTTCGACCCAAACCATTCCATGATTCTATGATTTCTTCACTTTTGGATGGTGGCGGATAATCAATCCCCAATTCCTCCTGAAAAAACTCACTGTAGGCAGAAGTTTGGAGCAGCATCACCTCAGGAATTCCTGAGCAATTCCAGTGCACATTTCCAAGTTTCTGCACCAACCTGAAAACCCCAGCTCGGTGACCCCAATCCTGCCCAGGTTTGGTGCCATGGGTGAGGACATCCACAGCTTTTTGGGATGAAAACCCCAAATTCTGAGACAAATCTCCTCTCTCATTAAATCAGATTTAACCACACCTAAAACCTTCAAAGCCACCAAATCCTGACACTGTCCCTGCCTTGATTTTGCCTCAAATCTTGGAGTCATTTCAGAGCCGGTACTAAATGGGAATTATTTCTCCCACCAGAGCAACGTGGCCGTGACTCTCCAAGCTTCTGATTTGCATTTAGACTGTGAGGAGAAGAATTTCCTCTGCCGCAGCCATCTCCCAGCCCTTCGCCGTGTGAATATTTCCACCCTAATTAGTGTCACTTAACGTAAAATATTATTCCGTGTTCCGCAGAGTGGCTGTAAATTATTGACTTGTAAAACATGTTGACTTTTCATGAGTTGTTTGTACAGTAAGAACCGCGCCATCCAAACTGGAGGAGGAGAGAGGAATCCATCATTTGTAATAATACCCAATAGGAGGTTTACCACATGTTATATCAATTTTTATGGCCGACACAAATAGCTGCAGCCATTACTTTGGATTTTTATTTTCTGAAGGGAATTAGAAATTCACTGTTACCTTCTGCTTCGTTCACGGTGCCCTGGAAATCACACAATTTAAAGGTGTTTGGAGTCTTTTTTAGCCACTAATTAAGGCGCTGCATTAATAAAACACCAGTTTAGAATATTCATTAAGCGCGCAGTCTATAGGAAGAGAAAAGCTGATTTGTGTGGAAGTTAATGAGCCCAGAACCAACCAAGAGCACCACATCAAGTAAATGAAATGGGTTTTAAAAACAAAAAAATCACATTTAAACTTACTGCTCATTCACTCTCCTCCATATTTTTGTTTCTTTTTAGGCGCAGTGAGGTTTTCAATATTGATTATTTTGGAGGAATTAATTACTTCATTTAATTGGTGCTGCTTGGTTTTGGTTTTGAAAGGTGTCTGTGTTAAGACACCAAAAGACACAGAAATAAAATGCAGAGTTTGGTGCTTTGCCCTTAGGGTATTTCTGGTCCCCAGATTTTCCAGCCCTGACTATAGCAATAACCAAAGGATCATTCAAGAAAAGTATAAACTCCGATTTTTTTTTTACTTCAAATACTGACATGTGAAGTTTGAAAAAATCAAATTCTCCAAATTTTGGAGCAAATCTCACATACACGTGACATCAACTTCTTCAAATGACGCTCCTAGGGCTCCCACGGGAGATTTTCTGGCTCAGGGATGAATTTTTTCTCTCCTGAAGTCCTGGAGCAGGGCAGAGGAGCGGAATGGATGAGGAGGAAAACAAAGAGGGACACTGAGCCAAAAAACTCTACCAATGCTCTCCTGGAGAGAGGAAAAGGGATCGGGGAATCAGAACAGGAAAAGGAACAGGAAAAGCACAATAGGAAAGAGTAAAAATACTAAATTTGATTTGCAGAGCTGGGTTCTCTTCTCCTCCCAGTTCAAGGTTGCCAGAGGAACCAAAGGCTGCCCTTGTGGTGGGGCAAAGTGAGGAGAATAAAATCAGATTAATTTCTGAAAGGCCTTCAGGTGCACTCAGGGCACACAGAGCCCACTCGAGAGGCTGCACCCAAAATGGACAGCGAGTCACGAGTTCTGCACATTGGAGAAGTTCTGTCCATTCACAGCTCGAGCCTTAATCCTCCAATCACACCTTCAGCTGATGATGGCAACCACCCCAAGCTTGCTGCCCCAATTCACTGTTGGTTCCATCGTTTGGGGCTCTGAGGCAGCCAAGTGCCCTTGGATTCTGAGTTTTAGAGGAATTCTTTTGTCTAAAATGCTGGGAACAGAGGTTTTTAGCACTTTATGTGGAGCCCAGAGTTACACACTAAAACTAAAGATACACAAAAATATAGAAGTAAAAATCCTAAGGTATCAGTGGCACCGGAGAGCCCCCAGGACTGAGGGGGGCTCACTTCAGCCCCTCACCCCCACAGGGCCCCTGTCCCCCTACACGTCCTGTTCCAGCCCCAAAGTGGGGCGGAGTGAAGGAACTCCACGGAATCTCTGCACTTTTAGGGAGAAATGACCCTCGGGAGGGTTGATCCCATTGGGGATGTCCCACCTGTCGGCGCCAGAGGGGCTTTGAGAAATGCAGTTCAGGGCCCAGGTTAAAGGAACAGCACATTCTGTGGGTTTTTTCTGTTAAGGGTAAAAGGAACGGCACATTCTGTGGGTTTTCTGTTAAGGGTTAAACAAACAGCATATCCTGTGGGTTTTTTCTGTTAAAGGTTAAAGGACGGCACATTCTGTGGGTTTTCTCTTCTCCAGTCAAGGTAGAAACTCCCACGGCAGAATTCCACCTTCATTCCAAGCCCAGATGGGCTTCATTCCAACTCAGGGGGATCAACGCACACAGAACAAGGAGCAACTTCAATTTCTCACCCCAAATCCCACTTTCCACCCCATTATTCCACTGTCCGTCAGAGGCCCCATTCCTGAGAGTCCAAGAGCAGCCAAGAAACCTTTCCCCCCACTCTTTTTGCAGGGAATTCTGCTTTTCTGACACGTAGCATGCAGAGGAGCAGGCGTTTATCAAGGTATTTATCAGCCAACTCATCAGCTCGGTGTCAAAATATTTGGCATCAAACTTAAACCGCGACCCGAGGCCCCGAAGTGCAGCTGGAGATGAATCACCGATATTTTCTGTGCTCTGATCAATACTTCTGCTCTGGTGAAATATGAGAGCAACAAAGAGTGATGTTGAAACTGTAATTGAAGCACGAGAACTCCAACAAAACCTTTCCGCTTGGAATATTTTAGCAGGCTCCTGGAGTTCCCGCTATAGGTAAACCTATTTTCTCCCTGACAATTGGCATAAATTTAAAGGGGGTTTTTATCTCCGTCGATGCTTAAGGCATCATTTGATCCAAATTTCCCTGGCATTTTCCCCTTTTCCAGGATGATTTTAGAGGCTCTGAGCGAGTGTAGTGTGACCAGCATGGAAGCGAGAGCACGCCCGGTAAATAATAGCTCTGTTCTCAAAAATTAATGAACAATGTCCCTATAAATACACAATCTCTCCAGAATGACACCGGATGGTGATTTTCCCACTCTCACTCCCTGCATCCACACACGGATTTACATAGGATGATAAATTATTTAGAAATCCATTTCAACTACAGAAAATCCAGTTTACCCATTACTTATAAAAAACCATTACAGCTACTTAAGTTTTCTATTACAGCCAATTTAATTTATTACGAAACAGCGAGTCCATAAGATTTTGATCTATCATCGGCACCGAGAGATAATGGAACACTGGGGGATATTATGACCATGAAACATGAAGAAGAAGGGAAAGAAGTCATTTCCATTTACAGTGCAAAGTAAACATTTGAGATAATAAAGTGGCCGATGTAGCCAGGCTGAGAATTAGAAATGGAACAGGGGAAGAAGAAGAGGGACCCCATTTTTAAAGGCTTATTGGTTATTTATGGAGATGCTCCAAGCGCGAGGAATAAAAGGAAGAAAAACAATCTCGTGATAAAAGCTGCTTATTGGAACTAAATCTGAATTCCCATCCTGACTGCTCCGAGATGAGGCTGTGCAAGTTCTGTCTGTGCTAAAACTCCCCAGCCGGAAAATGGGAATGATATTTCTTTCTTCGCCCAACTTTCCCTTCTCGGGCCCATTTCCATTGGCGCAAAGACGAGCGATGTTTCCCACAATGACAAAATAACGACCCCGCGGTCTTTGGAGAAGAGTTTTTCATCTTCATTTGCACTTCTGTGAATTGCTCGTGGGTTTCTTCTGGAGATGAGCACACCAGAGTTTACCTCAATTTATTCTCAGCCTCTCTTCGGAGCGTTTTTTAAAAATTCTCAGATCATTCCATGAGATTTAAGGATGGGACATTTCTAAACTGGTGACACCATGGGAAATTGTCCTCCTTTTCCATGGGACGAGACTTAAACATGGAAAAGGTGTGAGGTTGGGTGAAGCTTTTTTGGTTAAAAAATGGTTTTTTGGTTAAAAACAGCACAACCCACTGCAGATTTCCCGCTCCACTGATTTTCTGTGCAGTTTTTCAAGCCCCGGATTTGATTTCGCTGCCCTCCCGCACCACTTTCCTGGGCCTGTTGGTGGTTTCCTCCTCAGCAGATCTTTGACTCACCTCCGAAAGCAAAACTCTGCGTTGTTCTGTGTCACCCAACGCCAGCAATGGCCAAGTCGGAGGAATAATGTTATTTCAATCAAAGCACCAAGGCAGATTGAAGCCAACAGCTGTAGCGACGAAAAGGAGCTGCAAACCATTATCCAATTTCCCAGGCATCAGTGAGCAGCGACAACTCCGAGCTGCACTCCAGCAGCTTGGCTCCAACTCCTGCTGAAGAATTCCCCGCTCCGATGCTGATGATCCAAAAAGGGCAAATTGCTTTGCTTTTCTTTAAAAATCACATGCTGGAAAGGAAATGGGGCAAGGAGGCAAAGGCATGGCTGAGGAATATCCTTTAAAATCTGTTTTTCCTGCTGGGTTTTCACTTAAACACAAAGCCCTGCTGATGGTGGGTAGTGCTTGGAGTTCCTCATCAGCTGAAATGAAATCAAACATTTATCTCCATCTCCAGATCTTTATCTTCGGGAGTTAATTCTGTTACTGTCTAGACTTTCAGGAAAAAAAACAAAACGCCGTTCTTGACTTTAGGCTTTGAATTAATCTTCCTGGAGGGAAATGGGAATATTCAGTCTCTTTAAATGGATGGTTTGCATGACTGGAATATTTGAGTAAATATTTTAATATTTAATAGTTTTGCTTTTCAGTTGTTACCTGGCCACAGGAGCCTTTTCAGTTGGTGGCTGCACAAACACAAATGGGACAAAAAGACAAACACAGAAGAAGTTTCTGAAGGTTTTTTTTCCCCCAGATTTTTTTCACGCAGATAAAATTGATGTCAGCGTTTCAACCCCCACTGGTACATCTCAGCCACCCAAGGATCCTTCCCATCTTCCACCAGTGAGAACAGCATTGAGTTCAATGAAAGGAAAATAGGATTTCGGTAAATTCCCTTTCATTTCTGCAGCCCTAAACCAGGACCCACAGCCAAATGTGGTCCCTGAACGTGGCCTCAGCAGCTGGAGAAGACCTTCCAGGAGCAGCTGGTGTTCCTAAACTTCATTTTTCAATATTCCAGGGGTAATATCCACTGCCTGAGGGGTGCAAGGGCTTTCCTGAGTGGAAAATCCACAGCCCTGGACCTGAATGTAGGCGGAGCTCTGCACAAAGTATTGATGTGGTTTCCTCCTCTGATTTTTGCCCTGTTTCAATCCTGATAAGCTGATGGTGGCACCTCCTTGGCAAGCGATCCACAGGGAATCAATATTTTTAAAAAAATTAATTCTTTATTTATGCAGTCCAGCCTGGCAGAGATTAATTTCCCTTCCCCACCTGCCATGGAAGTCGCCATCACTCCGTGCTAACGCTGATGTCATTCTCTCAAATCAGACCCTTCAGCCTTTTTTTCCTCTATCACTGCAAATAATTCATCAATATCTTTGTTTACAGGTGGCAACTTGCCAGGGCAGGCTGAGAAATTAAAAGCCAAAAGGTCATTGAGTAATTGTTCACATATTGGAAAATATCCATTTGTTTTGTTTGTCTTCGTGGCCCGGCTGATTTTATTTTGTTTCTCTTTGTGCCCTAGCTGATTTTATCATTGCGGTTTACACAGCTGGAGGCAAAAATTAAGGATCTGACCCACAGCAATTTTCCCCTCCAAGTGTCCTTAAAACACCTGACAGGTGTTTGGATTTTTAAAAAAATTTTAAAATCTAAAATTTAAAATATTTAGATGTTTAAAAAATTTTTTTTTTTAAATGGAGCTGTGTTCAAAGCTCAGCTTGATTTGTGCGCTGACCCTTTGGGCATGGCCCTGCCCGGAGGGTCCCTCTTTGCCTTGAGGAAATCCAACTCCATTTTCCTCCCAGGCAGCCCCAAGGACCCTCAATCCCCCCATTAATTCCCCCAGAACAGGCTGGGGACAGCAGAAGAGATATTTTGCTGGTGGTGCTGTGGACAGCCCTGAGTCGGCCAAAAATCCCTTTTATCATCCGTGAGAGATTGAACTTTCCAGGCTGAGCAGTGCCCAGCAGAGCAGGAGCTGAAGGAACTGAAAGAATTCAAGGAATTAAACTCGACAGAATTGAAGGAATTAAAACCAGCCATTAAAATCATGGATATTCCATGAGCAGAGACACGGAATTATTTATTTTTCTGTTCTCTAACGATCACCTTGGGAGACTGCAGGGAAGCCTCTTAAATTAGTCCTGACCTCCATCAGTGCCACTGGAAAGGATCTTCTTTCCAGATTCTTCTTGAATTATTTATTTGAAGCAAACACAGCCATCATCTCCTGAATCCCGGAATTCCAAAGGAGTTGGAATTCCAAAGGAGTTGGATTCCCAACAGAGTTGGATTTCCAAAGGAGTTGGATGTCTAATGGAGTTGGATTTCCGACAGAGTTGGATTCCCAATGGAGTTGGATTTCCAATGGAGCTGGATTCCCAAAGGAGTTGGATCTCCAAAGGAGTTGAATTCCCAGTGGAGTTGGATTTCCAAAGGAGTTGGATTTCCAACAGAGTTGGATTTCTAAAGTTGGATTTCCAACAGAGTTGGATTCCCAACGGAATTGGATTTCCAAAGGAGTTGGATTTCCAAAGGAGTTGGATTTCCAATGAAGTTGGATTTCCAAAGGAGTTGGATTTCTAAAGTTGGATTCCCAACTCCTCCTGCGCAGAAATCTCTGGAATCTTCACATTTCTAAATTCAGGGATGACATCAAAACAAGGCCCTGAAGCTCAACCTTCCCACCAGCATCTCCAGACCCCTAAAACTTATTTCCCACAGCCATTTTAGGAATAAAACTCCCAAAATCTGGCAAGAAAAGCTGCCAGGAAGGGCAAACCCTCCCAAAACGCCCATGAGGAGCTGCAAGCAGCAGTTCCATTTCCGACTTCCAGCGGAGATTTTGTCTCTGTTGATTTTAGCTCGCCCAGGAAAGCACACGTTGGGATCTGCAACAAAAGCTGCTGATTGTACCTTTCAAAAATCACCACTTAAAGGCGGAGAGAAAAGGGCTCGAGTTGGATCTATCACGCCATTCACTTATAAAAGAGAGAAAAATCAGTTCATTGCAAAGTTGCCAACTTCAATCTTCCTGGATGGGTTTGAAATGCATCTTTATGGTGAAATGCGGGGTTTGTGTGTGGGAATTTCTGCACTGGGGGGGGGGTCCTCCTTTCTTTGCTTTTTTTATTTTGCTTTTTATCTCAGCTGAACTCGTTTTGAACAATTTGTTTCTGTCTCACAATGGCTGAATAAAGGCCCCCTGTGGCCCTCGCTGGGAAACCAAAAATTAAGTGCCAAAGGTTTCAAAATTGGGGAAGCTGCTCTCATTCGCTGGAGCCTGGAGGTGTGGAATTGAAACCCAAGGGATAGAGCACAGCAAAATTCTTAAGGGATCCAGGGCTCGCTCAGGATCATGGGATCATGGAATGGGATGGGCTGGAAGGGATTTTAACCTCATCAGTGCCACCCCTGCCATGGCAGGGACACCTCCCACTGTCCCAGGGTGCTCCAGCCTGGCCTGGGACACTCCCAGGGATCCAGGGGCAGCCACAGCTCCTCTGGAAATTCCATCCCAGCCTCTCCCCACCCTCATTCCTTCCCAAATCCCATCCAACCCTGGTCCCTGGCAGTTTGAAGCCGTTCCCTGTCCCTCCATCCCTTGTCCAAAGTCCCATTCCAATCTTCTCTTAGATGGCCTTGGACCTAAAGACAATTTTATCCTTTGTCCAGCCCAGGGAAGGAGCAGAAGTGAGGGACGGGGCTGGGGATGGGATTTCGCCATGGGAGCCAAACAGAAGGGAGGGACAGAGAAAGAAAAGCAACACTGAGGGGCAAAGCCAAAAACACAGCCCAGGAGCAGAGAGGAGAGGCAGAGCCAAGGCTGCCCCTGTCGTGCTCTGCTGCCAAAGTTTAAACCTCCCTGAAGAGCCCAGAGGGACTCCTTAATCCACAGGCCAAGGCAGCTGGACTGGAATTATTGCAATTATTTTTCTTTGAACGATATTTTATCTCCCTCAAGATTCAATTCATCCACTCCCACTGAGTTTTCCCTTTGCTGAAAACAGGCAGCCAGAAAAACATTTCCTTTTCCTTTCCTTTTCCTTTTCCTTTTCCTTTTCCTTTTCCTTTTCCTTTTCCTTTTCCTTTTCCTTTCCCTTTTCCTTTCCCTTTTCCTTTTCCCTTTTCCCTTTTGCACCAAAAATAAAACAAAAATCCATCTCCCACCGCCCCAAAGAAATCTTCCTCCACAGAAAATCTCCACAAAGACAGGTTGGCACTGGAACCATTCACAGACATATCTACAGGAGTTCATCTTTATTTATTTTATCTAAAGGTAAGGAAAATAACTACAAAAGTTCCGTGTTTTTATCGCTCGCAACACTATCGGCTGCGTCCTCCATGGAGATTTTTATTTCAAAAATAAAAGCCCAGATTAACATTAAAGAATTCTCCAACAGCGAGGAGTGGTGGAAAAGTAATTTTGCCTAGAGCCTGTATCTTATTGATATTTTAAAATGCCATTTGAAGCTTGCAAAACACTGATGGAAAACACATGGAAATGGCTCTTCTGTTCTGGAGAAAGTGAACCCAAACAGAACAAAGGATTTTGATCATCTACGCGGTTATCTTCTTATGCATAAAGGAGTTCTTTGGAGCTGCCTGGCGCAGAGATTGTTTTCAGTTCAGGCTTTCCTTGAAAGCTCGGATTTTTCCCATGTTTTTGGGAGCAGTTTGGGAAGCAGGGCTGGGGATTTTCCCATCCTTTCCCTGCCTGTGATTCCTCACCCTGAGGGAGGCCCAGCAGAAATTTCTCAGCTCCCTCCTCCCAGAATGAGCTAAAATTCCACCCTGAGGCAGCTCTTCCTTCCCCAACTCATTCCCTGAATATTCCCACATCATCTCCATCCTTTCCTCTGCTTCACATCGCCATTTTCTGGCAGGGGAAACTGAGGCAATGAACATTTTTTGACCTGATCGCCTTGAAATTGGCGACAGAATGAGCAACTCCTGTTTTGTAGTGCCCATTCCAATAAATCCCCCTTTTTTTTTTTTTTTTTTTTTTTTTTTTGTTAGGACCTGTATGAATTCCCAACCTGCTCGAAAGATTCTTTATTTACTAATCTTTACACTATGAAAACTCCACTTGTTTCGGCATTTAACACTTTGGTTGTTCTTGAAGCAAAGGAAGGAGGAGAATGCCAGGCCAGGAAAATTCCAGGCTTCTTTTTGATGTTTAAATATCAAAATGAGATTTTTTTTTTCCATTTCTGTCTGTTTCTCCAGGCCCCGATGCTTCCTTGGGAAAGGCACAAATTACCATGGTGATCCCTATCTCCACAGACAGAGCCCAGGACACATTCCCTGTGGGATTCCGGGGATTTGGGGCGGATTTGGGGCTGGAAACACATCCAGGTGTGAATTGGGCTCAGTCTTAAGGGCAGGACAGGATGGAGGAGCAGCCCAAAACCCAAAAACCTGGAAAAAATAATAGGGAACTGCAGATCAGCAGTTGGAGTTTGAGAGTTCTTCCAAAGGAAAACTTCGATTCCTGGTCAGGCTTGGATTCCTGGGCAGGATTTGATTCCTGGGCAGGTTTTTATTCCTGGTCAGGTTTGGATTCTTGGACAGGATTTGATTCCTGGGCAGGTTTGGATTCCTGAGCAGGATTTCATTCCTGAGCAGGTTTGGATTCCTGGGCAGGATTTGATTCCTGAACAGGATTTGATTCCTGGGCAGGTTTGGATTCCTGGGCAGGATTTGATTCCTGGGCAGGATTTGATTCCTGAGCAGGTTTGGATTCCTGGGTAGGTTTGGATTTCTGGGCAGGATTGGATTTCTGAGCAGCTTTGGATTCCTGAGCAGGTTTGGAGTTCAGTTTCATCTTCTCCAGGGATGAGCTCAGCCCTTCATGGACCTTCTCTGTGTCCTGTGGGGCCACAGGAAATGATCCTCAGGGAGTTCTGGAGCAGCTGAACCTTCCAGCTCCTGTTCTGTGAACCTTCCCCTGCTCTCCAGCTCTCTTCCAACACGAAATTTGGGTTTAGGGAGTTTTTCCCCCAAAAAAACCCCCAGTGGATTGTGTGGCTTTTTCCTCCCTGGACTTTCCTTCCACCCTGAAGATCTTCTGAAGATTTTCTCCTCCTCCCCTTGTCTCCTTTACCCCCACAGGGATCCCACCCTTGCCCTGATCTCTGTCCCACCCTTGTCCTGATCTCCTTCCCATCCTTGTCCTGATCTCCATCCCACAATTTTCCTGATCTCTGTCCCACCCTTGTCCTGATCTCCTTCCCATCCTTGTCCTGATCTCCATCCCACAATTTTCCTGATCTCTGTCCCACCCTTGTCCTGATCTCTGTCCCACCCTTGTCCCACTCTGATCCTTCCCCCTCCACACACTCCGGGTGTATTTGATTCCCTCAATAAACAAACATTAATTAAAAATAACAAAATTCAGACCACACTCTCTTCTCCTAACTCCTCCTTCGCCCCTCTTTCCTCGACTCCCGCAGATGGTTCGTTCCTGCTCCCGCAGATCAGCTGTGGAGCTCCTGCTGTCCTTTTCTCTTCCCTGAACATCCTGTCCCTGGGGAAGCTCATTCAGAGCTCTGCTGACAGTCTGCAGATCTGCCTCTCCCCGATGACAATGACATCAGCTCCGGCGGTTCTCTTCAGGGATGGGATTTTCAGAGCTCGGGAACAGATTCGCGGGTGTTTTCCCACCTGTCACCATCCCCAGGCAGAAATTACTGACGGATTGCTGGAAATCGATGCCTGCTGAGTGTTTAACACGCAGCATAACCCCACCTGTGACGTGATTCATGACTAATTAACCACCAGGGCCTGGAAATATGGACCAATTATTTTTACGAAGAGTATATTGCTGATTTTTTTGTGAATTCCAAGTGTACAGACGCCGTAAAATAAAAAAATAAAAGCACACGAGGATCCCCTGTATATTGTCCATGAATTTGAGCTAATCCCATCTCTTTCCAGGGCTGTTTCTCTTCCTAAGCAAGGTTGACATTTATTTGTTTAAATATCCTTTCAGTTACCAGGTGCCTGTCCGGTGTTTGATCACAAATATAAATAAAGCCAGAGGTAACGCAGTGCTGGCAAACACCAATAAATCTGCCACTGACTCCCAGCCAAAAGCCATGAGGGAGAAAATTGCTTTTTTTTCCCCCCTCCATATGCAAAACCTGGTGGGATAAAGCAAGCGGGAGGCAAAGGGATTAAAAAAAGAGAGAAAGAAAGTGAAAGATTAAAAGTTGGAGGGGAATATTTGCAGAGGAAAGATCATCCTGGAACACTGAGAGTTCCCCTGGTCCCACAGATTCCCAGCTGTGGCCAAACAGCAGAAAACTGTCCCTGATGCCTTGAGGGGCTGACCTAAAACAGAGGCTGGACAGAGTTCAGGGAATAAAATCACTTAAATTTATTGAAGGCCTCCAGGGGCATTTAGGGCAGGCACAGCTCACCCAGGGGCTGGACCCAAAATGGACAGCAGGCACGAGTTTTTCATACTTTATAAGTTTTTTATAAGGTCACAGTTTTTCACACTTTACAAGTTCTGTCCATTTGCATATCGAGGGTTAATCCTCCAATTACAGCTCCAGGTGATGAAGTCAATCACTCCAAGTTAGCTCCCCCAATTAATTCACTGCTGTTTGCATACCTCGGGGCCTGAGACAGTGAGGTGTCCTTGGGTTTTGGGCTCAGAGAGGAATTGTTTTGTGTGAAAACGAGAGAGCAGCACTCAGCACTCTGTGTGGAGCCCAGAGTTACACACCAAATTACAGATATATGAAAATGGAGAAGCTAAACCTGAAGGCCTCACCAGGACAATGTCCCTGTGCTGCCACCCCAGCTCCGGTGTGTGACAATGTCCAGGGCAGTGACGTTGTTGTTTCATCTCCTCTGGACCTTCCCTAGAGGAGATCACCCAAAATTTTCCCCTCCATGCTCTCCATCCCAAAAATTGGGGATTTCTCTGCCAAAGTGCTCTCTGCCCTCAGAGCCAACTTCCTCAGAGATGAGCAGGGCTTGCCTGGAGTGGGGTCCAACACCGAGGGCATGGAATGATATTATAAATATAAATACATATAGATATGGATATGGATATAGATATAGATATAGATACAGATATAGATATATAGATATAGATATAAATATAGATATAGATCTAGATATAGATATAGATATAGATATAGATATAGATATAGATATAGATATAGATATAGATATAGATACAAATACAAATACAAATACAAATACAAATACAAATATATATCAATCCCAGGACACCACCCCTGCCACACCCATTTTATTCAGCCCCAGCCCTGCTTCCCGAGGACACCCAAAGCGGGAATTCCCCAGGAAATGAGCATTTTGTTCTCCTGCCTCGGTGACACTGAGCACTGCCCACCTCGCCCGGGCAGCCTTTTGTCAGCGTTCCTTTCATTGGCACTGGTTAGGCTTTTTTTGCATTTTCAGAAAAGGAAAGGAAATGATTGATTACGTGCATTAATTAATATCCCAGGCTGCCCTTCCCAGCAGCACCTGTTCCACATTTGGGGAGGAAGTGAAGGAAAAACCAAAGGGAAGGCACCAAACAGAAACCAAATCCAACACCGAGAAAAGAAAACAACCAAAACAACAAAGCACACACTGAGGTACCTCCGAGAGAAACGAGAATTCTTGACCTAGCACAAAGAAAAACCATTTAAAAATCATTTATCACCAAGTGTGGCCCCCACGAAACACGTGCGGTGGTTTTGCACTTTCGGCCTTGTAATCACAATTTAGTTATCTGAGTTTCCATTTCCACGTGCGGAGGTTTTGCACTTTCGGCCTTGTAATTACAATTTAATGATCTGAATTTCCATTGCCACGTGCAGATTTTGCTGCTTTTGAGGAGAAATTGCTCCATCCCTTCTCCTGCCCCCTCTGCCTGCAATTCCTCCTTTTCCCTTTTCATTCAGGCCTCCCATCCATTCCCGGGGACGCTGAAGTGCCTTTTCCCATTCCTCGTGAATCCAGCGTGAAAAGCTCGCTGAAATTAAGACTATTCAAGAAAAGCCCTGACACTTTAATTGTGAGCGCTCCTCTGAAGGTGCTTAATTACCGTCGGAAGCCAGAACCACTCGTCCCGCGCCTTCAAAAGGATTCATTATGCCCAAATTCTCTCCAAAAGTCAAACACAGACATTAAAGAACCCCCAATGTTTTCCCGATGGCAGAAGGAATCATTATGCAACAGTTTGTTTGCCTTGTTTTTAATTTTTTTTTTAAATTTTTGTTTGAATTTTAAGCTCTTGATTCTCTTCTCCCATTGAGATGAAAATTCGCGTTTTGCTGAAACATCCTGCCTGGGTTCGGTGCCAGTTTGGGCTGATTTGTCAGGAGCTGGCTCAGATTTCTCTGTGATAAAAGCTCGTTCCTCTCCAGGCCTAAAAGACATTTATTTTTCCTGATTCTTGAATGTCCCAATCCCACTTTGGGATGGTCGAGCTTCCGTGGAGGGATGGGAGGAATATTTCTCTCGCCAGGACTGCAGAGAGAGTTTAGTTTATTAATATATTTATGTATACATTTATTTGCACATTGATTTATATATTTATTTATATATTTACTTATACATTTATTTGTATATTTATATATTTATTGATACATTTATTGATACATTTATTTATACAATTGTTTATATATTTGTTTGTATATTTATTTATATATTTATTGATACATTTATTGACACATTTATTTATACATTTATTTATATATTTATTTGTATATTTATTGATACGTTTATACATTTATTTATATGTCTATTTATAAACTTACATATTTATATATTTATTTATATATTTAT
>VZRL01003746.1:0-14072 GCA_013397895.1 Origma solitaria | reverse complement strand
GTATATTACATACTATCTATTATATATTATATCAATTTATCTATTAGATATATTTCTATAAAATATATATTATAGATATTTATTGTACATAATATATTTATAAAATATATAGTATGTATATTACATATATTATAATTAAATTGTATCTCCCCAATTCCTCTCCGTTGGAAAATCCAAGGACACTTGGCTGCCTCAGAGCCCCAAACTATGGAACCAACAGTGAATTGGGGCAGCAAGCTTGGGCTGGTTGCCATCATCAGCTGAAGGTGTGATTGGAGGATTAAGGCTCGAGCTGTGAATGGACAGAACTTCTCCAATGTGCAGAACTCGTGACTCGCTGTCCATTTTGGGTGCAGCCTCTCGAGTGGGCTCTGTGTGCCCTGAGTGCACCTGAAGGCCTTTCAGAAATTAATCTGATTTTATTCTCCTCACTTTCTCTGGCCTCTGTTTCAGTTAAGCTCTGTTTTAGGCATCAGCTGAAGCTTGCAGAAACACTGTGTTAAATAAATCCATTAAAACTCACTCTTGGCTTCACTGGGATCTGTCCCCTGCAGATGGAAATCAACATTTCCTTCTTCATTCATATTCAGATGTTAACGAGGTTTTGTGCAAACCCACAGTTGTGTCACGGTTTGAGCACTGAAAGGAGGGGCTTTGCTGAGCTGATCAGTGCCAGGACACATCCCAAAATTTGTCTGTGCCTTTCGAGACTCTGCCGTGTCCCCTGTGGAGTTTTGGAAGGAGAAATGGGACATTGCAGAGGGTTTGATTCTCCTCTCCTCTCCTCTCCTCTCCTCTCCTCTCCTCTCCTCTCCTCTCCTCTCCTCTCCTCTCCTCTCCTCTCCTCTCCTCTCCTCTCCTCTCCTCTCCTCTCCTCTCCTCTCCTCTCCTCTCCTCTCCTCTCCTCTCCTCTCCTCTCCTCTCCTCTCCTCTCCTCTCCCATGGTGGATTGGTCCCAAATTCTTGATCTCCCTTTTATTTCCAGTCTGCAGAGCTGGGAATAAAAGGGAGATCAAGAATTCAGCTGGCAGAAATTCTGGGTGAAATGAATCCATTAAAACCCACTCTTGGCTTCACTGGGATTTGTCCCCAACACTAATTTGTGTTTTTTCCCAGCGGTGTTGAGCAGGAATTCAGTGCTGTGAACAACCACGGCGTGGGCGTCACCCAATCCCTCTGCTCCTCTCGCGGGGGCGGCATCTTCCTACCTCGGGAAACAAAACCCTAAATGTGAGGATGAGGAACAAAACCCTAAATGTGAGAAGGAAGAATAAAACCCTAAATGTGAGGATGAGGAACGAAACCCTAAATATGAGGATGAGGAATGAAACCCTAAATGTGAGAATGAAACAAAATCCTAAATGTGAGAATGAGGAACAAAACCCTAAATGTGAGAATGAAACAAAACCCTAAATGTGAGAATGAAACAAAACCCTAAATGCGAGAATGAGGAACAAAGCCCTAAATGCAAGAATGAGGAACAAAGCCCTAAATGTGAGGATGAGGAATGAAACCCTAAATGTGAGAATGAGGAATGAAACTCTAAATGTGAGAATGAAACAAAACCCTAAATGCGAGAATGAGGAACAAAACCCTTAATCTGAGAATGAAATAAAACCCTAAATGTGAGAATGAGGAACAAAGCCCTAAACGCGAGAATGAGGAAGGAAACCCTAAATGTGAGGATGAGGAAGGAAACCCTTTGCAGAGCCCTGGGCAGGCTCTGAGGGGACACTTCTCCCCCTCTCCCTTCCCTTGGGTTTCATGAGGAAGGTCAGCAGAACACTACAGAAAATAAGATTTTCTTCTTTTTTTTTTTCCTCTGAGTATCCATCCCCATTCCACCCGGGAATGGAATTTAATTTAAATTAGGGTTTGGCTCTGCCTTGGCTGGGCTCTGGGAGGATCAGCTTCATCTCTCAGAAGCACCAAAGCCGCACCAAAAATCCCAGCGGTGGCAGCTGCTCTGCTCCCACCAAGCTCCAAACCCCAAACCCAGAGACCCGAGGGTTCTGTTTTCTGTATTTTCAGGAATTAGCCGAGGAAAAAAGGGCCCTGAGAGCCCCCAGGACATTTTCCCCTTGGCCTGGGGGAAAGGGGACGAGCAAATCCCGAGCCTTGAAAAGGCAATGTGCAAAACCTAAACCAAACGGGGAACAAGGGAATGAACAAATACCGAGCCTTGAAAAGTCAATGTGCAAAACCTTTATCAAACGGGACAGGGAATGAGCAAATCCTGAGCCTTGAAAAGGCAATGTGCAAAACCTAAACCAAACGGGGGATGGGGAATGAGCAAATCCTGAGCCTGGAAAAGGCAACATATAAAACCTAAACCAAAAGGGACAGGGTCAGGAAGGAAACCCAAAGAATCAGGGAGAAGGCTCTGAGCAGTGTGAGAGGGATCGAATCCTAAAAAAGAAGGGAAGGAGGAGCAATTTGGTGTCAGGCTGTGGGATTTCATCTCTTTGCTGCAATTTGTTCTTTCTGATGTCCTGAGGAATGCTTTATCTGCAGTGCTTTGCAATGTTTACCCCTTTTTAATCCAAATACACTGCTTCCTTTTTTTTTTTTTTTTTTTAAATCTTTGTTTGCTGTTGTTTATTTTTCCAGGGTTTTGGAAATGAATCAATTGCGGTGGCAGTGAGGAATGGCCCTGGCTGGGCTGGAATCAAACCGCAGCATTATTGTGAGAGTTCCTTCATTTGCATCGCGGGAGAAGAGCAATCTCAATTCCAGGAGCGCCGCTAAATCACAGGTGGCCTCGAAACCGCTTCCAGCTTTGCCAAATATTTTTATGCATCAGCTGCGTTCTTTAAATATTTCCTCGACCTCCATTCTCCATCTGCAGCATGTGCTGGTGCTTCCCTGGAGGACAAAGGTGCTGGGAACCAGAAAAACATTCATCTTTCGCTGGAGGGAGTGTGCGGATTTGGGGTGAGGGTGGGGCAGTGATGCTGCCTCAGCTGCTGAGGGGCTGAAATGGCTTTTTGAGGAGTTAAAATGGCATTTTGAGGAGCTAAAAGGGCTTTTTGAGGAGCTAAAAGGGCTTTTTGAGCCCTGAAACAGAGGCCAGAGAAAGTGAGGAGAATAAAATCAGATTAATTTCTGAAAGGCCTTCAGGTGCACTCAGGGCACACAGAGCCCACTCGAGAGGCTGCACCCAAAATGGACAGCGAGTCACGAGTTCTGCACATTGGAGAAGTTCTGTCCATTCACAGCTCGAGCCTTAATCCTCCAATCACACCTTCAGCTGATGATGGCAACCAGCCCAAGCTTGCTGCCCCAATTCACTGTTGGTTCCATAGTTTGGGGCTCTGAGGCAGCCAAGTGCCCTTGGATTTCCCAACGGAGAGGAATTGTTTTGTCTGAAACACTGAGAACAGAGGTTTTTAGCACTTTATATGGAGCCCAGACCTATACCCCAAAATTACAGATACATTAAAAATAAAAGCTAAACATCCTCAAGGCATCACAGCCCCACCCGGGTGGAGTTCCAGTGCTCCACCAGGGAAATGCTGTCTGAATTTTGGGATCTGGAGAGAGGCAGCCACAGCACCCCCAGAGGGAATTCAGATCCCTCAGCCTCTCAACCTGCCCATTGTGTTTGAACGAGGGATCCCCAGCTGTGTTTATTCTCAGATTTTGGGAGGTTAAAATCCAAGGGAAGAACCCTCATCCAAACCCTCTTTTTTGGGGCTGGTAATCCTCACCTGCCCCGTGGCCACCGTAACACAACAGACCAGGGAACACCTGGGTTCTCACGGCTGCCAAAATTGGAATCCAAATTTATCAAATCCTCCCACCAGCACTGCCGCAGAGGATAATTGACATTGCTTAACACGAACAGGGGAAAAAAAAAAAAAAAAGAAAAAAAAATTCAAATTACTGTTTAGCGCTGTCTAATCCCATGGAGGAAATACATAAAGATGGATACATCTGACATCCATTTTATTAATCAGGCTATTTTTAGTGGATAAACCAGTCAAGAAAACAGCAGGAGTTTAATAAAGTGTACATTAGTAGAACAATTACGGAGTAGTTGCAGCAGCCTGTTCCCTCTGATAGGGAGCAGTAGGAAACATTGTTCAGCTGGAACACAATCTTGCAGTGCAGTATTTAAGTGAATAATAAATTTCATGGTGAGTTAGGCTGGAGGTTATATCCTGCAAAAGGCGTTTTTGAACAAGTCAGGGAACGGCTGATATATTTCCATTTTCCATCCAGCCTTTCAATATCACATTTACCAGTGAAGGATCTTAAAATCATAAAGGGTTTTATCATCGTCCTCCTGTGTGGGGAATTATTAATGTGCAGACTTGGCAGGCAGAGGTGCAGTTTGGGTTTTATGGCTTGGCCGGAGTCGGGATCTGAGCGTGGACGGGCAGAGCTCCCCTCAATCTGTGGGAACAACTCCACATTTAGGCTGAAATGCCCCAGATGAGGCTTTTCAAGGGAATAAAAACACAAAAACGCATCTGGCGTTTTCCTCCGTGTCAGAGCAGAGATTGCCCAGCCCTGCTGAGAGTCCATTTCAGCATCGCGTGCCTTTCAGCTCCCGAAGGGCTGACAGAGCCCTCGAACCTGCAGAAAATCAGAGAATTTATGTGTAAGAGCCTCGCGGGAACGAGAAGCTTTCAGCTTCCATCAGCCCCCAGGGCCCTGGCTGAGAGCTCGAACAACTCTGGAATTATTCCAGCAGCTCCTGAGGATCATGGACATCCTTTCCCCCATCGGCTCCTGCCGGATCGGTCCCGGCGAGCTCAAGGCTTTGGTGTTTGTAGGGGATGGGAAAAAAGGGTCTCTCTGGCTCTGGGACACTTCACCCCTTCGGTCTGTGAATTTTGGGAACTGCTCCCAGCAATTATTGAGCCTCAGAAAATAGAAATTTCACATCATAAGTGGGGTTTTTTCCCAAGTCACTCACAGGCCCTGCCTTTCCCCAGGACATAGCCTGTGGCAGGGACAGAGCTGTCCCACAGGACAGGACAGAGCCCTTGGCATTTTTTGGGTGTTTTAGCAGCATTCAGCCCCTGCCACCTTCATCCAGACTGATAATAATGCCCCGAGAGAGCATTATTATTATTATTATTATTATTATTATTATTATTATTATTATTATTATTGTTATTATTGTTGTTGTTATTGTTATTATTATTATATTAACTTTCACAGAACCAAAACCTGACTTCACCCATTTGTTCCCTCTTAATCAACTGATATTTAACTATTGCAGAACTAAAACTAGACGGATTTCACCCATCTATTCCCCCTGAATTTACAGAATTTAAACTTCCACAGAACCAAAAAAACCCAAACAGACTTCACCCATCTATTCCCCCTTAAATTACAGAAATTCAACTTTCACGGAGCCAAAACCAGACAGACTTCACCCATCTATTCTCCCTGAATGTACAGAATTTAAACTTTCACAGAACTAAAAAACAAACAGACTTCACCCACCTATTCCCTCTTAATCAATTGAAATTAAACTTTCTCAGAACCAAAACTAGACAGCCTTCACCCATCTATTCCCTCTTAAATTACAGAAATTCATCTTTCACAGAACCAAAACCAGACTGACTTTCATCCATTCCCCCTGAACTTACAGAAATTCAACTTCCACAGAACCAAAACCAGACTTCACCCATCTATTCCCCCTTAAATTACAGAAATTCAACTTTCACGGAGCCAAAACCAGACAGACTTCACCCATCTATTCTCCCTGAATGTACAGAATTTAAACTTTCACAGAACAAAACAATCAGACAGACTTCACCCATCTACTCCCCCTTAAATTACAGAATTTAAACTTTCACAGAACTAAAAAACAAATAGACTTCGCCCATCTATTCCCCCTGAATGTACAGAAATCCCACTTTTTTAGCAGCTGCGGATCCCAGTGAATCCAGCAGATCTGCAGAGGTGATCAAACCACCACAGAGATTCGGCCTTGACAGAAGAAAAAACTCTGAATAAAGCGAAAAGAGGCCATGGCAAGAGGGGAAGCGCAGCAGTGACAGTGTGATGGATGAGGAAAAAACCGCGTACAGGATCCCTTTGATAATTGGGGCTCTCCGAGCGCTGGGCAGAGCAGAAATTGATGTTGATTTAAGGCAGGGCACAACCCCGCGGGTGCAGGGCGACAGCTCTGCCTGGACTGACAGCGCCGAAATTCAGATTAAAGCTCAGCTTTCGCACTGGGCTGGGCCTCCCCAGCGGAACTCGGACCCTGGAGAGGGAAAAAACCCCCGAAAGGCTCACCTGGAGGGAAATTCAGCCTTGTTGTTTTTAAAAAGTTGTGATTGGGTTCATGCCACCCAAAATGTATCGATCGAAATAGAGGAAAAGAGGGCAAAATGCAAAATGTTTGGGTTTAATTGAGGTTTAATTGAGATTCCAGGCCTGGCCCCACACTGGTTTTTATTCGTGCTGAAGGATTTCCAGGATTTCCAGGATTTTCGTGTTCTGTTTGAGGGAAAACCCAAATTTTGTGTAGAAGGCGCTGCCGGGGAGGGGGAGAATAATTGTTTTGCTATTTTTGTCTTTCATTTTGGGGCAATTCATTCATTTTTCCCTATCTCATCACCTGAGTGAGTTACAGATCAGAAATTTAAAAAAAAAATCCTGCTGAGAGACTTTGTAAAACTTCATTTTGAGTCCCCTGCAGGGGCTGAGGGAAGGTTTGGGACAAAATGCTCTTTTTGTCTTTTATTTTGGGTAAATTCATTCATTTTTCCCTATCTCATCACTAGAGTGAGTTACAGATCAGAAATACTTTTTTAAAAAATATCCTGCTGAGAGACTTTGTAAAACTTCATTTTGTTCATCACTGCAAATCAGATTTATTTGAAAATATGGGGAAATTTCAGGGCCCTTAAAGTGGATTTGCAGCTTATCCTGTCAGGTAAAACAGAATAAACTCAGTTTTAGAGCAAGGGATGAGGCAGAAGGAGGAGAAGCGAATTTTTCCAAGAAAATTCGACTCAAAACTTTCTCGCAGAGCCACCTCTTCTGCCGGGATCAGATTGCTATTCCCAATTTCTGCCTCTATAGGATAAATACATATGTAGGATATACATATATAGGAAAAATACATACATGGGAGATATATATATATATATATATATCTCCCATGTATGTATTTTTCCTATATATGTATATCCTATATATGGATTTATCCTATATATGTATATCCTATATATGGATTTATCCTATATATGTATATCCTATATATGGATTTATCCTATATATGTATATCCTATATATGGATTTATCCTATATATGTATATCCTATATATGGATTTATCCTATATATGTATATCCTATATATGGATTTATCCTATATATGTATATCCTATATATGGATTTATCCTATATATGTATATCCTATATATGGATTTATCCTATATATGTATATCCTATATATGCATTTCTCCTATATATGTATTTGCCTTATATATGTATTTCTCCTATACATATATAGGAGAAATACATATATAAGGCAAATACATATATAGGAGAAATGCATATATAGGATATACATGTATAGGATAAATACATACCTGGGATATACATATATAGGATATNATATATAGGATATACATGTATAGGATAAATACATACATGGGATATACATATATAGGAGAAATACATATATAGGATAAGTCCATATATAGGATATACATATATAGGATAAATCCATATATAGGATATACATATATAGGAAAAATACATACATGGGATATACATATATAGGTAAAATACATGTATAAGATAAATACATAAATGGGATATAAATATATAGGTAAAATGCATATATAGGATAAATACATATGAACATACTCTCATCCTCCCTAAATATCCTCCCACCTCCCTGAACATCCTCCCACCCCCTCAGCTGAGCACCATTCCAGGGTGAATAAAATTCCCTGCGCTGGGCAGGGACAGAGAATTCAGGTGAACTCCGGGAAGGGGGGCACCCTGTAGGCACCGTGGGAACTCCCCCGTCCATGATTATTCATTAATTGTGGGGTTAATTGGCTGTGTTTCGGGGTTGATAACATCAGTGACACCGCATGGCCTCTCCACGCTGTTCCTCACCCCTCTCTGCGCTGATATCATGAGACAGAAATCATTTTTTCCTTCTCTGCTCCTCGTTCAGAGCCTCCCTGGACAAGGGGAGTCTCGTCCTTTGCTGTTTTACACCGAGACGAGCAGAAAAAGGGGACCTGGAACAGCCAAACTTGTGCAGAACAACAGCTCAGCCCTGCTCGGACTGCGCTTTTAATGTCTCCTCATTATGGCTGGAGCTGATGGAATGAGAAATAAAATAATTCCGAAATGGTAATTGCACATCCCCGAGTGGTGGAAAGGGCACCTCATTCATTAAGCCTCGAGGAAATGTTTCAAAGTCCATTTCCAGCTCCGTCCTGTGTTCTCAGGAACATTTTCCAATATTTCCAGAAAATTTTCCAATATTTCCAGTTTTTCCTGAACTGGAATTTTCCAATATTTCCTCCGTGTTGGTTTGTGCCCAGGATTTGCAGGGCAGGGGAGACTTCAAACATTATCCAGGACCTATTAATCCTATATATGTATATAACCTATATATGTATTTATCCTATATATGTATTTCTCCTACATATGTATTCGTCCCATATATGTATTTATCCTATATATGTATATCCTATGTAGGTATTCATCCTATATATGTATTTATCTTATACATGTATTTCTCCTATATATGTATTTCTCCTATATATGTATATCCTATATATGTTCTTACCTTTTATATCTATATCCTATATATGTATTTATCTTATATATGTAATTATCCTCTCTCTATATATTCATCTTATATATGTATTTATCTTATATATGTATATCCTACATATGTGTTTATCCTATATATGTATATCTCCTATATATATTTATCCTATGTAAGTATTTATCCTATATATGTATATTCTATATATGTATATCCTATATATGTATTCATCCTATATATATATTTCTCCTATATATGTATTTATCCTACATATGTATTCATCCTATACATGTATTTCTCCTGTATATGTATATCCTATATATGTATATATCCTATATATGTATTTATCCTATATATCTATTTATCCTATATATGTATTCATCCTGTATATGTATTTATCCTATATATGTATTTACCCTGTATATGTTTATCCTATATACATATTTCTCCTATACACATATTTCTCCTACATACATATTTATCCTATATACCTATTTATCCTATAGATGTATTTCTCCTATATGTTTCTACCGAGGGGTCCCAGTGGAAGGGATTTTCGAGCAGGGGAAGGTTCCAGAATCACCTCTGAGCTCAGGGCACATTCACAGCTCCTGCCGTGGATTTATGGACCTGGCAGAAACTCCAGAGTTTAAAAGACCCAGCAGGGCCCAGAAATCAAATTTGGATGTGTTTTATTCAACTTCTTGATGCCTTTTGGCACCGCGTCATTAATGAGCTGTCCCCGGGGTAACCCAGAGCTGCCCCATGGGAAATTCCTGCAGGTGCCACTCTGGGAATGATCCCTGCGTGGGGAAAAGAGGGAATTTGGACAGCAGCAGGCACCGAAATCCAATTTTCCTGTCAGACTGACGCTAGCAAAGCCCAGCCTCGAAAGAGTGGGGAATAAAAATGCGCGGACCAGCTGTAAACCCAGAGACTCGTAAAAATTACTCTAAAACACCTGGAAAATTGAGTAGATGGAGTTTTCCTTGATCAGGTGGAATAGTTGAGTTATAAGCCCTGCGGCAGGAATCAAAGAAATCTTCATCTTCCTCTTGGGTGACGCAGAACCCAATCTCCTCCCCAGCTGGCGTTGAAGGAGAGCCCTCTGTTCCCACCAACGACATGAAATAAAGCTTTTTTCGATTTAAGGATTTCAACAAGGCCCTAAACAAAAAGCTGCTCTCAGGCAGCTTGAAAAACGTTAGTCCCGTTGAAGGAAAAATACAGCAAAGAAAAATCCCTGGTTTCTCTTCTTGAGTTTTACTCTTTGAAACAGGAAAAACCACCTTTAAATTTGAAAATATTAAATAATTAAATGATATTCGATAGGAAGATTCCTCACCGGCGAGCAGATCAAATTAGATTAAAAGCGTGAGCGCAAATAGATGATTTGGATGAGTTAATTGCTATTTATTGCTTGGGTATTGTGTTGTCTCGGAGGTCTACCCCCCAAAAAAAGCTCCCTTAACTTAAATTTTGCTGAAACCGTGAACAGGCATAGAATTCTGGGATGGTTTGGGCCGAAGGGACCTTAAATCCAGTCCAGTGTCACCCCAGGGATACCTCCCATTGTCCCAAGGTGCTCCTTGGGCATTCCAGGGATCCAGGGAGTTTTTGGGAATTCCATCCCAGCCCCTCCCAAGGATAAATCCCCCCAAAATCCCATCCAACCCTCCCCTCTGGAACCCATTCCTTGTGGGGAAAAACAATGTTCAGTTCAGTTTTTCCCTCTGAACAGACCCAGTTTGGGGTTTAGAGCCATTTTTTAACCATTCCCCATGGAAAAACCGCCACTGCAGCATTTCAGGGCTGGCTCCAGGACCAACCCTGGCAGATTTACAGGGGAGATACCGACGAGAACGAACCGCGGGATTGTCAAAGTGCTGCCACAGCAACCCCAGGAACACCCCGTGATTTTTATTGGAGCTCGCATATTTCTGCCAGACAGTTCATGACATTTTATCAGATTTGCTCCTGTATGGAAAGTTTTCATATTATCGCCGAGGCATTTTACTGTTGCTGTGGCAACGACAGAAGCAGTTTTTAAAAGGTAACCACGGAATAAATGCAATTTTTGTGTAAAATCCAGAGCCAGGCTTGCTTTATTAGCTAAACAAGGAGAGCGTGGGGCTGGAAACATAAAGGAATTAAAATTCAACAGCAGAAACAGTTGGACACCCAAAATTAAAACTCAGCCTTTCAATTCACTGTCCAGCACCAGCTGCTTGTCTTCCACTTGATTTTTATTGGAATGCTGTTACCCTGCTCTTTTCATTTCCAAAATCATCCCCTGTTTTTTTGTGCTCGGAGGCCTCAACTCCTCTCAGCCTCGGAATGTCACAGCCACAACCCCTCAGGTCAGGGATCCACCTGGGATGGATGGTTTGGACACTCCTGGGCTTGAAAAATAATATTTTCCCTGCAGAGTGATTTTCTCTGGCTCATTTTCGTTTCAGAAAGTGCCTGGCACTCGTTCTGTGTTTCCATTCCCAAATCTCACAACGCTGCAGGCTGCAGGATGGGATTGGTGTGCCCAAACTCACCAATATTTACCCAGACTTCGCAAATTTAAAAGAAATAGCACGAAAGTGCAGGAGTTTTGTCAGCTTGCCCTGAATCCAATCCTGAATTCAGTGCGCTACCTGCTCTAATTTTCAATTTTGTCCTGCCAAGAAAAGCTCAACCTTAAAAAGCATGTCCCCAAAGGAGTCTGGACTGTGAGGATGAGGGTGATTTTTGGGATAACAATTGCTGAGTTCTGAGGGATCTGAATCCGCCACTGCAATTGGGCTTACTGCTCCTGCTGCTACTTCATCTCCACCCTCCTTTCAAAAGAGGGGTTTTTTGACGTTATATGGTTTCTATATGGTTTGGGCTAATATATATATATGTATTATTTTATAATTTTATATCCACACTGGGATTTGGTTAGACACGAATATCTGCACAGAAAGCCCTCAAGACAAAAATGGTATGAACAGAAGTCAGCCCCAGCTTTCTCCAAAGTTGCCCTTTTTCCCCTCGATTCTGCAGGATCTCCTTGGCAGGGTTTGCCCACAGTAATTAACAGGAATTAATTGCACAAGGGTTGAAATAAAGCATGAGAAACCAGGAGTGAGGCCTTGGAAAGGTCATGGACTCAGTATCTCTTTGCTCCCTCTTCTTTCCCATCCCGAGGAAAAGGCTCTGGGTGGCACCGCCGGCCCCTCTCGTGTCAGGATAATGAACGAGGGTGGCACAACAAACGCCACCCAGGGGGGACACGAAAAGGAAGGGGACACAGCACGATGGGGCCAAGGACCCAAAGACATGGCCAGGAAAGAGAGAAATGGGGAATAGCTGGGAGCAGTGGGATGGGGCCGAGGAATGCTGAGTGCTGGTGTCACCAAAAATCGGGAGAAATAAAAATCCCTCTAGCACTATGTTTGAAGTGATAGAGAATCAGGCATTGCTTTATTTTCTGGCCAGGATGTGCCAAGGAAAGTATTCCAAAAACACATCCTTTTACAGGATTTTCCCCCAAATTTNTTTCCCCCAAATTTTATACAGTCAAACCCACAGAGATGCATTGTTTCAAAGTTCATTGGTGCAGAGCTGAGCAACCCTCAGTGTTCAGTTCCCATTGGATCCCAATCCCCTCCCCTCCGATGTGAATCAGATCTTCATTTTTCAATTCTCTGCTCAGTCCTTTGCGGGCGAGATGTCTCCAGCTGTGTCCGAGGTGCTCTGGGGTGGATGTTTGGAGATGGCCACCGATGTTCCGTCAGTGTTCCGGGGATGGCCTTGATCTCTCTGGGGATCTTTGGGCTGCTCCACTCTGTCCCTGTGCTGAGCTCATCACACCTCACCTGGCACAGCAATGCCCTGGAAAGAAACTTAAAATTCCTTTTCCCGGGGCAAAGACAAACAAAGCCTTTGACTACAGATACACAAAATTTTCAAACTGCTGTATTTTCCAACACTGGCATGGGTTGGACTGTGGGGTCTCCTCCTGGGAAAACGCTGGGAATGAGAAGAGCTTGAGCTCTGAGCTCTGCACAGGCACTGAGACCTCGCCTCAGGGCACAACATGTGCGGAATCATTTCTGGCTCCTTCTCCCTCTGCCTCGCTGGCCATCAACAAGATTGACACTGAAATATTTTCCTACAGCTCTGATTTCTCCCGAACCTCCCCACTCCCTCCAAACCCTCTCCAGGGACTCGTTTATCCAGAACAGAACTATTCATTTGTTTCTCCTCACCCTCTTACCCCTCTGCCCACACCCACATCGCGAAACAGAAACAACACAACCTTTAATATTATCAATTTTTTTTCTTTTTGCCCCATACCCACATCACGAAACAGAAACAACACAACCTTTAATATTATCAATTTTTTTTTTCTTTTTGCCCCATACCCACATCGCGAAACAGAAACAACACAACCTTTAATATTATCAATTTTCTTTTCTTTTTGCCCCTTGGGCGAAGCAGTTGCTCCTGGAGCAGAGCCTCCCTCGGCACCTCAGTGATTGATGCCACGCCTTGGAGGAAGAAAATCTCCCTGGTTCTGAAAAATAGGAGCAAAACGCTCCGGCTGCTTACAAGATGTTGGTCCTGCTGAGCTGCTGGGATCCCTCCTGGCTCACACAGGCACCGACAGGAGCTGCGTTTTGGGGTTAGGAATAGCAGGAAAAGCTCCCCTGAGTCTGAAGTCACCCTGCAGGCAGAGAGGGGCCCTGATGGGAGGGTTCAGTGTAATGTTCTGGCAGAAAAAGCCTTCTCAAGGCTTCAGGAGGGGATTTGCGAAAGGCCATGAAGGGACAGGACAAGGGAGCAGCTTCAAACTGAGGGTGGAGATTGGATTTAAGGAAGGAATTCCTCCCTGGGATGGAATTCCCAGAGGAGCTGTGGCTGCCCCTGCATCCCTGGAGTGTCCCAGGCCAGGCTGGAGCACCCTGGGACAGTGGAGGTGTCCCTGGGGTGGCACTGATGGGATTTAAGGCCCTTCCAAGCCAACCCATTCCAGGATTCTGTGATTTTACCCAGCCACGCCATCAGCCTGTCCTTTCTGCATAATTAAGGTTAATTAAAGCGGCTCTTCCTCAGGCCCTGCTCGGCCAGGAGGTCACCCAGGTGATCACGGGGAGCACCAGGGGAAGAGTTAATGAGGAAAAGTGTCTGAACCTGATGTTCCTCCCCCATTTATGGAGTCATTTACATTCCATCACAATGTAAAATGCTTTTCATTTGGCAGCAGTTCAGATGCTCTTTGTCTCGATGTATTAACCCCGACCATGCAAATCCCAGTGTGGATATAAAA
>VZRL01003745.1:915396-927102 GCA_013397895.1 Origma solitaria | reverse complement strand
TTTTTTTTTTTTTTGGGTCTCCTGGATTCATAAAATCCATTGCTTTAGAACAGCTCCTTCCTCCACGAATCCTCTAAAATCACTGGGAGCCAGGATTTATTTGGAGAAGGCCCCAGTGAATCAGTGGAGGTGACTTTAGCTGCCTGTCCTTCTGCCATTCAGCAGCGCAAGAGGAGGAAAATATTAATGACACGAAGGCCCTCGCACCACAGGACCAGCCCTGTCTGCTCTCATTTCCTCTGCTGCCAATAACAGAGTATTTTATTCACTGCACCAATGTCTCCCTCTCAGGTAATCCTTCATCAAAAGCTCCCAGACCTTCTGCTGGCACTTCCCAGAGCCCAGAAGTATTAAATCTGCCGTTCCAGCAGTTGCTGATATATCAATAAGAGTCGTTGGACAGCTGTTCTTTCAGGGAACAGAACAGATTTATCCCTCCCTATCTCCAGCTGACTGAGAAAAAAGCTCATAAAATAAAATATGCCGAGGGAAAACTTGCTAGAAAAGCAGTGTTCCCACAGGGAATGGGTCACTCAGCGAGGGCCTGGAGCCCTGCAGCTGCTGGCAGAGCCCAGGACTCCCTGCTGTCAAAAACCCAGGAAAAGCACATGGAAATAACAGCTCCAACAGCCACACAGCCCCAGCACAGCCAGGATGAGCACAACCCCTTGCAGCACATGGATTTTTGATGGGAAAGTCAGAGATGATGAGGATTATTCCAGCCCAAGGTCCCACTGAGAGCATCATGTTCACATCCATGCTCACATCCATGTTTTTCCTGCAGGACTCAGAGCCCGGGGAGAAGGAAAGCCCTGCTGCTCTTGCTCCCACCCCCTGACCCGGCGCAGAATCCTACCCACATTCCAGCACATGGAGCCGCTGCCCAGCACATGAAATATCGCTGCTATTCTCCTCCTGACAATACATTTGTGCCTTAACTAATAGCAGGGTTCCCATGGCAACCGCTTGTTTATAGCAGAAAAACTAAAGGCACCAGCAAATCCCGGTGTCAGCGAGCACGGGAGAAACACCGCGTGTGCAAAAATAAAACTTCTGCCTGGTGGGGTTGGCTTTTCTTCCCAGAGGAACGTTCCTGCCCTCCTGGGGTCCTGCTGCCTTCCCAACCCAGGTTCTGGCACTGAGTTTTTGAGGGGGAAAAAGGGACATTTGGAGTTTATCCCATCGCTGGGAACGGCAGCTCCTGGCACGGAGGATGTCCAGGGGGTGGCTGAGCTGTTCCCACCTGACTTGAATCTCTGAAAAGCTCCGAGATGGCTCCTCCAGCACATCAGAGACGAGCAGAGGGGTTGGACAGGGCTGGGAACCCCACAGAGAGCAGCCTGTCAGAGGCAGGCGTGTTAAATGCCAGAGCTCATTCCCGGGAACATCGTCCCCTACAAGCACCGGGGCCGTGCTCAGGCTGAAGGACGGGTTTGGGTGAGGCTGGACAAGGTGTGAGCTGACAAATGCTATCAGCACAGCTCCAGCTGCAGATTCACAGTGGCAATATCGCGGATCCACATCTCCGCGGGGAAGGAGGCTGCCCTGCACACAGCAGGGATGATAAACAGCAGGAGTCCTGCTGAAAAGCGGTAAAAGGAGGGGGGAAATGCACGAGCTGCCAGCTCCGGAGATGAATTCCAGCCCGCAGTGCCCACTGAAAGCTGTCCAGAGGACAGGCAGCCTCACAGAGAAGGGCGACAGGGAAGGAAAATAAAGCCATAAATTAATATTGCCCAAGCCATAAAACAGCAGCCAGACAAACATCAGAGGGTAGGGAGGAAGGCAGCTCCACCCACATCAAAGCTTCCCAAAGGTCACTTTGCTGTCCTCCCCCTGCTCCTGCCTGTATTTATGGGGGAGCCTTCTCCAAAAAACAAAACTCAAAAGCTGAGCTAAACGCCAGGCCAGGTCTGGGCTCAACAGCTTCAACATTTAATGTTTTCTCTACCATGTGAACAAAAAACAACCTCATCAATCAGGCCCTTTGCTAAGACAACTCCTTCCAATTGTCTCCTGGAGGGAAACACAACCATCTATTGTTGATCTAATTTGTCTTTAATTACGAAAGTTACAGCAGGACTGGGAGTGCTTTCTTAGCTGGGCCCTGAAGAGAAGGTTTGTAAACCCAAGTCTCCTGAGGTTTCTTTATTAAAAGGTTATTTCCCCCTGCACTTCTGGTAAGTGGAAGAGTGCAGGCAGCTGGTTCACTCGAGAGTTCTCCAATGGAGGGGATCTAACAGCAAAAGACAGAAGGGGAGGGAGGCCAGACAGTTCTGCTAATCCACACAGAAAGAAAGGAAGAGAAATCAAAGCAGCCTGGCAGCAGCTCTGATTCTGAAGCACTCAGATGCTGGCAGAGCAATTCCTAACTCATCTCACAGGGCTGGAATGAAGGATGTGGAGTCCAGGAGGCCTGGGACTAGTCAGAGCCACCAGTGTGCACTTAAGTACCGGTGAATCCCAAAAAAACCTACTCCAGCATTGAACTCCCACATCCACGTGGGAACCACACCACACAGAGAGCCTCCCCTTTAGCTGGGTCCTGGCAGCAACAGGAGAAGCAGGCTCTTCTCCCGCTGCTTCTGGGGTGGGACACCAACCTTTTCCCCTGGCCCAGGTGAAGGAGCGGCTGCTCCTGATGCTCTCAGGCTCCGGCACGGCTGTCTCACCCTGCCAGGGCTGGGGCTGCAGCTCCAGGGCTTTGGGGCTCTTCCGGGGTGGGATGTACTTGGGCAGCCCTTTGTAGAACCATGCCCCAGACCTCTTCCAGACCTGCCAGAGACACAGACACGGCACCTTCAGCGGGGCTGTTACAGCAAGAGAGCACAGCCATCACCAAATGAGCTCCCCACCAAGCTCGGCCACTCCCTCTGACCCCAAATCCCGCCCCAATCCTTGCCAGCCCAGCTTCACCTCAGTCCTCCTTCCACCACTAAAGAGCCCCAGCTGTGAAGAAGCAGCAGGCACAGACTGAAGGAGGAGCAGAAGGTGATGATGCAGAGCTCCTTCCATTTGTCTGACCACAACTGGAAATCTCCCTGATCCCTGAGCCAAACGCACATTCCCAGGCTTCCCACGTTGGGATGAAGTTCCGTGTGCTGCAAGCTCAGATTCTGCACCTGCTGCTCTCCCTCTGGGAATGCACAGCAAGAAAAGCTCCCTGGGGAGAGCAGGCAGGTGCCAGGAGGGGCAATGAGCCTGGCAAATCTCTTCTCCTGGGCCAGCTCCTTTTATTTCTGAGAGCCCCAGCCCAGTGCTGCCATCACCACAAGCACAGGCTCAGGGTTCATCTCACAGAGCAATCCAGGCCAAGCCAGATCGAGGAACGAGCTTGGAAACCTCAGAACGAGGAGAATGACGCTCAAATAACCTGATCCTGCAGCAGGAAATGGACCTCGAGCACTAAACTGTAATATCTCCTGTAAGAACAGCCTCTCCTCTCCAATTTAGCTTTAATGCAGCTTATGATGAAGGCACTCTATTAAGTATATTTAATATAAAGCCTGCTGTAAGCCAGGGGAAGGGAAAAGGGTGGCAGCTCAGACAAGGAGAAATGGCCTCTTACAAACCTAATTCTTATGTGCCTTCCAGCAGCCTGATAATGAGCTAATGATAGCCAGGGGAAAAAAAAAAGTTAACATAGTAAAAATATAATTTTTTATTCCTTGCACTTCTGTTCAGAGTGAAGATCATCAGCGTTCCCACTCCAAGTTCCCAAAGCATTTTACCCACGGTTTCATCATGATGGCAATGAGTGCAAATGCAGACTGCCCTAATTGCAGCAATACTTTCGCAATTTGCATTTAGAGCTTAATCAAAGCAGAGGGCAGTGACAACACCTGGCATTCACAGGCACAAAAAGCAGGACAGCAGCAGTGATGGTTCCCAGTCCAGAGCCACAATCCCAGAGAGATCAAATCTCTGTGTTTGGGGTCTTGAAAGCCACAATCTGAATTCAGAAGGGAACCTTGGTGAAATGGTTTTTAAAAGCAGAGCAGCCAGCAGAAGAAAGCAGAGCAGACCCAGCACGTGTCTGAGAAAGGCTTGTGCATCGCAGCAGGATCTGCAAAGCACGAGGTGAGAGCACCCTGCGGTCACACCAACGTTCTCCTGCTGGGTGACAACCAGCACGGAGAGTCTGCCACCCAGGCAAAAAGCTGGGAAGCCAATTCCCCGAGAATGCAAATTCTCCTTCCACAGAGGGGGTCTCGGCAGGCAGAACTCCTCACCAGCTCCTCCATCGCTGTGCCAACAGCCAGAGTGACCCAGCCAGGCACGGCACAGGCTGGCACAGCTCCTTCTGTCCCCTCTGCTGGCACGTGGGGTACAGTGTGGTACCCCACGTGCCGTTGGTACACCAGCACGGGGACCCTGCAGGAACAGGCTCTGGTTTCCGAGAATCAGGAAATGCAACAGATTTTTTAAGTGTGGCATTTCTGCACGGAGCTCAGCCCACTGCAACTCAGGGAAACACATTCCAAGCAGGAGCTGCAGGCTGGGCAAGCCCTGCTCTCCCTGAGGAAGGCTGCAGGCCTTGGGAGCAGCTGCACCCACGGGAAATTGTCCATCCCCGATCCACACTGGGAATCTGGTGCACACACACCTTCCCTGGACAAACTGCTGCGGAGGAAACAGCCCTTTGGAGAAGGCACTCACCGAACAGACCTTGCAACATCTGTAATTTAATTTGAAGCACTGGAGAGACCTATTATCTGCAGGCGAGCTCCAATTTAGGCACACCATAAAACCAATCAGACACAGCACGGATAGCTGGAACAAAGGCTGGTCACCCCCAGGGTCCTCACTACCCCAAAGCAAGTCATTGCAGAAAGAGTTAATGACATAACACACCCAGCTCTGATGTGCTAACACTACTATAAAATTGATTCTCTGCATACAATATTCCCTTTAAATTGGTGCTTCTAATAGAGTCGGGTCCTATTATGGCAGCAGGGAAATTGTTTTGAAATCAGCTCTAAAATAGCTGCAGCAGGATGCTCTCCCCTGTAGGGATTCAACCCCTCTGCCCCTCCAGGTTTGCAGCACAGCTCATCCCATCCCATCCCATCCCATCCCATCCCATCCCATCCCATCCCACCCCACCCCATCCCATCCTGGATCACGTCCTGCTCTGCACAAGGGGCAGTTTGAGCATCCCTGGATCAAAACAGGTCGATGTTGCTGACTGCTATTGATGGCATTTGATTGATGGCCGGCGTGGCCTGACAGCGAAGTTCTTGCTTGATTTTGAATTAATAAATCCGTAACAGCGCCTCGAGAATAAAATTCCTGCTTATTAGCAGGAGTTTACTCTTGCCAAGGAAGAGAGGATGCTGCTCCCACCAGTCCCGTTGGCACATTAAGGTGAAATTCATTCCCCACGGCAGTCTGAGTTTGGGTGGAGCTGGAATTTCACCAGGGAGAGGGAGAGCACAGCCGTGACAGATAAATGCCTTTTATAACCCTGATAATATTCCCATTAAAACTGCATCAAGCCCTCATTGCAGCTACAGAGTGACACATGCAGAAGCAGATGGGGATTTTATCGAGCATTTTCAAGTGCAGCCTGGAAATGGGACCTAACAGAGAATCCCTGGGCCCTGGTGAAACCCATGCTGCTGCTCAAACTTCCCTGAGCATACCAGCACTAAAACAAGCTCTTGAAAAGGGAAAACATCAGGACTTGCTGATGAAGAGGTGGATCCCAGCTGAGAGAATCAGAACAAACACTTGCAGCCCCCCCCAGAGTTCTCTTCACCAAACCACATCCCCTCAACAGAGCTGCTCAGAAAGGATCTTTGCTGCAAAACCACATTTTGCTCTCCCACCTCCCGTTTGTGCCCTGCAGGAGCTGTTCCCATCCTGCAGCCCACAGCAACCCGAGAGGAAAACCACCACTTTCAGCTTCCCATGCTGCCACCAGCAACACCAAAAGGTGGGGAAACAGCTTCTCGTGGGCTCCAGTGAAGAGAAAAGCACCTGCAGATGCAGCCACCCCGGGAAGACCTTGCTGGCATCCCACATTCCCACACAGTCCCTCTGTCCCTGGCACGCCGCGAGCACCGCTGGCAGCGGAGAAAGAGCGAGCACTCTTCAGCCTCGTTATTTGCATTCATCTGCTTTTCCATAACACAGAGATTTCCAATTACATTATTTACAGCAATCTGTTGTCAACTCCCACATCCAGCACTTGAGGATGAAGGAAATTAAAAGGCAGTGAAATTACCATTCGGAGCTTTGTTTCCGGAATAGCAAAATCCATCGCCCCCCTGACCCCAACATTTCTCGAGCTGCGGTGGCTGCCAGCCTTCAACCATTTATCATTCCCCTTTCAATCAGGGCTCTTTTTTCCCCCCACCGTGGCTCTATTCTAGAGGACACTATTTTGAGTCTAACTACTTGCTGCCACCCCCGAAATAATATGGCAGAGGCTATTGACGAGTCCTTTCAATTGCAAACAGGTGCACATCGCTTCGATTCCATCCAGAGTCACCCAAAATAAACCCCCCTCTCCCATCCGTTTTGCCAAGAAATGATGAAACCCCAAGCTTGATGATGTTCCAAGTGGTAGGAGTGGATGTGTGAAAAGGGAAGCCCCGGGGGCAAAAGGGGAGGAGACGACTCTGTTCCTCCAGTGCAAAAATCTTCTTCCCCTGCGTGGTTTGTTGTGATAAACTGAGAAATGCAGCCAGCCATGAAAATGCCGTGTAGTGAAGGGGAAGGGATTAAAAGGAATGTGAAGCAGAGGGGGCAAATTAAAACTTTGAACAGGTCCCTGGTAGCTGACACTCTCTTTCATATTTGATGGAATTTAAAAAAAAAAAAAGCTCTCTCCCCCCACACCACTGAAACGGCTTTCATTATCCCTACAGTTCTGGATATGTCAATTCAAATGTAAATGTGAGCGAATGCTTCCAAGAGGATTTTAATTACAATGATAGCATCGCTAATTATGGATATATATAAAAAAATATACACATAAAGGGGTAATTCAGAAAGGTGCTCTGCAGAACCTGGTGGTATCAGTCAAAATAAGGCTGTGCAGGGAATTAAAGGGCTGGGCAGGGATTTGACAAAATCCCCAAAAATTTTGAAAAGGGATTTGCAGGTCCCTTTTCCCTCCAGGCCAGGAGGTGACGGGCAGATTTCAGCCACACTCAGCTAATTCAGCATGGGGGGTCAGCATCCCTGATCCCACCACGGGACTCCTGCAGGAGCAGGATGGACCCAGGGAGGATCAGAACTCCACACTGTCTCCAGAAAGGCACAGCAGGAGGACGGAAGCAGGAAGGGAGATTCTTGCCCTCAAAAGTGAATGTGAGCATGGCTGAATTTGTTTCTACCCTTGCCTGCAGGAACACTAAACCACAATGCACACCGTCCTCAATTCCACTGCCATCCAAAGGCACGGCAAGGAAAAACATCCACAGAACCCTGGAGGAGCAAAGGAGGGTTTTCATTCCACTGCCATCCAAAGGCAAAGAAAAACACCCACGGAACCCTGGAAGGGCAAAGGAGGGTTTTCATTCTATTGCCATCCAAAGGCACGGCAAAGAAAAACATCCACAGAACTCTGGAAGGGCAAAGGAGGGTTTTCATTCTACTGCCATCCAAAGACAAAGAAAAACATCCACAGAACCCTGGAAGAACAAAGGGTTTTCCATCAGCTGCCTCTGGAAACACACAGGACAAGAGGTTCTGCCCTAAAGCAGGTGAGGTCGATTTGGTTTCAGGACGCACTGTGGATGTGGGGGTGCCTGTGGGGCCTTGGGGGTGTTCCCTTTGCCAGCAGGAGCATCCAGGCTCTGCCAGAACACTGCACTTTCCTCCTGGCCCCCGGGAGACCCTCGCCCTGCACACCCCACTCTGCTGAACACCCCGCTCCGGTTGGGATGGCTGGGATGCGGTCAGAATCCCGGGAAACAGCAGGCAGAACCCAACCATCGCCTCCACTCTCCAGAAATAAGCCAGAGTCGCTCGTTCCTCATCGCTATGCAGCACAGCCTTCCCAGAGGAGGTTTTCAAGGAAACTGAAAGCAGCAGAGAACGCTTCCGAGCGGCTGAGGCCGAGACTCCCAGAGGGATCTGTGGGCACCAAGCACTCAAATCCGACTGGAGAAACGACAGCTTGGTACTCTGGGGTTCATTCTGAGGGGTTATTCTTTGGGGTTATCTCATCCCAACCCAGGCCAGCACAGATGTTGTGCACGCAGCAAAAGGGGGAGATGGCTGCCACGAGAAACTGAACTTCTGCTGGCTCAAATCCAGCCTGCAGGGATAAATAACAGCATGGAAAACGGAGGGATGGGAGCTGCAGCATGAGGGAGCAATGGCACAGACCACAGCTGTCAGGGAATGTCCAACCCCACCCTATGTGGGATCCTGGTGGGCCACAAGCCCCACCTGATCCCTCAGCATGTGGCTGAAGGGGACAATGCCAGTCCAAGGCTCTCCTCCCAGCCAGACGACCCTGATTAACCCCAGCCAACATCATTTGGCCCACTGGGGTTTCCTAAAGACCTCCCTTTCCCTCTCACAGCCTCTTACAGACAGAGTCAGGAGCTTCACAAATACAGCCTGAGCGGCGGCTCGGGAAATGAAACAGCGATCAAAGCACTGCTGGGGAGGGAACCACCTCACTGGGAACACCACAGCCCATCCCATCCCATCCCATCCCATCCCATCCCATCCCATCCCCTGCCTGTGGAGGGGCCCTGGAGCAGCACCAAACCCTCACCCACTGCAGCAGGCTGAGTTTAGGGGTCTGACCAGCAGGGAGGTGCTGCCAGAGCTCCGAGGCCTTGGAGCCTTCTTTAAGTACAAATTTTACCGCTAGAGTCACCCTGAGAAGGGGGCAGAGGAAGGGGGATCTGATTTGTTACTCCACCAGGGCATTCCTGAAGATCCCTGCCTGGATCCCTCTTCCTCACACGCTTAGGGAAGACCAAAGTCATCCCTCAAAGTCATCCATCAATGCCATCCATCAAAGCCTTACTTTCCAGGCACTTATTCTGATTTGCCTCAACTTCCTTGCCTTGGCTGACACACTCCAAGGCTTCTGTTAATTCTCAATTCCCAAATCCCCCAAAATAAAGGCAGGGCGTGTGGGAGGATGTATGATTTGATGTCTGTGTGCCCACACGGTGACCCTCCCAATCTTCTCCTGTTCAGGGCACCAGCACTGACATAAACAAGAAAGGAGACAGCCCTGAACCCACCTTAAAGGGAATTGAAAAATAAAGCAGAAGCGTAGGGTTGGGAGGCAAGCTGAGGCTGTATTTTAGTCTAAGAAGAAAATTTCCTTCCGTTTTCATCAGGAAAGCACTTTGGCTGAATCCCAGGATTCACAGAGAGAGTGAGCAGTGGAGGTTATCACATCCTCACACTCTGGCCACACCTAACACGAGCTGGACAGGTTAATATTCCCTGCCCAGGGACCAGGTTACTTATTATTTTTTAACAAATAGGAAAAACCCCAGAGTGGTACAGAGAGATTAAAAAAAACCCCAAAAAACCAACAGAATAAAAGAAATAAAGTAAATTTTAGCCCTTGCAGAGCACAGAAAACACCCGCACCTGCCTCGCTCTCTATTTTGGGATCTCTGTCTGGAATTCAAAACATCTGGATGATTCAGTGTATCAAATTATTACCAAAATCCAGGGAGCTGGAATGCTCTCTTCCTGCCCTTCCCACACTGCTGCTGATTAATTTAAAGACCAGCAGCATCCCTGTATCCCTCATCTCACCTGAACACGGATTTTCTGAGCGCTCCCACACACACCAAAAAAAAAAATCCCTCCAATGCCAAACCTGAGCAATGCTAAATTTCCACAACTAATAAAAAAAATTAATTTTTTTTATATATACCTGCCACACCTACACAAACACTCTTCAAAAATTGATTTAGCAGAGCACCCAGGTTACACAGTTGGCTGCACTGGATTGATGCTCAAGGGCCACAAGTGAGAGCCCGAAATGAATTGATGGGGACAAGTGAAAATCCATCTGCAATCATAGAACAAACTCAGCGAGCTCTGATGTTGGTGGATGCTGCCTGGCAGACAAGAACTGAGGCAAGCCATTACTTTTTTCTCGCAGTGTTAAAGTCAAGGATGAAGGATATAAAAATTTAGAGACCTGCATTAGAAAGTCTCGCGCCCTGGGAAGTTATGGGATTTTTGCAGGCGGGGAGGAAAACAGATTTAAAGGCTGCAATGCTAGTTATTTTTGGAGGGACAAATATTGCAGTTACGCTCTACATCTCTCAAGCTGTATTTAAAAAAAAAAAAAAAAAAAAAAGCCAAATTTTTTTGCTACAGAGAGAGGAGGGAAAGGGTGTAAGGGAAGAGTCTCTTTATGGCCATAGCTAGAAAAATCCCACAAAGCCAGGCTTCAGGGCTGGCTTTTCCCCTTCCCAAAACAAAATTGTCACCCTTGTGTGTGTTTGAACCTCCCTGGCCTCCAGCCAAGCCTCCCAAATCCCATTTTGCCCTCCCGAGGCACAGGGAAGGGCCCACAGATGCTCTTTGTGCACGGATTTGGGGTGGGCAGTGCCGAGCCCCATCTCCCCTCGGCTGTGATTTACCTCTCTCTGCTCGCTGCAGATCTTGCACAGCCACAGCAGGCGTTTCTGGGCTCCCACAACTTCTATCCCACACTTGGTGCAAACTTTCTGAAACGAGGAGAGAGGAAAAAAAGGAAAAAAAAATAAAAAAACGGTGTTAGCAACTCCTCACAGCCCTTGGGAGAGAAGGTTGAGAAGCACAAGCTCTGTTTTGCTTTATAAACCCAAACCACAATTTTCCTGTTTATCCTGGAGAAACACAGATTGCAGGAAGCTGTTTCAGGACTCGAGACAAAGGCAAATTCACAGCCCAGCCCTTGGAGAGGAGAACTGGACAATCCAAACCCCATCACCCACTGGGGCATTTGCCAGAGGGGCTTTTTTATTCCTCAGAATCCTTCCCCACACATTTCCTGACTGTCTGATGGTTCTGCAAGCTTTTATTGCCACACGAGGGAACTTTCAATTTTCTCTGCTGGCATTCCGAGCCATTTCCAACCCCAATCACCCAAAATTACATCACGAAGCTGATGCCTACCAGCCTGAATGAGAAATCGGAGGAATCCTTTGATCCTCACAGAGGAAAAGCCATTCACAAGAGGAGAGGAAGACGTGCGGGTTGGATGTCCCCAGGTTTGTCACATCCCCCACACCAGGCTGCTCCTGCGGCCAAGGTCTCATCGTCTCCATCCCAATTCCTGCCCTCCCCGAGAAATCACGAACAACCTGTTGGCTCTGGCACATCAATCCTCAGCTCCCCAAGGGGGGTTTGGAGATTTGATCACAGACATCGCCCAAATGACCCCAAACTCTCCCAGCCCCACCCCAAAACCGGAGGGAGCAGCTCAGCCCGAAATGCCCTCCAGGATCCCAATCCCCACACATTGCACATTCAATCGCTCCCTCTAGTGGAACTTCCCAACCGAGCTCACTCCCGGCCATAAATCCCGAAAAATCCCAATATTAAAATGGTGTTTTCCTCCTCCCCTTCTCCGCAGAGGGAAATTGAGCATCGCTCCCAAGCCCTCGGAAGAAGACATAAAAATCAAGGGCATTAAACGCAGCCCCATTTCTCACGAAACACAAGACAAAGTGCTTTCTTCTCCCACTCATCCTTCGCCTTTTCCACACGACATCG
>VZRL01003745.1:888543-908757 GCA_013397895.1 Origma solitaria | reverse complement strand
TACAGGATGGACTCTCAGGGTGCAGGATGAGCCCAGGGCTCCACAGGGACACCAGGAAAGCGTTCAGAGCTGGAAGGGGAGGAGGAGGAGGAGGGTGGGAGGACTTACTTGGCTCTCAGGGCCAGCTGCCGGTCGTTGGGGCAAACCCAGGGGCCTGTCCCGCTGCCAAAAATCATGTCAGCCATGGCCCCAGGCCGGGGATCACACCTGAAAAAAGCAAACAGAGGTGATCTTCCAGCACCGCACAGACTGCCACCCTCAGACAGCGATAAAAACACACCAGCATCCCCATAAAATATAAACCAATAAATACCTCCAGATACCTTGGAGGCAAGGCTGGAAGTTTAGATTTTATGGTATACTCTCCAAAAAAAAATAAAAAAAATAAAAAAAGCCAGACACTCTTTGTCAGTCCTGATTTTTCATTTCGAGCTAGAGAAAAGCATTGTCTGTAAGAATAATCTCTGCCTCCCCACCTCCAGAGCCCCAGCGCTGCAGCTCTGACAGAGAAAGCCACTCCAAAGGACACAAAGAAGCTACAGTTGCCTTTTTTTTTAACCTCTTAATGGGGTAACAAACAAAAACCCACGCGACAATCAGCATGAATAGAGGCAAGTCATTTCCTTCATTAAAACTGCCTCCATAATAGCCCGATATTTATAACTCCAGCCTACAATAGCAGCTTGTTTGCATTCCCTGATGCCTAAGACAGCACCTCTTGCAGCAGATCTCCTGCTGGGGCTCCTGTCCCCACCATGGCCACCTCAGTGATTCCTTGAGCTCGGTGACAGTTCCACCAAACTGAGCGGGAAAGGCAGCAAGAACCAACTCCCAGAAGGGAGGAATGTCCTCCAAAAAGTCTCTGAGCATCTCTGAGTCCTAGCAGCAGCTCAGATGAATGGAAAGCACCAAGGGACAGGCACAGCCGAGAGACTTGCTGTTCCGAGCTTTTAACCAGCTGGATTTGCTCTCCAGCAGAGCGAGTGTCTCACAACCCCTAACGCATAAATTTCCAGGTATTAATGCCCGTCCCCAGCACAGACACTCGCCGGCTTTGAAACCGTTCCTGCTGGGCAGAGATAACGTGTTCAGCGCGGGTTGGCAAGCAGGAATCAGATACAGCGGCAGGAAAGGTGTTTCACCTGCCAGCCGTGCCGGAGTTCCCATGCAAACTCTTTTCCCAGCCCCAATCCCAGTCCCAATCCCTGCCTCTGCTATCTGCTGCTGCCACACAGAGCTCTGTGCAGTGCCAGGCATGGCCTGGTGGCCTTGGAACCCTCTCACAGAGCTGGTGAGCATCAAATTCTGCCTCCTCGTGCATCCCCCGGCACAGAAACACCAACCTGCTGGCAGCTCCCGCCTGCCAAACCCCACCTCGGAGCCAAACCAGGCACAAAAATGAATTGGCTCCCTCCTCTCTGGCCAGGCAGTTCCTGGGAAGAGCCTGAAAATGCAGTGCTTAGAGCAGGTAGGAGAGAAGAGGGGAAATTCCACACAGGTAGGAGGGAAGAGGTGAAATTCCACACAGGTAGGAGGGAAGAGGAGAAATTCCACACAGATTTCTTTCAGTGCAAGGGGAAATTAGTATAAAAAGGGTGAGGGCTCAGCACAGTCTGACTGCTCCACTCGGGACATGCAGTTCCTGGGAAGAGCCTGAAAATGCAGCGGGAGGGAGGAAGGAGGGGAAATTCCACACAGGCAGGAGGGAAGAGGGGAAATTCCACACAGATTTCTTTCAGTGCAAGGGGAAATTAGTATAAAAAGGGTGAGGGCTCAGCACAGTCTGACTGTCGAGCAAAGCGAGGTGTGGAGGAGATGGGGAAGCTGCAGGAAGCAGGGCTGAGGCAGGAAGGACAGACAGAAGTGCCACAGATGATTTTTTAACCCTTTACCACAGTAGCGAAGGCGATGCCTTTCGGAAGAGATCACCCCTGTAAGAAATCCCTGAACCCTCAGCGCTGGGTTTGCATTCCCACTGGGACCCAGAACACCTCCTGCTCTTTTAATCTTCTCCACGATCTCAGGAGAGAACGCCGAGAACACCGAGAACACCTTCCCCACACACTCCTACAGCTCACAGGGCGCGGAGCAATCAGCCATGAACAGCAGAGAACACAGGCTCACGCCCTCGGGGCTGGGGCAGGAGCAGAGAGAAGCGACAATTTCACACGGAATGGCTGACCTGGGATTTTCCAGAGATTTCCCAAGCCTGTGATGTGTGGTTACAGGATTATTCGCACACGTAGCCCCCCACACGAATGCATATATTAAATTACTCTTCAGCTGCACTGTGTATTCCTCCCTCCCACTGGTGAACACCTGGAGAACAGCACAGCCCACGCTCTGTGTCCACGCAGGGCTCCAGGCAAGCAGCCTGGGGTGCCTTTGGGATGAAAGTTGGAGCTGGAGATGAGCCCCACAGCCCTTGCTTTGGCAGCAGCTGTGCTTTCAGGGTGGAAATCTGCGCTGGAAGCATCCTCCCCTCCTCGGCAGAGCTTTATCTGCTCTACCAGAGCTGAGGGCGAGTCAGAACAGAGCGCACGAGCTGAGCATTTTTCTCAGGAGAGGCTTAAAGGCATTCTCCAGCCTCAGAGAGCAGCGAGCTTTGCTCAGCGTGACTGAACAAAAACAAGCAATGTCATGGTCCTTTGCCTCTTGTTACTCAGCATACGCTCCCTGTCCTCCACCGCTCCCTGAGCAGCATCTGCAAAGAGAGGAGGCAAACAAAGCACAGCCCGAAGAGCCACCAGATCCCAGAAGAGTCTTCAGAGAGATTATTCCCTGAAATATTTACAGGAGAGTTTTCTCGGCGCCGGGATGCGCTGTGTCCTGCGATGGGAACTGCTGGCTCGGCACCTTTGCCACTGGGAAAAGCCTGGTGGGGATTTTCCCTGGGAGAAGGGAACGAGGATGGGACTGCAGGACGGGGGAAAAGCAGGGCTGGAGGGAAGGATTGTCTCTCGTGGGCACGGGAATGATGCCAGAGGAGCGGAATCTGGAGGGGAAAAGCATCTTCCCTCTTATCTCAGTACAGGACGAGAAGTCCAGGGAAATCAGAAACACTCAGATAACCAAACCATGCTAGCCTGGGGAGTCATTTCCATGAGCTGTGGGGGAACATCTCTCTCCTGCAGCCTCACGTTCTCTCTCAGAAATACTCCAGTCAGCACCGAGCCCTCCCCGTCCTCCTCTCAACAAAATACCGAAGGGTAGCCAGTCCCTACCAGGGAGAAAGAGAAATCACAGCTCCTGGGGCACCTGCAGGGCACTGCACTCAGGGTGACAGCAAAGCACAGGCACTCAGCGGGACAGAAAGAAAACCTCCCACCCCAGGATTCCGCTTTTTACCCGAAATCAGAATTTAAAGGCTCTTATCGATATTCTACGCCCTGCTTTAAAACCACTCCACCTGCTCGTTCCTTCCCTGTGCTGGAGGAAGCCACGTGAAACAAAACCTCATTAAATCCTGGTCCACCTGGCTGCCCTTGGCACGGGAGCACAGGAGAGGAGCTCTGCCCTGCAGAGCCAGCCCCATCCCGGGGGATGCAGAGCCCAGCACATCCCTCCTGCGGCTCTGACGCGGCTCTGCCTCTGCTGCCCCACGATAAGAGCTCTACTCTGGCAAGCAGAGCTGAAAACACGGCCAGGGTGAGAGGGAAAAGCCTTCCCGTGGGGCCTGAAGGATGGGAAATGTGGCAGGCAGGCACAGCCCTTGGGCATGGTGCTCTCCAGGGAATTTCTGGGAAGGAAGGGCAGTTTTCTCAGAGATTTCTGGGAAAGAAGGGAAGTTTTCTCTGCAATTTCTGAGAAAGAAGGGCAGTTTTCTCAGGGATTCTTGGAAAAGAAAGGCAGTTTTCTCAGCAATTTCTGAGAAAGAAGGGCAGTTTTCTCTGCAATTCCTGGGAAAGAAGGGCAGCTTTCTCAGAAATTTCCAGGAAAGAAGGGCAATTTTCTCAGCAATTTCCAGGAAAGAAGGGCAGTTTTCTCAGCAATTCATGGGAAAGAAGGGCAGTTTTCTCAGCACAACATCACCATGAACACCATCTACCTTTCCCTGGACACCTGAGCTCAGTCCCAGCAGGTCACACCTGCCACCTCACCAGCAGATGCTCAAAGAATGGAAGAGCAAAGCACAGCAGAACTCATCCAGAACCACCTCCCAGACTCCAGAGACTCCTGGACCAGGCTCTCCCTGCCCCAGCCTGCAGCTCTGTGTTTGACACCACCACATTTTCCTGTCCCAGTTTGCTTTGCCAGCCCATGGATTTTCAGCATCACCCTCGCTACACCAAGGCCCTGCCCCACTCCTCCACATTTCGACTTTACCTTGACTACATCCAAGTTAAAACCGAAGGCTCTTGCTGACACCGAGGCACTCATGGCAGCAGGAAAACCTTCTCGTGCAGTGACAGCACAGCCTGCACCAGCCCTCCTGGCTGGGCTCTCTTACAGGTGCCCACGCAGCATCAATTCCCTGCAAAGACAAAAAAAATGTCCTACAAAGGCCCACGAGGAGGTCTCCAGTCAGCTCTCATTTGCCTGCTTATTTCAGCTGAGCAGCTCGTGTCTAGATTAATTTGTTTTCATAGGAAATTAATCAGGCAATTTAAAAAAAAAAACTTCATTAAAAATAAATAAATTTAAAAAATTAAACAGCTGGCTAGAGCCAAGCTCCCAATCTCCAAGCCGTGCTGTGTTGGTGTATTTAACTCTCCTGCTCGCAGGGTGACACCTCCCCAGGATTCCCCAGTACCTGCTGCCCGTTTTCCCTCCCAGCGGTGCCATCTCTCCCTGCTCGGCAGCCAGACCCCATTATCCCCGGGAAACCTTGGCAACTGAGCGAGTGTTTGCTCGTGTTGCCATGACAGAGGGCGAATTACCGCATCGATAAGGTTAACCCAGCCCCTGCCTCCCTCCCTCCCTCCCTCGGGCCGGTCCCTTTTGCAGGGAAAGGTTATTTACCCCAGCCACAACCCTTCCCCCGGTGTTTGAAAGCACCGCCGCTGTGTTTCAAAGCTGTTTCGGAGTGGCAGAACAACCCCAGGGCTGCAGGAGCGCGGCAGAAGATGCACACTCCGCTTTGAAGGTCTGGCCAAGTCTCAGAGGCAGAGCGAGGCTGTGCCTGTACGAGTGCTGGCTCGGTCAGGCCTTTGGAGGAGATTTCTCACTCAAAAACCACTCCGAGCTGCTCATTGTCAGCCCCTTCAGCGGGAGCCTGCTGCGGGCACCAATAAAATGCTGTAAAATGATTTTATAAGGGCTGAGCAGGCGGGAAAGAGGAGCACAGCAGAGCCACGAGACCCCCACAGCTCCTGCTGCCCTCGCTCAGGAGGAGAGACACCTGGGCATGGCAGAGGAGCAGCCTTTTGCCATTCCTCACAAAGCTTGGGGAGAGCCAGGAGACACAGGGAATCCAACGGGATCGGGCTCGACTCGCGGCTCTGCAGCCTGCGCCAAAACACAGCATCCAAATCAGCTCCACAGAGCTCTGGCAAGCTTTGGGACAACAACTTCAGAACCCAATCAGACAGACTTTTCCCAGTCTGTCTCGCTGTGAAAGCTCAATCTAAGCAGTGCCAGCAAAATGGGGACAGCCTCATCCAAAGCCTCATTTATTGGATTCTGCTTGGCCCAGCCCGAATTAAACACCAGCTGGGAGGTGTCCTTACCGTGCAAGGCCAAGCTGGCAAAGGGGGGAGTGAGGATGAGGTTTGGGGGGAAAACCAGGATTTTCCTATCCACCAGAGCTGCTTCCCAAGAGGCCAAACTGCTTTCAAGAAGGAGCTTATAAAGAGCTTATAAAATACAATGCCCTGGAGGTCCATGCCAGAGCTGTGAGTGGGAAGATAAAATCAGCTCTACAGGAAAGCTGACATCCAGCACCCACAATCCTTTATTAACGAGAGGCACTTGTTAGTGTGCCCACTGGAGACATGCTGAGCTAAAATAAAACAGGTTTTGCCAAAGCAGAGCAGCCTCCCGAGCTCCCCAGCACCCCACAATGCCGGGGAGGAAAGCCACCACTGTTCCACCTGCCAAGGTGTATCTCTATTTATCAGACTTTGGACCCATTTCCTGCTGATCCCCAGCCAGGCAGGTGCGTTACGCAAAGTGAATAATTCATGAAGACAGCAGGCTCTTTCTGCCTCGCGTTCCGGGGCAGGTTGATCTGGCATAGGCCTGGGAGAAGCAAATTAGCATCTAAATGGCCAATTAGAGAAACTCATTTCACTATTCTGATATGCTAAAAAGCTCGGGAGGCCTTAGGCTCGGGGCTGGCATGTGGCACCTCCCGGAGAAGCATCAAGTTTCTTGGAAAGAATCGGACACGGGAGGGAAGAGCCGAGCACAGGCCAGCGTTTGCCAGGGAATCCCATGCGGAGGAGCCCCAAGCCAGGCTGTTCCACGGGAAACCGGGAAAAAACCGGGGAAAGAACAGCTCACGGGCAGCGGAGAAACTCTGCTGAGCAGCCAGGCCTTGCCAGAAACTCCCTAACCTCTGCCAGCACAGCTGGAGGGTGGGACAGCCTTTCTCAGCATCCTTAAGGTGTAATGGTGGCTTTAGGCTTCCTTTGAACAGCACCACAAACGTGGCCGCTCCAAGGCTTTCATCACCCTGGGAATCGTTGCTATGAGCTAAAAGAAAGCCACGGACTTTGCCCGGGTGCTGGAGAGCACCTGAACCAACCTGCAGCACCCCAAAAACCCCAGGGGTGGGCACAGCCTGACGCGGTCACTGCACACACAGCACCCAGAGCGCCCAAAAACCTCCGCACCATCCTGCACAGGGCGCACGTGGCTGCTGCCACCTCCAAACCCAAAGCAGCTCCCAAAAGCAGGACGTGGCCGATAATTTTTCCATACCTAGCACATTTTCCCTCCCAGTTCTGCCTCGTTTGCCTCCACCTCTTCGGCACTTACAGCCAATTCCCTTCAGGAGCCTGAATTCCTCCTAAATTGGCAGCATGGCCGCGGTGCGAAGGGACCCGTGGAGCTCACCGTGTTCAGCCCCCAGGGCAGGGGGGACACATCCCGGAGAATCCCCAGCTGCTCCCAGCCTCTCCGCAGCTTCTCAGGGAACTCTCCCACCCGTGGAGCTCCGCCTGGAGCTGCCCGGGCCCCTCCAAGCCGCTCGGCATTCCCAGCACGCACAGAGCCGAGGCACGGCGCTGCTCCCACAGGTGCCCGGCAGCCGAAACTCGGCTCGAACTCCGCCCGGAGCGCCCCGAACCGAGCCGAGCCAGGCTGGGCCGAGCCCAGCAGAACCGAGCCGCTGTCCCCCGCACCCACCTGCGCTCCGGCCTCGCTCGCGGCCGCTCGGCGGAGCCGCTGCCCCGGCGGGACGAGGCGGAAACGGCGCCGCACCTGCGCCCGCCCCCGCCCGCCCTCCGCGCGTCCCCTGCTGGCGCCGGCACGGCCGGAGAGCGGCCCCGAGCGGCGCTGGGCACCGCCAGATGTGCGCTGGGAGAGGCTGGAGGGGATGCGGGCACCGCCAGATGTGCGCTGGGAGAGGCTGGAGGGGATGCGGGCACCGCCAGATGTGCGCTGGGAGAGGCTGGAGGGGATGCGGGCACCGCCAGATGTGCGCTGGGAGAGGCTGGAGGGGATGCGGGCACCGCCAGATGTGCGCTGGGAGAGGCTGGAGGGGATGCGGGCACCGCCAGATGTGCACAAGGGAAGCTGGAGGGGATGCGGGCACCGCCAGATGTGCTCAGGGGGAGCTGGAGGGGATGTGGGCACAGCCAGATGTGCTCAGGGGGAGCTGGAGGGGATGTGGGCACAGCCAGATGTGCATCGGGACCTGTGTGGGGCTCCAAGCTCTGCCAAATGTTCGCCAGGAGCAGAGCAGGGCTGTGGGCACTGCCAGATGTGGTCCAGGAGAGGCAAATGGGGGTATGGGCACAGCCAGATGTGCCCCAGAACCTGCTGTGGGCACAGCCAGATGTGCATCCCAAAACAGATTAAGAACCCACGGGAAAAATACACCCTGTGTATAAACAGGTAAATTTAAACTATAAGTGAGGAAACTCATTTATAGTTTAAATATAAATGAGGAAAGGCGATACCCAAACAAACCCCAAAAAGACCAAACAAAGAATTTCCCCAAACAAAACCCCACACCCAAAACAGAAACAAAATAAACAAAGCAAGCCAACCAAAAACACCACAAACCCACACAAACCGAACAAACCTTCCAACAACTGAAAAAAACCAAACCACCAAACCCAAACCAAAAACAAAACAAAAAAACTCTCAAGGAACAAAACAAAACAAATCACAGGAAAACCCAACCCCACCATAAAAATGAATTTTGCAGGGGTGCTGAGTGACCCCAAGAACAGACATTTGCAGGTAAGAGCAGCAAAATTTGGTCTTGTGAAGGGACAGCCTGGGATCCTATGGTGAGTCAACAACAAATCACAGGAACAAAATGATTCCTTTGCACTAGAACACAGAAATTTGGGCTCATTACTGTCTCAATGTCCAGTGGATGCTGCGAGGAAATTCGCCACGTGACAGGAAGGGAAGGAGGAAAAGAAAGGAAGGGAAAAGAGAAAATTAATTGCATTTCCACTGTCTGTTCAGAGGCTGCTCTTGGGAAATCGGGAGGTTCTGCAAGACCTTTCACTTCCACACATCCACCAGCCCTTGGGATAAGCTGAGGGACCCTCAGCTACCTTCCACCTACATCAAGCTCAAGTCTAGGCACACATTTTGCTTTCTAGTTTAGGCAACTGTTGAAAAATACATCAGAGGAAGCATTTTGCATGAACACAGAGCCTGCAGTGCTGGGGAAGAAAGCACTTGACGATGACATTTCGCACCGGGGTAGTTCTTCCACACAGTCAATAATACAAATAAATTAAACACACGGTTCAGCCAACTTCGGGGAAAAAGATAAATTACCTTATTTAACCAGCTGTGCTGGCAGGGAAATGACACACATCTCAGAGGCTGCATCCATTCTGCTGTTGGATTTGCTTGTCAGGAGCCCCATGGATGCTCCGGAGTCTGCCTGCGAGGCTGGGCCTCGGTGTCACGGAGAATAAATATGACATTACATTAAAATTTTTTAAAGGCTAAACACAGGTTTTATCTTTGATAGCACCGAGTCAATTTTTAATAGACTCGTTTCTCAGAAGGCAGGCACTTGCAGTTCCACCCAAAGAACCCTTCAAAGCCTCTCTTTTATCGATGATGGCTTTCACTGAATTATTCACCAGATCGCAGCTGCCAGAGATTTTAAATATCCCCGTGACAAGGACAATAAGGGATAACAACCTCCTCCTGCAGGCTCACCAGTGCTGTGACAGCGGCACCGTGGGTGCCCTGAGCTGATCCCTTCTCCTCCCAGCACAGCAGAGAATCTCTCCTGTGTCGCCCTCAGGCTGGGATGTTCCTCAAGGAACAGAGAATAAAGAAAATAAAGAGCAGCTTTTTGGAGAGAGGTTAAACTCGGGGGTGTGGTGTCCTCCAGAGGAACTCCAGGTGCTTAAAAGCTTAATACTCAACTAATAATGCTCATGAGGGGATGTTTTAAACACCAGGAGGGTCCAAAGGCCAAACTGGCTGGAACCTCATCTCTGAATTTCCCAAACTGGCTGGATCCTTATCTCTGAATTCCCCAAACTGGCTGGATCCTCATCTCTGAATTCCCCAAACTGGCTGGATCCTCATCTCTGAATTCCCCAAACTGGCTGGATCCTCATCTCTGAATTTCCCTGAAAATGGGCAAGGAGCTGTCTTGGCTGGCGCTGCTTCCCCATCCCCTGCCTGCCCCAGCTTGGCTCAGCTGCTTCACAATTCACAGCGAGAAGTCCAGGGCTTTTCTCCAAGCTGTTCCTCTGATTGCAATCCCCTGATTCAATTTGTGCTCGTCCCTCTAATTACCTTGCCTTAATTAAAAGGTCAATGATTCCGTCCCCAATCTGAACCAAAAGAAGTCTTGTTTACAGAGCACACCTGCTCAAGGATGTACAAGACAGAGCAAACGCTGGGGGAATATTGATGCTTCATGGCAAATTCAGCTGCTTTTTTAACCTGTTTTGAAGAAAAAAATCTTATTCTGATCCATACTTTGCTTACATGGGCAAGGATCAGGCCGAATTCTCCTTTTCTTGTTTACATTGGGCCTGCAGCACCCACAATTTCATTTCACAAGGGTTCCTTAGTAGCCCAGGGTCTCTACGCATCGTCTGTGCCCCTGTGGCACTGGAAAATGATGCCCACTTGGGCATAAACTGGGAAAGTTAGAGGAATTTCTCAGCGTAACTGCATTCAAAGTCAAAAAGTGCACCGAGATTTGCCTGGGACACCCCGAATCCCATCCTGCAGCAGCAGAAGGGGCAGCTTACCTCTGCTCCTACCTGTCCTGGCGTTCCAGGGAAAAGCTGTCAGAAGATTATTTCCTTTACAGGCAGCTCAGCCCAGCAGCTCCCACCGGGCTCTGATTTTGGCCTGCGAGTCAGGTTTTATCATAATAAAATTAACAACAACCACCACTTGTCATTAACAACAACTAATCCCCTTCCCTCAGCTGCTCTCCGAAAATACCACGTTCCCTTTGCAGTCTGGATGAATTATTTACACCCCAGCACTGCTGCCACCGCTTTCCTTGTCCTCTGCCCCGTGTCACCATCCCTTTTATCCCCAGGCAGGCTTTGGGGACCTTCTGGCTGCTGTCCAGCACCGTCACTGCCAGCCCTGGGTGGATCGGGAGAGAAGGAGCAGGCAGGGAGGAGGAGAAAGCACCCAAAAAAGATGAAACCACGTTATTCCCAGGAAAGGATGGCAAAAAGGAGGAGTATTCCTATTCCTGGGGGTCTGAGGAATGGTTTCCAAGCAGGATCACCCCTGCAGGAGGTGTGAAGGTCTCACAGCATTTCCCACGGCCACACGGCAGGGGTAAACCAGCCCCAAAAATCTCAGAGAGATGATGGGGCCTCCGAAATTGTGCCCTCGCTGCTCTGCTGGGGGGAAAGGCAGAGAGGGAAGGGAAGGAAAAGGCAAAAAGGGACGAGAAAGGGAAATGGGAAGGGGAAGGAAAGGAGAGAGAGGTTTCCCTCAGCGCTTCGATTTACAGGGCTGAGGTTTTATGGAAGGGCGGGAGCTTCTCTCCTGGGAAAGGACTGGGGTTTGATGCCCCCCCTGCAAATCCTGCAGGGACAAGGGACAAGGGACAAGCCAGCCGTGCCCGGGGTGGCCCAGGCCAGCAGGGGACAAGGGCAGGGAGCCGTTCCCAAGGACAAAGAGGCAAGGCCAAGCCTTGTCCCTGTGCCACCGCTGCCCTGGAGAGCTCGGGAGCTGCGGGCAGGGAAGGGCAGAGGGGAAAGGCTGGAGGGGCCAGAGGCGAAGGGAGACGGTGAGGAGGAAGGAGAGGGGGAAGGAAGATGGAGAGGGGTCCCAGACAGGAGGGAGGCCATGCCAGGACTGCAGAATCCCTTCCCCTGCTCCCTGCCAGGCTCGCTGCCAGCTCGGTTCCAGGGCCACAAAGCCACCACAGTGGAAGAAGCCACCAGGCAGGAGTGCCACCACACCACCAGCAGCAGCACGAGGAGGGCTCTGAACTGGGAAAAAACCCCAATTTTTCCCAGGAAACCATCGATGGTGCTTTAAAACCCTTCCCTGACCCTGTTTATATACAGATTTTCCTCTCCAGCTACAAATCCATCCTGGAGATGGAGCGCTTGTAACTACACCGAATAAGCAGTAGGAGGCATAAGGCGCCTGCCAGGGAGAGGGAATTTCAGAAAGTGCCCAGGCTCTGGGGTGCTGGAAATATTTAGTGAATTTTTAAGTATTCACCCTTCCACAGGTGTGGCTCACAACACGGTGTTGGTAAAACTACAGAAAAGGGAGCTCCAAAAATTTCTGCATTCCCAAAAATCTTCTGTGTAAAGGAATAATTCCATTCATTCCCAGTATCTCAGGACAAAAGGTGCCTGAAATTTTCCAGAAATTGTATTATTAAAAATAAAAATTTTTTTAAAAAATCACGTGGCTTGCTGTATTAATGGATAACAGCTTAAAAAAAATCCCCACCAACTAAGAATCAATTTCCTGTTAAAGTGAGCCAGGCAAACACAGTGAACTCGATGCCAGTGCAGAAGTGTTATTAATGCATTAACAGCCTCAATAAAGACATTTTACGGGTGTGAGAATCCCTACATTGGCCAATCAGAAAAAGAGATATTTCCTACTTAAAAATAAGATTTTTGGGCCATTACTATTTTTCCTGTAGGTTCAGGGTCTTATTAAGGCACAGCAAGCAGTTAATTCATTTTGGGTTTTTTTATGAAAAAAGCAGGAAACCCTCAGAGGCAACACTTACCTTCTTGCTAACAATATTTCTCTTTTTAACAGAAAAACAGCGCCACGAGAGCAGAAAGCAGAGGGCCCACTCCCCTCCAGCGCGTCAAATCCCAACTCCAGGGAGGAACCCTGACTCAGCCCAAAGCTCTGCGGAGGAGAATCAGGAAGATGCAAAAACAAACAAGGCTGTGGCATCAGCTTCCAGCATTTTGGGTTCCAGAGGAAGGTCTTTGTGCTCAGCTGAGCGCAAGCCTCCGGTGGGATGGGATTCTGGAGGATCAGAGGAGGAAAGGCTGCGTGTTTTTACGGCAAACAGGAGGAGATGGTATGATTTGCACTCCCCAGCTGCCAGGAATTGCCTACCATCCCATGACAGAGGGTAAGGAAGATTCCTGCAGTAATTTTCTGGAGGAGCAAAGCGTGAACTGAATGCTGAAGGAGCCTCTGGGGTGTCGCCCAAAATCCCAACAATTTCTGTACCTTAGCACTGATTACTCACTGTGTCTGTGTGGAGAACAGGGCGTTTATATTCTAAAAACCAAATCAACCTGTTAAAATACAGATTGAACTCAGACTGCATCAACAATTAGAAGCGCTTCTTTCCACACTCAGTGTTTGTCCTGGAGTATCCCTAATTATTGCTGTTGGTTTATTTCCAAATAATACTGAACTTTCCGAGTATTCACACTGTACGTTGCAGATGAAGGACCAGACCCCTAGTTTGGAGGCTGAAATGATTTCCAGGCACAGGGACTTACCTTCCTCGGAACTGAGCGAGCTGCAAAATCAGGATGGGGATCCAACCCTCACCTCCTGGCTTTTGATCGTTGTTAGGTTCAGTTAGTTCAGGTTTTATTCTGTTACAAAAATTCATTATCTCAGATCCTCAGGTGTGACATTCTGGGGAAGCACAGCACGTGTGAAAGGGAAACAGCACATCCAAAAGTTTCCAGGGTTATCCTTGGAATGGTAGGCACTAACTTTGAATTTAAAATCACACTGAACATTGAAACACATTGAAAATCCTCTACTTCGAATTTTTGTAGCAAAAGAACATTTTTCATACGGAATGTTATGGCAATACTCATGGAAAACAACCCAATCCTCACTAAAGGAAGCATTTGAAAGTTTGGTGACACTTCTGAACATTTCCCTGCAAGACACTGTGCTGATTTTTAAAGTTTTTTTTTCTTAATGGCTCTTCAAATAGACCCTTTTATAGAGAATTGGTGCTTATATTTGTCTTTTCTCCTGTTGAATGCTTTCAAACTCCAGGATACGCAGAAGCTCTCAGAGCCTGTCTCAGAAGCAGCGGCTCCAGAGCAGCTCCCCAGACCCCAATAATGTCATTACATGCAACTCTAGAGCTTCCACAAGCACATAACCAGATGAACAATAAAAAGTAAGCAAAAAAATCCCATTAGGAATTAATTAACTGATGTTCAATTGCATCCACTGCTGCTCTGCCAGAGTCACTAACAGAATCAGCACGCCTGCAAAATGTGGAAAGGTTAAAAGAACAGATTAAAGCATCCGGAAAAACACCGCAGCATTTCTCTCTACACAATGGCTTATAATCATCTAGTTCGGTTTTATAAATTTTAATGCGTAACACACTCTAGTCTTGCATTTATGCTGTGTTTACTAATGTAGCATTTGAACATCTACATTTAAAAAAAAAAAATTCCAGCCTGGTTAAATACATGGTCTATTTGAAAGGGATTAGTTCTTCACTTGTAGGATATGCTGAAATCCATACCAGAAACTCTCTTTAAAAATAAAACTGTACCAGATGAACGACTCAAACACATTATGGAGAGGATTTTCAGCTGTCTCCAGAGCACTTTTTCAATGTCTTACTAAACTGACAAAGCCACAACATTTGGTGTTGGTTTGGTTTTTAATAGACAGTTTTATATAGGAAACACCATCCTAGAATATGTAAACAACAAATAGAAGGGAAAGGAGGGGAGCGGGGATTGGCAGGAAATATTATGCATTTATTTCTAAGTAACTACCACAATAAACACTGGAAAGCTTTGAATGAGAAATAAAGAGACTTCCCTGCAGGATGGTTTTCAGATCATTTATTACCAATAAAGTAAAAGACAAATTGAAAATCAGAAGGAGGGGGTGGGAAACATCACAGACACCAGAACACTTGCACAGAGCTAATCAGAGCTTTGCAAATGTTGGAACATAAATAATTTAAAAGGTATCTCTACCAATTAAAATATTCTTAAGAGATACATATTAAGTTTGCTTGCTTTATAAAAATCAAGTGCTTTAACCTAAAACCAGAGTGCGAGGGGTATTTTGTGGGTTATTTCTCTTCTAACTAGGAACAACTAATGGCTACAACTTAAAACAGTCTCCTCTCAGACCTGTTCCAAGGGGATTCATTGGGAGAGCATTTGTGGGAGCAATCCAGGGTCCGTGTTCTCCCCGTCCTGTGCCCACCAGTGGCCAGCGGCAGCTGCTTGGGGAGCGAGGGATGGAGCAACCCCGTCCCACAGGGGAGGGTGTGAAACCCCACGGGCCTTCTGTTACACCACAAGGACATCCTGGGGCAGCACTTAGGGCAGAATTGCATCATCTGTTTGAGACACATCTCCCCAATCTTGCAGCCTGAACCAAAATGTTTGAGGGTTACACCGTGCTGCTCTTATCTCTGGAGCGCTGCCTGCCCGACCGTGTCCTCTCTCATGCCGGGATTGTTTTAGGATCTGCCTTTCTGAGGCAGCTACCAAAGCTGAAGGATGTTCTATTCCAAGCTAATAAATAAGTAAAAAACCCTAACAACAAAAAAGACAACCCCCAAACCATACAAACTCAAGGCTTCCTTCCTGCCACACTCTTCGCCTCCCAACCCCTTTTGGTTCCCTGGGACACACTTCCACACCACCCATCACACTTGCACAAACACACGCTCAGCACAGGCTCCCGAGGCTGCCACTGACAAAACTCACCCCTGGGGCTGTGCACCGCCAAGTCCTCTCTCAAAGCTGCTCCAGGACTGGTGCTGCACACCCACACCTCGGAGCAGTTTTGGAACATATGGGAAAGCTGTGTCCAGCTAGGACAGGTCTGTGGGGTGTTCCTGAGTGACTACACCTCACAAAAAGCCAGCACAACCCATGCTCCCCAGAGCAGATGCTCTCCACATTGCGCTCTGTCAACACAGAAAATCTGGGAAAAGAAGGAAACCTCTCCACCTAGTTTCCATCAAGGCACACTATAAACTAACGCACGTAACATCCAGACAGACTTTCACAGCATCTGAAGCGATTCCCTTTGGTCCCCAAACTCATCGTGCACTCAGGAGAGGTTTTCCAGCAGCCTGCAGACAGTCAGAGGCTGCCCCATCACAGTGACATCCCCAATCCCAAGGACACAGACCTTTGCCGTGACAAGCTCAGCGAGGAAGCAGAGCTGCAGCTGTGGATTTTGCTGTGCACTAAAACCCTGCCCAGACATTGCTATAATTTTTCTCCTCCCAACCCCACCACGACAGCATCTCAAACCCCAGCACCTCCTTTGCCATTCTGGGTCCCTGTGTTCAGCACCTTATCTGAACCTCGCTTTGGTTGCAGCTCCCTCAGTGTGGGTAAAAAACAAGGCACTTGCGGTTTCCCATCTCCACATCACCCAGAGTTGACTTTCCAGCAACACAGAGATAATTTTTGGCCTGATATTCTTTGTTACGAGCCCTGCTGCATGCACAGGAAGACTCGCGTGTCACACAGACCGCAGGTTTTGTGAGTACAGAGGATTCCTCACCACCCAAAGAACAGGAATCACACGATCTTTTCTCTGCTGCCTGGAGCTGCAAAAGCAGTTCATCTCCTGCTCTGCTCAGAACTCCTTCCCAATTTACACCTTCTCACAAGACGTGAGTGCCATATGTTAACATTTTTGTATGTGTTAGTGCAGAATTCTGGGTTTTTCCCTGTTAGCCTTTTCCAGCAATTTCCAGGAGAAAACATGATCTAAACTGAAATGGTTGACAGCTCTACGTGCCACCAAACAACCTGGTGGATTCTCTGCCAGAGAGCGAACTGCCCTTATTTCTTGCAGATCAAATGGATCTCCACCTGCCAGGCACCATCCCATGCTCCTCCTCACCTGTCAACCTTTCCTCTGGGAAAGCACTTCCCGTTATTTTTGTTATCTTATCACCTGATTACCGCGGGGAAGGGGAGGGAACTCACGGCTTTTCGAGGCGAGGAGCCAAGTCCCTTACTAAGCCACGTTCCCACAGAAAAACCGCCGTTCTGACGCTTGAAAGCAGGAGTTGAGAGCTGAGAGAGAGGGTCTGTACCTGCTCTGAGCAAGTGGAATTAGCACAGTGCGTGAGGGACGGAGCGGAGCGGGGTCAGCAGCCGTCCAGGCCGCCATCGCCGCCAAGGCACTCCGAGGTGTCCAGCTCCACGCTGGAGAGGAACCTGCGCGCGGCCTTGCGGCAGTTGTAGTCCAGCGTGGTGGTGTAGACAGTCTTGGCGTGCTTGGGGTAGATGATGGTGGTGCTGGTGAAGCGCCGGGGCCTGTGGCGCGGCTCGAAGCGCACCTCGGCCTTGTAGCTGCGCCACGAGCAGTTGGGCACGCAGATCACCGTCTGGCTGCACGAGGCCACGCTCAGCCCCACGGGCAGGTAGACGTCGTCGATGAAGTGCTTCTCCGAGTCGTAGCGCACCGAGGAGGTGTACCTGCAACACAGGGGACGTGGCAGGGAAGAGGAGGTGGTGGGGACTGGGGCAGGGACCCAGAGACCTGAGGCGGCAGCTCCTCTGGAGGCCTGAGGTGAATCCTCAGCCATGGAGGCCTGAGGTGGCAGCTCCTCTGGAGGCCTGAGGTGGCTCCTCAGCCATGGAGGACTGAGGTTGTTCCTCAACCATGGAGGCCTGAGGTGAATCCTCAGCCATGGAGGCTGGAGGTGGCAGCTCCTCTGGAGGCCTGAGGTGGCTCCTCAGCCATGAAAGCCTGAGGTGGATCCTCAGCCATGGTGGCCTGGGGTGGCTCCTCAGCCATGGAGACCTGAGGTCCTCCTCAGCCATGGAGACTTGAGGTCCTCCTCAGCCATGGTGGCTGGAGGTGGCAGCTCCTCTGGAGGCCCAAGGTGGCTCCTCAGCCATGGAGGCTCGAAGTGGCTCCTGAGCCCTGAAGGCCTGAGGTGGTTCCTCAGCCCTGGAGGCCCAAGGTGGCAGCTCCTCTGGAGGCCTGAGGCAGCAGCTCCTCGCCACCTCATGCAGAACCATCTGTTGGTGTCTTACACATTTACGGGATGAGGAAGGAGCCCTATGTTAGCAGCATTCCCAGGATTATCGCTGCTCAGGCCAGCTGCCAGCGCTACCGAAGCTCTTCTCGGCCCCGAGCTCAGGGAAGGTACAAACACCCTGCAAACTCCCAGCCCCAGAGGCCTTGATCCACGTTTGGGCACATAAACATCCTCACGTTATCTCCTCAGCTCTGCTCTGCCAGGAATCACGCGGGAGTGCTCTGCTATCACCCCTGGCATGGGGCGAAGACAAACTCCTGAAGATTCAGCTGGCAGGAAAACACCGCAAAGTTTGCACACCCAAATCCTCTGTGCCTGGATTGCAAAAAGAAAAGTTCTCATCTCCTTCACGCTGCGACAACTCTGGGTTGGCTTTTCCACTGACTAAGGAGCTCTCTGCCTCCAATTCCAGTCACGGCACAGGCTCCTTCCCCACACCAGGACATAATTCTCCCTACCCTCCCCTGCGTTAGGCTTCCATTCGATTTTATCAGCCTCCCTCTAATTGCACAGTCATCAGCCAGGAGCCTTCTTTTCTCATTACTGCAAATCATGGTGTTCAAAGGAATAATTCACAGGCTGTGAAGTGATGCAGCGCATTAAAAAAAAGAATTATGCACTCCTCTGAATGTTACAATTTCTTTTAGTTCATGCATCCAGCCACAGCTGTTAAGATAGAAAGTGCTTATTATAAAATCATGAGGTTGCAAGAGCAAAATTCCTTTCCCTTAATGAAACAGCCCTAGAAAGATCTTTGAAGCTCTCCCCTCACGATTACCTCCTTGTTAATCAGTTGGAAGGCAACATTTTGGAGCGGTGCAAGGAAGGAAAATCAGGAGAGTAAAATATAAGAAAGTCTTCCTGGAAAAAAAACCCAACTAAACAACCATATGGGTGGGATTAAAAGAGGCTGAACACTCCTTCGGCCTGCACAAATGTCCCGGTCCAGGAATGTACTGCTGCGGTGAACAATGGCTCTGCAAATAAATTAACTTGACTCACAGGCACTGATAAGGCCTAACTGCACCTTTACAGGCTACCTCCTTCCAAAGGAGATGATTGTAATACAATATTTACCTTATTTCCTTTGGTGGTAAAGGGTCAAACTCAACTCCTTCGCCAAAGGATAAAGGACACAATCTTGGAGGGCAGCTGGAGAGAACAGGGCTGGGGGAGAACACGGAACTCTGCAAAAAAAAGCAAAATGTTTTATGTCACCATTTTGTTGTAACTTCTATGTTACAGTTCAGTACATTTCTCAGGAAAATACATTTATTTATCCCTTGGTATGGAGCTGCTGAGGTTCACATTTACGCGCAGGAGGATCTGCTGGTCCAAAAATGCCTACAGGTGCATCCTTTAGGCCTGACTCCACACTGCTTTACAGCATCCAAGAGGTGGCCAGGGGCGCTTTTTTTGAAGACAAGGTCCTAAATTCAGGAGCTTAATTCAGAGAAGCCACTCTGGGAAATGAGAGAGGAACGCAACCCCTCGGTGCAGTCTGTTCCCTGTAGGAACCCACGCTCAAGTCATAACCAATATTTTATAGGTGCGTGAGAGCTCTCTCCTTGCTGGATTCACCCCACACACCCACGGACAGAGCGCGGCAGGAAATTATCACAGGGCACCTCGCTGTGAGCCACCTCCTCGCTCCACAGCTACACCCTGGCTCCTGTTGGAAGGCACGAAATCCAACCTCTTTCACACACAACAGCGTTGGGAAGGATTAACTCACTCCTGCTGAGCAGTGATTCATGGCCTGCCCCTGTGCTCCTCTCCTGGACACCCAGCACCATGAGCCGACAGCAAATCCCACAGCCCAAGGGAACCAAGGCAGCCCTGAAAAGATGGAACCCAACCCGTGTGTGCTTTTGAAGCCACCTCTGCACGTGAGGTTACTGTCAAGGGGTGAGGGGGCTGTGAGCATCCTTCCCTCCTTTGGCCTTTTCCAATTTCACAGCAGCACCCCTCTACAAAAAGGGTTTTTCTTCTAAAGCCGCAGTCTCCAAAGTATTTGTACCAACAGCTCAACATCCAAAAAACTCCTTGGAGAAAAAACAAATTAGCTGAAACCATGGTTTATACACAATAAAGTTACTATTCCCGGTCACTCCGGAATAACGGGAGTTCACTTTCCACAGGGATTTTCAAAGACGTGCTGCGATGCCGTCCCAGCCCCGACCTGGGGCAGGAGGGAGAAGAGCTTCCCTTGCACCAAAACCGAGCCCAGAGCCGGAGGCTTTGTGAAAAGCCCGTGCCGCCCGGTTCCCGGCGGGATCCTTCCCTCCCGGTGCCTTCCCGGGACACGACAGCGCCCGGAGGGCTCGGTCACAACGGAGGGAAACGGCGGGCGGCTGTTCCCAGCCTATTCCCAGGCCGGCCAGCCCCGGTAACCCCGCGGGTTTCCACCCTCCTCTCCCCCCGGGATGCGCGGAGCCGCCAGCCCGGCGGTGCAGCACGGCAGGGTCCGAAGGGCAGCGGCTCCTCCGGGGCCCCGCACCTGCCGCGGCGGCACCGAGCGCGCCGAGCTGCCGCTCCTGCGGTCCCGGAGGGTCCCGGAGGGTCCCCGTGGCCCCGGGCAGCGCAGCGAGGGCCGGTACTCACCGCGGCGGAGGGCGCGGGCGGCT
>VZRL01003745.1:856250-888264 GCA_013397895.1 Origma solitaria | reverse complement strand
CCTCCGCTGTCCCACCGGTGTCTCCCTGTCCCACCGGTGTCCCCCTGTCTCACCCGTGCCCCCGTCCCGCTACTGTCCCCGTCCTCCCGCTGCCCCGCGTCCTCCCGGTGCGTCCCTGTGGTCCCGGTTCTCGCCGTCCTCCCGGTGTCCCTGTGCTCCCGGTGACACCATTCCCGTGCCCCCGTCCTGTATCTCAGCCCGGCCGCTGCTCCCGCGCTCGCAGCCGCAGGGAATTAGGCACTGGAAGGTGGCGGAGTCACCGTCCCCGGTTTAGGACAGCCTGGATGTTGCACTCGGGTGCTCTGGGGATCGGTCCCGGGGTGGACTCGATGACATTGGAGATCTTTTCTAACCTAAATGGTTCTGGGATTCTGTGGCACCAGCCCCGACGGACTGCCCTCGATGCATCCCTGGTCCAACCCACAGTTCACCATCCCAATTCCCAAATGAATTTCGGGGAGCACTGGAAGAGCTGCCAGATCCTGCTGGGGTGTCCCCACCTCCAGCGGTGCTTCCCCCAAGAGCAGGGGTCAGCGGGGGATTTTGGCAGCCGCGTTAAACCCCCAAGTTTTCCCTCCAGGCTCTTTCCCCTCCCCACTCCCGAGCATTCAGACTCAGACAGCAGCGCTGCCGCCCCTAATTGCATTTTTCAGGCAAAGCTGCCGAAGCCGAAACAAGAGAACAGAAGGAAAAGGTCTTTCTAGCACTACAGGAGACCGAGGGAACCTTTTTTGGAAAATCCTAATGAAATAATTGCGCCATGTCATCAGATTCGGTGGGGGAATACTCTTGTGGAGGGAAAGCAACTCTGCAGCTGGCCAAAGTCAACACTACCCTGCACAGAAAGCAGCAGCCTGGGCTGACGGGCCCAGCACAAGTGAACCCAAACCTCTGAAAAAAAATTCCTTCCCTGCCCCAAAATTAAAAGCAGAGCAGAACTTTCAGCCGTAGGCGTCTGTGGTTTGCAGCTATGCGGTGCTGGGAACTCCGGAGACTTCCTCAAGGAATTTACATTCCTTTGAAGAAATACTATGAGGCTGTTTGTCTTTGCTGAAAAATGCAGATGGAAAGAAAAAGAACATTAAAAATTTTGACTGAAATCTTTGGGGTCTGAGCAAACGTGCTGGACAAGTGTTTTCTTCCTCTTGATTTAAATGTATCCCCCCCAAAATGAGATGCTGGTCTCTGCAAGCAATAGGAAAACTCCTCGCTCCAAAATCTCCCACAAAAGCCCTTTATGAAATCAGATGCCTTGGAAGGCACTGGAGCAATTTCCAGATGAACACAATCATCATTTCAGAGCTGCTGTGCAGCTCCTGGGTGAAAACCCGTGCTGCCAACGACCCACTAAGTGCAATTTAGGAAAGGGGAACCTGTGGCACATCCCAGCAGTCACCTCCAAGGGCTGAGGGTGCTCCCACAGCCACTCCCACGGGGATTGGGATCCGAGAAGGATCTCAGTGTCTGGGATAAGCAGAGCCCCAGAGGCTTCTGGAAATCTTTCTGCTCCTGATTTACCAGCAAAAAACCTCCCATTCTGTCATGGCTTGACACAAAGGACAGTTTTTTGTGCCCTTCCAGGCTCTCATTTCTGGATCTCCTGCAGCACCAACATCCAGGCCTGCAAATCTGCCTGCTAGGATGAAGCATTTAACTGGAATTTTAACTGCTCAATAACTCAAATACCATTGAGTCACTGTGTACAGGGGCTCTGCTTTTCAGGACGCGTACTCTGCCCTCTCGGAAAGTCTGACTGTTTTTAAGCCTCTCAAACCGTACCAACCTGTGCCATCCCTGATGGCATTGGAAATCTTTTCCCCTGCCTGCACATCCCAGCCTGTTTGCCCACATTATTTACTTGGTGACTGCCCACACACAGGCAGGACAGGGCAGAAACAAGTCCCTTATCGAGATCCTCCCTCCATAAAGGACTTTCCACCAGGCCGGGCGTGCTCGGCTCAATCAGCAACCGAACCACAGGCGATGCCCAGCGGGAGCGGTCGCAGCGAGAAGCAAATCCCAAGGATCTGTGTTATTTGACAGCTATGGAAAGCTATTTGCAAAGGATGGGAAATGCCAGGCTGTGTGTCACAGAGGAGCTGCGCTCACCCAGCCCTGGGATTGACGGCAGCGCCGCAGGGATGAGAGCAGAGCGCACGTGGCTCAAGCTGCTGAGGTTTGATCAGCTTTTACAGCCCTGCTTCCACCGCCCTCGTGGAGCCAAGGAAAGGCTCGTGGAGGCTTCGACATCGTCACTTGGATGCTGAGTCCTGGCTGTAAATCTGGGGCGAGAAAGGAACACCCAGCGCCCGGCTGCTCCTGCCCAAGGGCGGAGGGGGCAGGACCGGCAGGAGAAAAGCAAATGAGTCATTAATTCTCCAAGCGAAAGGAGAGCTGCTCCAGCGTCATGCAGCGCGTGGAAAAAGGCACTACCCCTTAATTAGTTTCAAAGGAAAAATTAGGATCTCTCCGAAATCTCTCCCGCAGTGGCAGACGGCAGAAATGATGTGATTATTTAGGGGCACAAGGTCGGAGTGCTGAGCCACCCACGCGGTGCAGGGAGCTGCTGTGAATGCGGATGCTGCTGGAGAGGAGGAGGGAGAGGCAGAGAGGAGCTGCAGGAGCAGATGGACTGCAGGGAACCCTGGGCCCAGCACGGTTTGGGTGAGGTCCATCCCGGCCACTGGGGTTTGCAGCCGTACAGAAAACACCCAGCAATGAGCATCGGTAACCATTTAGTTCATTTTAGTGTCACACCCCACATACAGCCAGAATTACACCCCGGCCTGAAACCATAAAAAGTGGCATTTTATACAGAAAACACATAATCATCCTTTATTCCCCAAAGCTGTAAACTCCACAGAGCTAATGCACAAATAGAGACCTGCCAAATCTAATAAACACCCAAGAGCCAGGGGCACAAAACTCTTACACCAAAAGTAGAAAACTCTGGATCTGCTCTCTCAAAGTGGAACTCCAAACACCTAGCCCTGTAGCATTCTTTAAGGGCTGAAATGAAAAACTCATTTCTCTTTTTATTTCCTCTTATCTACAGAATGAAATGCAGAGAATGAAATGGGGGAAGCCTTTGGGTAGGACACATGATGATAACTTCAACATCATCTTCAGCTATTCATAATTTAGTGAGAGACTTAGCCTTAGACAAAGCAAAGAAAAATTAATCTAAAATAAATTATTCATCCCTCCATGGGAATAATGAATCTCTGCAAACCCATGTTCCCTCCTCTCCAGCTCTGCAATGTGGTAACTCGTGAGCCACCCTGCACATGCATCTTGAAATAATCTGTCCCTGGGGAACGGCTGCCCAGAATCCCAATGTGTTTTCAACCGTTCCTTCTTTTGTCACCCAACGTGAAATCAGGAGAGGAAACAAATGAGGCAACAGCAGATTTGTAAAACTGGAGTGCTGAGAAATTGCTGTCCCTCCCCGTGGGTGTTGTTTTTGCTGCTCTTCACTCCCCTGTCCCAGTGAAGCTCTGGCTTTGGGTGGATGGAGCTCACGTTCCTGGAGTCTGATTGCCCCTCCCTGATGTGCAGCAGTGATTATTGCAATCCCTGTGAGTACAGCCCCTAATAAACACAGTCCTAAGGCCCAAACGTGCCCTGGTGGGGAGCGTGACCCTCCCAGGAAGGCATCTGACAGCACGGATGCTCCTCACCTGCCACACAGGTACAGGACTTCTCTCTCCTGCACATGCAAGTGAAGCTTGAGTTAAATAACACAGGCACGCCTGGTCGATCTGCCCCTACACCCCTGTGGGATTCATTCACGGTGGGATTCATTCATTCAGGACTTTGGGCCTTCAAAGTCACCCAGAAAGGGTACAGAGGAGCTTGGGAAGAAATCCAGCAGCGCTAATGACAAGGTGAGGCCTCCCTGCATGGAGAAGCACCCACTGATCCCAACCCTGCTCCATGCTGGCTCTTTGAGAGGGAGCCAGGAGCTGGGCCATGGCAAGAGGGGCCTGGGTTATCCAAAATACTTCACTGCTGCTTGTCCTCCTCTCTGTGCCGGTGCAAGCTGAAGCTCAAGGGAGGAGGAGGAGGAGAGGAAGGGCCTTGAAGCCTGAGGCTGCTGGGAGCCTCCTGTCCCGGGAAGCAGCCCTGGCTCCCTGTTGGAGCCAACATTTGCAGCAGAGGTGCCGAGGTGGCACACCCCTGCCCGGGACACACCAGCTGGAGTGAGAACAGGGGGCTGGAGCTGTCTGACACTTGCTCCGTGAAGGGCTCTTTGTGGAGAGAGGGAAAGATGCCAGCCGGGAAGGATGGGAACTCCCACTGGGGACAGCGGGCGAGCCCAGCACACGCCAGGGAAATACCAAGCAGCTGGAGAGGGCTCCACACATGTCCTGCTTGGCCTCTAAGCTCTAACAGCGGCCGAGGCTGCCAGCTGGTTGGCAGGAGCTTTGCCAAGGTGCAGAAGGCATTAATTCAGCCCTTTCCTCCTGCTCTCAAAAGGATTTGCCTTGCTGTTTCACGGCGCTTTATGCATGCCTGTCCTGGGAGCAGGGGAGAAGGCTGCCTTGGGGTTCCCTCCTGGGCATCGACTCGGTGGAGCTGCAGGTGCCTGGATGGCAGCTGTTAAAGAGTTGGGGTTTTGGTGGTGGTGATGGTTTGGGGTTGGTTCCCCCCAGCCCCATAATAAATAATGAATCAGAGGAACAGCTCTGCGGCAGGGAGTGAGGAGCGACACAGAACTCAGGCAAAATCCTCCGTGCTGCAGCAGGAGCTCAGCCAGAATCAAAGCTGCGACACCAAGTGCATCACGGCCAGATAGTCTCTGAATCCACCTAAATTGTTTCTGTAGCTGCTGCTTCCAGATGCCTCTATTTTCTCCATCACGTGGATCTGGCAATGTGCAGGGTTTCACTCCTGCTAAGCTAAGGGCAAACACCTTGGTCAGATTGTTCCTTGGTCTGAAAGCGATGGTTAAGAGATCACAGGGATTGGGAATGACAGCACACGGGTGTTTCAGCAGCACGCTGTAAATCACAAGCCTGACGAGCCTTGCTCCCACTCACTGCCACCAGTCCCGAGCAACGGAATTTCCTTCTGCTCCCTCAGAGTCTCTTTTTGATGAGTTTCTCCAGTTTCCGTATCCGAGAGGATTCCTGCTCGGGCGTGGGAGCGCTCAGCGAGAGGGAGCCGGAGTTGTCCCCGCCGGGGGGAGGAGCGGGGAGGCGCAGGCGGAAAAGGTCCAACATGCTGCTCTGCTCACTCCTCTTCAGGCCCTGGGGAGCAAAGGACAGCAGGCACTGAGCTGGGAGCAGCTGCAGCAGAGCCCAGCTCAAACCTCTACCTCCTGCTCACCCACCAGGAGCTGCACAGAGACCTGTGGGTGACCCCAAGCTCAGCCCCAGGAGACAGAGCAGGTATGAAAACGTGAAATGAACTGAAAACTTCAGTAGCAATTCTACTTTCAGAGTAGATTCACTTGCCTCACAGTGCTTCTCCCACCCCAAGCCCCTCTGAAATCACTCTGAAATAAAGTCACCAATGCAGCAAGAAGCCCTGGACAGGTTCTAACCTTCATGTCGAGGATCTTCTGGAATGTGTCAGCGCTGCAGTCAGCGAGGAGCTTGATGTAATTGTCCACAAACACAACTGGGGGCTCGTGTGGAGCCATCACCACCTGCCAAGACAAGGAAAAAGAGATCAGGCAAATAATAAGAGTTAAAGCCAGTGCTCAGTCAACTCTGGCACAGGAGTGACAGCAGGACTGCCTTCTAAAATAAAATGCTTAAGGAAAAAGAAAGAGGCTGCTTACAGGAGAGGTAAAGGTGAGTGAAGAGAAGCAGAGTAAGGAGCAGGGAGGAAGTCAGGTCCCCTTCAGCACAGCAGCTCTCAGACCTAAAGGGTTCTGCATCGTGTTTCAAAGAGCAGCAGGACTCTGTCTGTGGCTTGTGGGCTGGCAGCCACTGGTGTATTGTTAAAGCTCAAGATTTTATCTTGCTGCATGGGGAAGACAAGCTGGGGAGCTGCTCAGGGGACAGTGCTGGCGGTGGTGGTGACACTCACGAAGTTCCCAGAGATCAGGCAGCCTGGACACAGTCCAGACCTTCCCCTTGGCTGTGTGTCCCTCTTGTTCCCTCCTGCCTGCAGGCAGGACAGCCAGCGTGTCACAGGGGAAGAGGACAACAATCTGTGGTCACTCCCTCGGTCCCCAGGACAGAGTGGGCTCTGCTCTGCAGCTCTCCTGACATGTCACCCATGGGTGAGCAAAGCCACTCTGTCCTTGGGGTGCAGCTCCTCTTGCACACTCCTCTGGAGAGACTGGGATGAGGAACGTGAACCTCCCACTGACATCTGCCCAGGAGCAATGGTAAAAACAGGAAAAAAATCAAAATAGCCTCAGAGCTGGAAAGATGATCCCTCATTGATGTGCTTTTCTTACACAAGCAGCAAGCTCCACAGAGAACACATCTTTTGATAATGCTGGGCAGCCAAACCTTCTTTCTGGGGAAGAGTATGTGTGTGCGTGTGTAAATGGGCAGAAACAGCACCAGACCAGACTCTTCCCTGTCTCCAAAAACATTTCCATATGTTTGCATTGACCCAGCTCACCCCACACTGTATTCTGTCACCAAGACATTTCTTTCTTTTCCTGCACTTCAGACCAATGAAACATCATAGCCATGTATACACTTATAAATCCTTAATTTACAGCCCTTGTAAAAATCTTCTGCCAAGATGAAAAGCTGGAGCTTCAGACAGCGTAGCCAGAGAAGAAGGGGAAGAGCTCTGCGGGACGTGCACAGCGCGGCGCCCTCCTCCCCACTCCCATCTGTGCTTTGTGGGGCTCAGCTGAATGGATTTGTTTGTGCTGTCCACGGGCCCAAAGGCTGTCTCCCTGAATCACCTGCCCCAGAACGAGCCTGGGAACGCACACTGTAGCTCCCAGTGCAATTGGGCTGTTTGATTTGCAGTTACACTGACACAGAGCCCTCACCTGGGGCAGAAGGGCTTTGTGCAGCAGCAGGGCCAGCGCGGGCTGTGTGACACAGCAGTGCCACCGCTGCTGCACAGCCTGGGGACCTGCAGCACTCCCTGCACTGCCTTCCTCTCCAATGTGATGCTAAGGGCACACAAATTAACTCCATTACTCTCTTGATTCACACATAAGCTCCAAGGAAAGACCTGTTCCGTATGCAACAATCTGCCCAGCTCCCGTTAGCACAAAGCAGGATATATTTATTCAGGTAATTTCTGAGAAAACTTAAAGACTACAGTTCGCTAACATCTCAGTCACCTTACTCCAAAAGCATGAAGCTGGAGAACTCATGTCTGAATGCAGAACACAAGCTCAGCTGTGACATTCCCTTGGGCATGGGAGCAAAGCCACACTGAGCAGCTCGGGCTCCTCACCCCCTCTTGCCTTGGCTGTGCTTTACAGGAGGCTCTGGCTGGCAGCTCCCTGTCCTGCCTGACCCCAGGTCCCACTAATTCCCTCACAGGAATGCCTTCCCAGCATTGCTGGCGGCCAGGGGACAATCCCATCACCTAGGAGGGTACAACTGCACAGCTCCCACGGCTTCTCCTGGGATCCAACCTGACTTCTCACTCCAGCACCAACTGGGAAGGGCAGATCGCTTTGCTTGTTGCTTTTTATGAAGACAACACACTGCTTTTGGGTCATTTTCCAGGCACCAGGTCTGGAAAATGAAAAAGGGCTCTGGTGAATACAGTAACCCAGACATGTTTGCACTGGCTGTTACACTAGACAGTAAACAGGTGACTCAAGCAAGGCTTGGCTCCCCTGCGTGACGGAGTCTGCACAAAGGCCTGGAGTAACCTGAACCCCGGGGTTTGCCCCACACCAGACACTCGTGGATGCAAACTCTGCTTTTCACAAGCTCCTGAGGGAACCTGGTGCCTCAGCTCTCCCAGCAAGCAGAACTTGAGCCCTCGGTTGGATTGAAAAGTGAGGGTGAAAACTCCAGTGTGGTATTAGAAGAGAGTGGGGGCAAACCCGAGGGGAGCGAGCCAGCTCTGTGGAGCAGCTGGCAGAGCCCCCGGCCGAGCTCACAAACGTTCCTGTGCAATTGCAGATTGCTGCATTCAAAGGAAGGGCCCCCTGGAATTCGCTCGCTCCGATTCCCAGTCCAGCAGTCTGGCTGGCAGGTTATCAAAAGTCTTGAGTTACCTTCAGGATCATTTCAGCCCGAGTCATGCCTTTCACCACTATCTTCGTGTAGCTGGCAGGAGCCTTCCTCACCACTTGGGACCCAATGGAGGGCAGATCCAGGAGAACCATCTTCAGAGAGTGAGTGTCCAGCAGCAGCTGCAAGAGTTAACCACACTCTGTCATTCAGGCCCCTTTGACAAAGATCCATTAGCTGCTATAACCCAACATCCTTAAAAGTTTAACACCTCCCACACTGGAAAATGTCCTGGTAATTGGACTGCAGGAACGGGAGAGACTGACCCATGCAATGACACTTGCAGGGGACACGATCACCTGTGGCTACGTATCAGCACCGTGGCTGATTTTAACACAGCACTGCTCTGCTGACTGGGAATGACTTCTGGCAGCCCAACATCTGGCACATCAGGCACAGATTTCCAGTCCTTCCCCCCAACAGTATGAAGTGAAACAATCTTGGTTACCTGGAGCTGTACCATGATTTAGATACCGAGGTCAAATGAACCAACACCGCGCTTCCTCCTGCACCCAGCCACCCACAGCGTCAGCTTTTCTGCATTTGCTCAGCCACTCAGTTGGGCTTCCTTTCCTTAAAAACTGTGGCACAGTACAGCTACACCGAGAGCTGCTCACAGTCTGGATGTTGTTTGTTACTACCCCAGCAAATAAATAAGCAGCAGCCATGAAATTAAGGCCAGACAGAGCAGCACTGTCTGATGACAAAATGCTGTGGGCTAGGGCTCCTTAGAGCAAAATTATCCCAAATGCCACACTCCTCTGATTGCACAAGGTATGTCTGAAGAGACGAGAGCAGTGAAGAACAGAAATGTGAAATCATACTAGAGGAAGAGCAGCACAGTTTGTTTGGATAGCAGTGAGTGTGAGAGCCCGCTAGGCTGTCGGCACACCCAGAGCATTCCCTCGGAAATGGAGCTGGTGGAAGCTCCTTCCGGAGGGACACACAACACTCTGGGTACTGCAGAATCCCCAGCAGTGACCACAACAAAGCAAAACCCCACAGGTCTTGTTCCCTGTACTGAACACCTCCAAATATACCACCCCAGTATCCACATTCCAACCAGGAAAAATGTATTCCCCAGCAACATTTGCACCAGGGGAGAGGATGTGGCATGGGAAGACACTTAGTGAGTGACCAGTGGGGTTCAAAAGATGTTCCACATGATGGAGAGAGAGATCAGCTGCTGAGACCTCTGCAGCCCCAGGGAGGTATGTCCCCTCCTAATGAGATGCATTCACTGGGGCTAATAAAAACCTTCCCAGGCTGCTTTAAAGAAGCAAATCGGGCCTGTTATTCCCATACAGGAATATTAAAACCTTTTAACATTAGACACAAGCCCACTGCTGGTTAATCACTTTAGAAGCTTATTTAAAAAAGACTCCCTTTAATCACTCTCAGGTTATTGCTCATCACACAAGATGAGCAGGCAGCGAGCTTCACTCATTTGCTTTCCATTAAGGATGAGGAAGGTTTTGATGTAAAGCTCCTGTTTCATTTTGCAGACACACACTGCTCAGAACCATCTTTGATGCCTAAAACCCAAGCAGCTTTGAAGGCACCCATTTGAAGTTCACGGCGGTCCCATTAGGGATGATTCTGCTTTTTTTTGGCTTTTTCCTTTTCTTTTTTTTTTTTTTCTGAGCCCACAGGGCTAATAAGCTCTATGTGCAGGGAACAGATGAAACCCTGCCTCTTCAAATTTCATCCTCACAGGGCAGCAGGGTCCCAGCCCATGGGATGATGGGTCCCTGCCTCAGTTTCTTGAACCCAAAAATCATAAAATATGACAGCACCTACTTCTTCTTACCTGTTCTGCACCCACCATGCTGATAGGTTTGCACTTGAAGAGATGGTTAATGAACTTGGGAATGAAGGAGCTGCAGGAGAGACACAAAATGACACAATTACATAAGAATATTTGCAGTCAGACAGTCTTCTGCGGTGACAAAGCATGCAGAACCAAACCAGGATGGCTTCCACAAAGACACTCCGAGCGCCAGCTTCCCAAGCTGATTCCAGACGTGTTAAATACACTAAATTAAAAAAATAAAAAATCTCAACCCCTAGCCACAGTTCTTTTCCTTTAATCCCTCCGAATCTCAAAGTTCACTGAGAAGTTGCACACATACTCTAGGTAAACAAATTGCTATAAACCACCTACGAAGTATTAAGAGTACAAGGTCAGCAAACAAACTCTTGTGCATCATAAAAACAGCAACACACCAGGATTAGCCTCACTGCTCACGAGTGGAAGTATCTTGACTGTACCCAGAGCCGACATTTTCCTGCACACAAGTAATTCCATAACATGCATATTACACACTGAACTTGAGGTCCAGCCAAGGCTGGAGGTCTGCTGGGCCCTGGACACTCACACACAGGCACCCTTCCAGAAAGCTCCTGGCCAACACAATCAAGACAAGAAAAAGTTTTGTGAAAAGGAAAACACCATTTACCATGTTTTACTGTCATGGACTTCAGACTCAGAAAAATGACTGCCCAACCAGGGGGAGCCTGGCGAGGGTGGAAGCCCAATATTTGCCACTTCAGAGCATCCGCTTTGGTTTTAGCTTTTTGCCTTTTGATTTGAGGCAGTTTCATTCCTCAGTGGAGAAGCAGATGCTCCCTCCCAGCAAAGCACTGGCTGGGCACCTGCAGGACAAGCTCCTCCAGCAAGGAGCAGCACCAGGAAAGCTCAGAAGCTCAACGAGCAACAAACTCTGCCAGCCCCACACCACTCAGACTCATCTTCCTCTCGCTGTCTTGTTTTTAATGCACTCTGCTTCTTTCACATGTCCTCCTTTGGCTGACTGCCTGCAGGGCTCACGTTTCCAGGACCTTGTCCGTGACCTGGTGGCAGCTCTTAGATTTTAATGGCTCTCTCCTAAGATAATATCAGTCGGTCTGGTTGCTGTCCTTTGGACTGAGGCTGTTTGTGATGATGATCTAAATTCAGCGTGGTTTCCCCCGTGCATCTGTTAAGCTATTTGTTTCCTCCCCACAAAGCAAGGAGCACGGACAGCATCTTGTTTGTCCTGCCACCTGTTTTCCAAGCCAGGACATTTATTTCTCATCCTTTCCCATGGAAGAATGACAAAAGTGTAACTCAGGCACGGAGCATGCCAAGCTGCTGAGCAAACCCAAAGGAATGGTTCAAGGAAGAGCCCTTACAAAGGTTCCTTCCCTTTCCCTTCCCTCAGACACAGTCACTGCCTCTCTCAGTGAATCATTTTAGCCTGGAGAGGTGTCCAGGAGAACAATTTCAAACTGCTGTTGAGAACCAGCTACTGGGCTGCCCCAAGCAGCTTTGAATTTGGCCACCAGAGAAACAACCTTGGCAAAAAAACAGAAAGAGGAGGAGAAAAACAAGCTCTGTCTCCTCTTGCACAAAAGCATTACAGTGGAGATTTAACCTATCTGTTTTAAAAGACCATTTTTCAGGTCTATAACTAATTCCCAGAGGGCAATTAGGGAGAGATGAGCACAGCTGGAGCTTAGGTGATCCTAGAAAATGATAAATTGGCAGCAACTCTGGATGCAGCAGCTCACTGCTGGCAGAAAAGCGCAGGAAATTAATTGTACCTTTGATAGTGTAGGTAGATCCAACTGTCCCTCCCTCTGCAAGGTCAGGCATGGAGCTGAAGCTCATGTTGTGCATGAGGACAGGGTGAGCCTTTCCCTCTGCAGTGGCAGGCTGGCAGCCCCAGGACCCCCTCCCTCCCCTCTTGGCTTTAATCTCCTTTTCTCTATAACCACACAACCTCCCATAGACAGCATTCTGTCTTGCATGAAACAATTCCCAGGCCCCTCTGGATGGCCACCCACCATCAGTGCAGAGGGGTAAAGCGACCTTCCATCCCCACATGCCTCTTATTTCACGCTGCCTTATTGGAAACAGTTTCCCAACTCCGGCAGGACAGACAAGACAAACTGTGAGAGCCAAGGGCTGCTCTGGAATTTTTTTTCCCTTCTTTTTTTTTTTTTTTTTGGACTAGTAGAGACCCTCAAGAGCAGTTGCACTTAACAGAAAAATGCACTTGAGCCTCTTGCCTAGGCTGGACTCGGTGCCTGATGCTCTCAGAGTACAGCAGGCAATGCTGATGTGAATAATAGGTGTACGTTCAGGGGTAATGCTCTGCACGAGGCTCTGTGCTCAGAATGCCTTCACTCCCTGCCCAATCACAGCCACATTGGATGCCAGAATTCATTTACAGATTCAGCTATAAAACCGAGCCCAGCAAACCCTCCCCAGAAGCAGAGAAGTCCCCAGTGTAATAATAAAGCAGCGCAAGGCAGATGAGGAACCTAAAGCACAGAAACCACAGCATCTGAGAGGCTCCCATCCAACGGGAGCGGCTCTGCCAAAACCTGCGTTTTCCTAATCCCCTGCACTGATGATGCATCAAACACAAAGCCTTGCTGAGGGAGGCACAGACAGACATGCAACCACAGTCTGTCTGTCTGTCTGTCTGTCTGTCCGAGGGGCTGAGCTACTGCAGCACATCCCTCACAGCCTTCTGCTGCTGCTGCTGAGTCACTGCAGCCCAGGAGGCCTTTGCTCTCCCAAGGTGGTGACCAGAAACCTCCAGGAGCCTTCCCATCACCGCTTTCTTCCCACCAAGCTCCTCTCAGGGTTTATCTGGAGCACCTGGAAGGGCACAGCACCCACCACGCTCGGCTGCTGCTTACGGAGGAGCCGCTGCCACGGCGAGGGGGAGAACTGTTTGTTTTTCCTGTCTCTCAGTTCTAATCTCTTCCTCATTGAGGTCAGGTCACAGACTTCCCAAACACATCCCGGCATGGTAGGCATGGCTTTGCTGCTGTGGGGTTTGATTTCAAAGGATAAGGTGCAGGGAGAGCGGAGCCCCCCGCCCTGCCCGCGAGTGCCTCCCGGAAAGCCGAGGGCTGCTCGCCCTCCCCGGGAAGCGCCGCTCGCACATCGCTCAAAACAAAGCAAAAATGACAAATTAGGTTAGAGGATTGATGCAATTTCTGACGGCCATTTTTCTTCCCTCCAGACTTGGCTCGGATCCCGCTGTTTTAAATTTAGTGACTTTAGCTGCCTTCTCCCCTGTGGTCCTGTAACTCAACACTCGCGCTTTATACAATCCATTAGAGCTGAGAAGTGGCAGCTCACAAAGACACAGCATTAACATGTGGAGAAGCACAAGGCCTGTTAAAAGGATTTTCAGCATTGTGGGGCACACAAAAGGCCAGGTATTTATACTGGCCCAGCCAGCATATTCCATAAAAATTCAGAGTTTAAAAAATACAAATATTTGTACACATTAAAATGCATTTAAAGGAGATCTGTGCTCCCTTACCATTGGGGTGGTTCCCCTTAACACCAAGTTGTACAGATCCAGCAAAATCAGTTTTCAGGAACCCATTTTTCCCTTCTACACCTGATCCACGGCACAGTGAGCTCAGGACTGGGTCTTAATTTTAATGTGTTGCAGAACAGAGCTGCAGTTCTCTTAAAAAAAGGGTTTTGGAGAGGAGCGGTGACTTCTGTGCTCATGGATGAGGAGACTCAGATTAGATGAGAACTTCACTCAAGTCTGAGCACTGAGTGTTTCATCCGGAGTTTACTTGGTATGTGCTCAGCAATAAAGTTAAAAGGGAGGCAACTAAGCTGAGGTATTAAGCGTGTGCTGTGAACAGCTGAGTAAATGGGGGCTTTTATTTATCACATAAAATTCAAGTGTAACCACACAGAAGGTTTTCGTGCAATAAATTTCCACTGAGGCAGCGTTTCAAACAGCGATTATGGGCAACGTCATAACGTGATTTATCGGCAACTGCTCCTTAACGCAAACCAACGAGCACCCCGAGACGGAGAGGGGGATGGAACTCTCCCGCCAGCCTCCCTGCTGGGACAGCTCCCAGTTCCCAGGATAGCTGCTGCATCCCACCCTGCTGAAGCACAGCCTGCAGCCCACACAGTCCCTGCCAGGCCACAGAGCTTATTTCAGGGTGATTACCTTATCAGAGATGAATGAAACGTTAAGGTATTTTAGAGTGACACATGACACGCACGCCGCTGCTCACAAGTCCACCAGCACGGTCACATGGGGCACCAAAAGCAGCAGCTACGACTGGCAGAGCCCTCCCGAGGGCTTTTCTTGGGGCACTGCCACGTGGAGCTCAGCTGGCCACAGGCAAGCAGGGAAGAGCTCAAAGTAGCTTCCCAAAGAGCTGGATTTTTGTTTCAGACACACAGCTCAAAGTTTGGATGCCCAAGAGATGCTGGAAGCTGAATCCTGAATCCGGCAGCAAGGGGCATTTCTGTCTCATCTGCCACTTCCTTCACGCTGCTCTATTTTAAGTGACTTGCCAGGAAGACACTTTAATATCTCCCAACATTTAAATGTGGATTTCCCCTCCTGACTGAGCTATTTTTGCACTTTTAGACTGCAAAGGTAGAACAGATTTCTCATACATGCCCTCCTTAGAGCACTAGAGCTGTTGTAAAAGCTATTTTGAGGCAAATTTCCCAGCACCTGGAAGCCCCATAGAAGAAAAGGAGGTTTTCCCACAGCAAGAGTTGTGTCTATAGTCAGATATTCAAAATCTTTTAAAGATGTCCAACCTAAAACCTTCTGCACTCAGCAAACAACACACAGTGATCATCACAGTGTTTTATGAGACGGCCTCAATAAATTGTGTGTGTTGGTAACTTACTTGGCAAATTTGATGCAGAACTGAGTGAAATACTTCCTCGTGGAGGCCAGGTTGTCCCGGATGATGGGGACATTCTGTTTAATGTGGAGGATCACTGAGGTGACATAAGGACTCTGGTCACCGACGTGTTCCACATTCTGCCACTGCATCTGCACAAAGGGGGAAAAAACAACCAAAAATGACTGTGGAATTCATTAAGATTCAAGCAATTGGTAAGGGAAACTGTACAAACTTCCTGCCAGGAGATCTCTAAGGAACAATTTAGAGGCTGCCTCTGCAATTCACCACCAAGGTCAAGTTCTTCATCATTAAAGTGATCGGGCAAAACCCTTCCCCAGGAAGATACAAAGAAAACCCAGAACAGCTCCTTTTGCACCAGAGCAGAGACTGTGACCAGGAACCTACACAAATGGGGACCACTAGGATTAAAAAAGCTTTTGGAGCACACCAGGCTGCTCTAATATTTAACAGTTTCCAGTTTGCTGGGATGAAGTGCCCATAGAAATCCTGATTACAGGCATTTGAGAAAATATCTGCAAGCTTGCAAAGTCTGGATTCCTGTATGGCAGCCAAGACTTTAATACTGGTGAGACTGATGACAGATAGATGGAAGAGGTAGAAAGTCTTAAAGTCCAAAGCACTCTACACCAGTGTAGCTCACTGAAAACACTGGCGTACAAGCCAGGATGCCCAACTCCAGTTCTTCTAAGTGCATGTAAAAACTACAAAACAAGAAGAGTTACTCAACCTCCTGTTTTGTTTTCCTTTATTCTCAGAAGAACCACAGGAGAACAGATGTGTGGCTCCCTTGATTTTCTCTGAGCCTTGTTTGCAGCACACAGGGTGCTCCCAGTGTAAGTCAAGTGGAAAAACCCAAAAAAAAGAGGTGATTTGGTCTGGCCTGGCCTCATGCATCTACCAGAGTCTGAGGAACACAAGAATCCAGAAAAGCACACTCAGAACTCTGCAATGTTCTCCCAGTAACTCTGTGGAGATCTGTTCCTCATGCTGGAGATGAGACAGGAGGAAAACTCATAGGAAATCAGGAGAGGAAACTGGGCACATATGGAAGATGAGCTTTTTCCTTTGGGGGGCTGTTTGTCCTCAAACTTGTTTTCTCAGGCTCTGGATTTTGCATATAAAGTTTTTTTATTCCTGCTTTTAATTTAATTTAATATGGCTACTTTGCCCCCTGCAACTCAGCTGACTCAATTCCATCCAAACAACATGCAGCCTAAGTGACTTAGTGGGAAAGAGAAGCCAAATTCTTTGCAAAACCGCAGTGTCTGAGTCCACACATGGCCCACTAAAGCTGCCTTTATTTAAATCAAACCAACCCCCAGCCTGCTGATCTCACATCAGTGCCTACAAGGGATATCATCTCTCCCATCACCTGCTCCACAGGTTTTCATGGAATCACAGAAGATTCTGAGCTGGAGGGACCCACAAGGATCATCCAGTCCAACCCCAGCCCGGCACAGACACCCCAACAATGCCACCCTGGGCATCCCTGGGAGCATTGGCCAAGCATTCCTGGAGCTGTGGCAGCCTCGGGGCCATGCCCATTCCCTGGGGAGCCTGGGCAGTGCCCAGCACCCTCTGGGGGAGGAAGAACCTTTTTCTAATGTCCAACCTAAACCTCCCCTGACACAGCTCCAGCCGTTCCCTCAAGTCATGTCACTGGTCACCTGCTTTTCTACTCCTCGTGGCGCTGGTCACGTCCAAACAAAATACTCTGTGCCTTTCTCCCTGATGGAGAAATTCCCTTCTTGACAGAGCAATCCTCACCCAAGACACCATCCCCACGGAGTGGGAACGGCCAGAAAACGAGAAGGGACTGCTGAGTTGAATTATTGCACCAACAATGAAACAGTAGCTTTTTCATTTTGTTGGTCATCATTCCAAAAGCAATACTTTACAACCAAACCTTTAAAGCATGAACAGTAAAAATAGCCCTTTTGTATGTGTGTGTGCATGTGGGTGTGTTTCACCCCAAAAAAACCCACCCAGTAGCTGCAGAGAAAGGAATAGCACACATACTGAAAAGTCATCACAAGAAATATGAGCCCAACTCTGCTGGTAAAGCTTTGCTCCTGTCGTTTTAAATTTATTCCTCTTTTTCCCCTTGTCCTATGTTTTTCTTGGGATATCCACATAGTTTACATACACAAGCTGGAAATGAGTCCAAGGAACAGGAGCAGGGAGACTTCACCGAAAGGGAGAAGCTGAAAGGCACCTGCAGTCTGGGAGGACTCGGGGTGTCCCCAAGGGTTGGAAGATCTGGTGCTACCCTCTGGTTCTCACAAGAAAACACAGGTTTTAGGTTAAAACAGGCAGGGGAAAAGAGAAACCCTGAGCAAAACTCGGTTGGTTTGGCACTTAAGAGCTGTGCTGCCTCCTGGGAACAGCTCCAGAGCGCTCCTGGGTCTGCCCAGGTGTGGGTGTCCCCAAAGAGCTGCTCAGGCACCACCAGGTCCCTCCTCCGTGCCCAGCCCCGGCTCTCCAGCAAAGGGGCAGCTTTGGGATTGACCAGGGGATGAACAAATCTCCGATTCCCCTGCTCCCAGCAGCATCCCACTGCCAGCTCCTCCCTGCAGGCTCCACGCTGGGCACGGGCCAGCACCTGCTGCCCTGACCTGTGGCTGCTCCTGCAGGAAGGGTGGGAGGGCAGCGGGAAGCGGCACAAGCTCAGAGCACTGCCGGCCCCCGGCTTTGGGGACACGAGCTGGCCTTTGCACCATCACTCTGCACACTGTTACAGGGCTGAAACGCTCTCCTGGGGGCTTTTCATTAGCAGCTCTGATTGCTCTGTTCTCGGGGTTTTCCGTGTGTGTGGAGTGGAGAGATGATTAAAGCCCTGCTCGCTGCTGTCCGTGAGGGCACCGGGAATTGCAGCTGTGCCAAAAGGTTTTAGGAAAATGTAAAAAGCCAGCAAGAGATGGCCCTGAGTCACCAAAATGTCCCCCAGCCCCACTTGCAGGCACAGTTTTACATATAAATCGATGCTTAATTCAGCAAGTAAATCAAGCCTTATCCAGTGCAATCCATAAACTTAATTAGGGCAAAAATATCCCACGCAGATTAGCCGCTCCCTCACCCCAGCGATGAAAAAGGAAGCACACCAGGCAATGGAAGTGCCTGCTGCAGATCACTACAAACACGTTACCAGCGCTTTGTTATCCTGAATATCCCAACAGGGGTTTTAGGGCAAATTCTCCTCCCACCCACAGCCCAGCTCCCCATCCTCCAGCCATGTTTAATCATTCTACACCTGCTGTAAAGTCTGAGTAAGGATTATCACCTGCAAATTTTGTAATATGGGGCCTTCTCATCATTTACCATTTCTTTCAGAGCGCACAAAGTAAAGAATCATGGAAACCGAGCAGCATTCCCAGCTGAAAGCAATATTCCTGATGCTGTTTTCTGTGTTAAATCTCTCAACGTGGCCTGCAGCCAAAGTGGATTGAGAGGTTTAAGCATTTCATAATTTACCTCTATAGTTCCTGAACATTTTTGCAAAGAAAAAAAACCCCAAAGCCAGACTCCAACAAAGGACTGGGAATGTTCAATCCTGGAGGACATCAGAGTGAAGTAAATGAAAAGAAGCTAAACAAAGGAAAAGCCCTAATGGAGTATAGGTCCTGAGAGAGCAAAATTGGAATGGATCAGCCACACAATCTTTATTTCTTTAATATAGACTGAAATTTTACATTTCCAAATACTAACTCTGTGTTTGAATAATTACATGCGTTTCTTATTCAAGTGTCAGAGTAATAACCCAGCCCTGCAGGAAAGGGAGGAGGAGGGTGAAGGAAAAAACCTCTTGCACCGAATCCAGGCCTAATAAAAATCACATAAAAGCGACTCTGTCTGATGCAAACAGCAGAGTGTGTGCACAAGTGACAAGTATTTATTTAGCTAATTTCATAACACTTAAACTTGTTTATATATCATCAGTCCCATCACATGTGCTGCATTTTACCAGTGCTCCAAAGACAAAAATAAATGGCCTACCAGCTGCTGCTTTCTCAAGGCTGTGGTTTACTTGGGTATAAACAGCCAGAGCTCAGTGATTCCAATATTACTGTACTCTGTTAGGTGCAGGAGATCCGAGGAGCTGCCACAGCACACAGCAACACCTGAAGTGCCGAGCCCTTCCTAGTGGTGTTATTTTACTGGGCAAAAAAATCCTCTTTCCATTTGGAACCTCTACAAGCTCTATTACCAGCTGCATTCCACTTCAAATATTAGCTGGGGGTGGTGGGGCTGCTTACAGCTGGAATACATCATAAAGCAGAAAGCTATTAAAATCCGTGGCAGCGGGACAGTGTGTTGATCCTACAAAAATGGAGCTCTATGTTTAATATTTCTAATTAAAAAAAAAAAAAAAAAAGCTCAATCCACTTTTGTTGTCTTCACCTCTGTCTAAAGCAGTCTGGGTTTTCACAATACTTTGGCAAGAAAACGCAGCTCTGCATTTCAAACATATAAAAGCCAGCAGTGTAACTGCAACAAAATCCTCAAGCTGCAGTCACAGGGGCCTCTCCAGGAATGGCTCCACATGTCCTTGAGAGGATCACAGAAGCAATAAGGCTCAATCTCAATCCCACATCACCTCCATTTCAGTACCTCCATTTAAGAGCCCCAAACAAACAGGCTGGTAAAAGTCCCTGCCAAAGGAGACAAAGGGGAGAGCAAACGTGAAGGTGTATTTGAAATATCACGCTAACAAAAGTTTTCCCAGTTTTAAATGCTCTCACTGGCGTTGGGAGTGGAAAGAGAAAGCCTGGTGGACTTCCTGAATGTATTTCATTGTCTGTATGTTTTAATGTGCGGCAAAAAGCCTGAAAGCTCTAAGGTGAAAAACAGGAGGGTTTGGGGTGAGTGATATATTTATAAATACAGCAATTGCTGCTCTAAGAAGTATGAAAAAAAAATCAAGGTACGGCTAAGTCTCAAAGCAGAGTAAGAGGATATATCAATAGTGAAATCAAGCAATCAAAGCACACAATTAAGGTGACCTTTCCAAAAATCCACCCCTACCTTGCTCATAGCAGTCAGGGCAGGGTCACAGGCTGCATCCAGGTCCTGCACTAACAGCTGGATGCTGTTGGAGATCACACTGCAAAAGAGGGAAAAAAAAGAAAATCAAGCACGAGTTTTAGAATCACACCGAGTAACAGAGTGCCAGAACTGGAGCATTTGACTGTGAGAGGAGGAAAATCCTCTACTGGCTGACAGCAGCACTACGATGTGAACGCACACGGCTGCAACTTGTATGAGGAGAAGCTGGGAAATTCTGCAGGGAGCTGCACAATGGATTTCAGAGGGGAGAGGATGCTTTTACAGTTGACCTTTCTCTGTTTTAACACAAATAAGGGGCTGGGGATCAAAGGTGGCAGATGATGAAGAGGAGAAACCCCTGAGTATCAAGCCCAGACTGGGATTTCGGCTTCACATTTAACCCAGTCTGTGTAACACCAACATTTTATCATCCCTCCATCTATTCACAGTCAATATTCTACTGCTCACAGGAACTTGCAAAGAGGGTTTTAAAAATGACATCTGCATGAGTTCTGCCTCTCCCACGTGTGAAGATGAAGGCAGATGTCTTATTTACACTATGTCTAGGACTGCCGCCATCCATTGTTTGAGTTTCTGAGACATATACCAGACTAAAGCACACATTAGTCAAACACATTTCCCTCCCTCCCCTTTTATTTTTTTTTTAACAGCATGATATTGCTTAGAGACATATTTAGGTGCATAAAGGTGCAACTGATCCTAAAACAACAGCCAAGAAACTCAGCCTGCAGCAGCTCGGATCCCCTCACGGCACAGAATCAGCAGTCCCACTGCACACAGCCTCTGCTAGAAGCAATAACTGACTGGGTTTCACTAAGCACGGTTTTCAAAAACAGTGTCAACTTTAAATCTGCCACAGATGCCTGTTTACAACCTCGGGATTATATCTGTAAGAAGTGGATTTTACTTTTGCTCTTTCTCATGATGGTAGCACAGATGAGATTCACAGGACTGTGAGAAATCCGAGCAATGCTTCCTCAAACCATCCTTCCTTCCACTCATTGTCTTTATAAAGTTCTGGATACTACCCTGGGGTTCACTGCTCGAAATATTTTTAAGTGTCCACCTTCTCACTGAGATACAGTGCCACCCACACTAAATTCTGACCTGGGTTTTGCTCTTCACCACAACCTAGGAAAGTTGCTTATTTCCTTTCCTGCAGCTCCAGCACATAAAATCTGGAACAGGATGCAAAGCAAAAGACTTCCTTCAAAGCAATTAATTTGTTTGTCAAGGCAAACTCATCCAAAACTACTGGGAAAAATTAGTATGGGAGATGAAGCGACCACAGGCTTCAAGTTACACGATCTAAAACTCGCATTGGGATAAAAAAAGCCCGTGACGGCTCCTGCTGGTGCCTCTGCTTCTGCTGGGCACTACAGAATCCTCTCCCTTGGGGGATTCCACCAGGCCAAGGGAGCCAGACTGAAATAACCACCCCGTGCTGAGTCCTGCAGGGCACCTGCTGCCCCAGCCTGGAGGGAAGAGCTGTGGTTGGCACCAAAGAGAAACAAAACACCCTGAGAGGATGGAGAGTGACCCCATGGCTTGTGTGTGGCACAAAACCCTCCTTTTCCACACATTTGGGGGGTGGCTCTGCACTCGCCTTTCTCTGAAAGAAGAAACACTTTCCAGGGTGCATAAACAGTGTTTTATCACTTATTTTATGGCTGTGCCTAACAAGACATCAAATCCCAGAAGAAACGACTTGTTTGATGCTGAATGAGTGAACACCAGCGAGGTTTATAGCTCTGACTTACTCTGACAGAAGGCTGGACAAAGGCCTCAACTGGAACAGAATGAAAGTCAATTAAAAGCCTTTGCTACAAGATATATCAGCCCTGTCAGTTGGACTCTAAAGCTGTCCAAAACAGCAAAAGCGAACTATACATTAAACAACTCCCCAAACGCTTCACATTGGCTGGGACCAACCACCTCGTGTGGAAACCAAGCAGCCACTGGAGGTTGCTGGTGCCTGCTGGCAAAACTCACCCTCCACTTGTCCATATTAAGAAAATCTCATCATCTGGCACGTTTTGTTTCTCCTTCCCTGCTACCTTGCTTGCTTTGGCTTAGTGGACACAGCAACCCTGGATTTCAGGCAGGGATTCACTCTCAGGAAGGGCTGAGAAGAGCCTGAAGGGAAGGGAGTCTCTGCAGGCTGGAATGGAGCCTGAGCCCATGTGAAAGAGCTGGATGGAGATTCAGTGGGATCCTGTCTGCTGCAGCAGGAGAGGAGGAACCACAGGAAGGAAGTCTTCAGAAAAAAACATCTCACTGCTATCTAGGCTGAATCTCACTTTTAGGGAGAGGGAGAGCTGGTGAGAGGGATTATTTTCCCACTCTTGCCAAGATTTTCTTTTGTCTGATATGAAGCAAAACAACTTTTGCCTCAATTTTCTTCTCTCAAAAAAAAAATTCAATCTGTCTGTCAGGGGTGGAGAGGATGTTAGAGCAGAATATTTTTAGCACCATTACATGAAAAGTTATTTTAATGAATGATAATCTTCTCTCAATTATAATCCCCAAATATAAGATTGGATCAGTCTTTTATGTCATCTGAAATGGGGTTTGATCATACTGACAAGGCTGCTGATTACCAGGGGGAAGTTAAAGCAGGAAGGAATGTACTGAAATAGCTTCCTTTCTTGAAATGTAACAGCCACCTCGCAGAGCTGCCAAGATGCAAACGATGTTTCAAATGGAAACTCACTGTTTCCTTTCCCTTTTCCAGTGCTCTCCTTCCTTTGGCTTGGGCCATGGGGAGCAGCTAAAACTGCACTAGTGCTGCTCTTGGAGCAGCCACAGGACACCATTCCTTCACCAGGGAAATGCCCGCGGATCCGAGTGGATCCTGTGCCACTGGGATCTGGGAATTGTTATTACTCCAGCACCATCTGGCTGACAAAAGGGAACGGTTGGTGATTTTGGGAGGAGATAGGTGCTGAACGTACATGCTGAACGTGTCCATCTCTCCTGCCAGGTTGATTCTCTCCATGAGGCTTGCATCCACTTTTTCTTTGAGTTTCTCTTCCAACTGTTGGGAAACAAAACAAGCAACAGGGAGATCAGGTTTCCTAACTTGAAATAATCGTTCTTGAAAACTTATGCCCTGGAAAGGTCAGCTCCTTAAAACCTAATCTGTGACCAAACTACATCCAAAACTCATCCAGTGACACTGAAAATCTTTCCTCCTTGGCATCCCAGACCTGTTGATCTGCCAGGATGGGCCACGGTGGCTCCACGTCCTCAAAGAATTAAAGCTCCAAGGTCAAATATGTAACTCTAGCATGACATGCTACCGTACTAGCTTAACACTGTGGCATCTGTCCTGCTAATAAAGATGTTTCTCAACACTCTGCCTGTGCCCAAAGTGCAGAGCAGGAGGAGGACTGCCAGACCTAGTGGTGGAGAGGCCTGGATGCAGCCAAACATCACAGCTCATTGCTGACCTGTGGCATTTTGGAAGCACCTGAATGTAACGAGCGGTGCGGCTGCAAATCACATCAGCATAAATTCCTCCTCTCTTCACTCCGCATTGCCCCGATATTTCACACAAGTATTTTCCCAAAAGTATTTTGAATTATTGTTGTGCTTGTTTTTATGAAGGGGAGATAGTGAACCAAGAGACTTTAAAAAAAAAAAAATTTAGTTCCAAATCCAAAACAAATTACGTAACAAGTAGAAAAGGACTGAACCCAAAACCGATGCTGCAAAGCAGGATTACAAGCAAATGACTCTTCTCAGGTAGAGACAGCAAAATCAATACTTTTCCTTCTTTGAAATACAGATCAAATGATGTAGAGCTCAATAATCAATGGATATTTTAGTACTTTTGGCTCTCCCAGCCTCCACAGCAGCACAGAAGATGGGCTGAGGCCACCTCAGAGGAAAACTCACCTGCTGGGTGGTGGCCAGGCAATACTCTGCAGTACTCAGGATGCTGCAAATGAGGCAGAGCTCTTCTAAAGTGAACTTTGCCACTTCAGAGCCTTCCTTTTCTTTCAGCAAACTCGTGATGGTGAGCCCACCACTGCTGCTGGTCGTCCTGCAAAAGAAAAAAAGACAAAATCTGTGAGATTTTTGGGCGTACAGACACACAGAGCACAAAATTACTGCTAGGTTTTAATGCCATAAAAAGGCCTCACGACCACAATGCCCAACACCCTGTGCAACACAGGACATCAAACCCTCAACTGCTATTTTGGTGAAGGAATTCCTTTTAGAAAAGGATTTGTAGCAGCTCTGCAAGCAAAGGACAACTCACATTGACAACAAGGTAGATTAGGATGCAAGTGGAACACAGCCTTGCCCAGGTAGCTTCACCTTCACTGCCAGTTATCCAAAATCTAATTAAAGATTACGGAAGAATCTCAGAACTATCAGGAAACTTGTCGTATTTATCTCTGCAGCACTAAACAGCTGTCCACACGCATTTGAGACTTTGGCAACCTGTTTTAAAAGCTGATGGTATCAACAAAGTAAATTACAGATGATGTCCCTTCCCCTCCACTGTCTTCCAGTGATCAACGTCCATGTATCAACAAAGAAATACTCAGAGCAGCTTAGAAGCAGGAAATTCCCTACCTCTCCACTTTTTATAATCCAAATCCATTAAAATAAAATAGGACAGTGATATTTATCTTGGACAGCAAAAATGGAGCACTCAAAAAAAAATGTGGATAAAGAATGCAACCGAGGTCTGATGGAGAACGCACATTAAATTTATCTTTCCATTCGTCTGGATGGAACCCTCTCCCCTTCCATCTGTAAAAGATTTTACTGGTTTCAGAAAGTCGTTCTGCTGCTCCCAGGTTTACAAGGGAAACAAACTGAAGATGGTTAATAGCAAATAAAATTATCTGCAGTGGAGGCTGGCAACATCTCAGGAGCACCTTTAGCCTGTACACTGACACATATTGCTGCAAACTCATCATGATTTCCTTTACTTTCACTGGATTTACATCTTATTTATACAGAGATAAAATGTTCCAGAGCAGAGGGAGGTACAGGTAAGCACTTCAGCATCACACAAAGAAACCACCTTCACCCTAAATTACCATACAGATGATGCTGAGCTAAGGCAGCTGAGAATCACAGTATGAACTGGTTACCCAAGGAGCAATTTTGAAAGCCAGGCCTCTCTGCTGAGACTTGGGCTGGCATTTCAAAAGGAGCTTCAAGAAACTGCAGAGCTGGCAGCTAATCAAAGCCAAATATGAAGCTATTCTCCAAGAGCCCTTAAAAGAAAAACAATGTGTGACTGCCCATTTGCTCTCCTCCTTTTATCTCAGTGCAAGAAACTGAACTTTGGAGAAAACCATGAAGTGATCCTGCTGCTACCTGGGGTGTTTGAGAGGGAAATAAGTGTTCGCAAGGATGTATTTATTAATTATCTTTACAAATCATCTGCTAGCATGTTGAATGCTGGAACGTCTGCAGCAGTGGCGAAGCCAAACTCACTTGGGCAGGTTTCCAGAGAGAATTTTCCAGGCGTATTCGCGCAGGTACTTCTGGAAGATGGTGGTCAGGGCTATCATGGGCTCGCCGGTGCTGAGCTGGGAGCACTGCACCATGCACTTCTTGTAGTACACGAAGAGGTCAGCACAGCTGGGCAGCACTGCTCCTCCTTCATCCACGTTGGGCTTGGGGGGACCCTGAGCCTTGAAATCAGCCACAAACCTGTCGATCAGCTCGCCCAGATTTCTGACAGGGGAACAAAAAGATATTTCAGTCTGCTGGGGGAGGAAATGGAGGGAAGAGAGGGAATCATGCTCACAAGGAGATGCCCTGGCTTGTGACACCAGCAAGGTTTTATCAGCCCTTTCTTATCTCCACCCTCCCAGCACAAAGCTCACACAATTCCACAGCCTGAACCTTTTGTGCTCAGGAGTTTTAGTGGCAGCTCCAAATCTGTTCTCCAGTCACACATAAAAGCTCCCAGGTCTGCCAGGACTCGGTTCAGCACATTTGATGCAAGTGCATAAAGCCCGAGCTCGAGTTTCATTCCTGGCACCAGGAAAAGGAACAGTCAGGCTTCCCATCTCAGCGGCCTCCGGAGAAGACCTCGGGGAATATGGATTTTAAAGGGATGTGCTCAAAATGGTGTGCCATTTGCCATTTCTCGGTCCCATTTGGATACCACCTGCTTTTGCACAACTTTACACATCCTTTAAAGAAGTTTTATTTAGCGTGAGCACAAAGTGCACTTCCTACTCAGACTCTCTTTAAAAGCACAAAAAGCCCTCTTATTGTCTCCAGTGACTCATTAGAGCCTGGTCCTTACTCAAATATTTTGGTCTTTAGGCAATAATAAACTTCGCTCCATCGCTTCACCATGACAAAAAGGCTTTTGAGCATGGCACAGGGCCAGAGCCATCAACACAGAACCAGAGAATCTTCTGATCTTGGGGAGTTCCTCTGCTCCTGGTCCTCCAGAGACAGCACATCCAAGCACAGCTCTCCCAACACCGGAGCTCAGCTCCGTGGAATAAGCTCTGCCAGATGAGCTGAATTCCAGCAATAAACCTCCTCCCCCAGACACACACACACACACAGAGGCCTCCTCAAGAAAGTTTGGCTTTTGGGAAGTGGGTAGGCCTTTCAGAGGAGAGAGGTGCTCTGCTGACCAAAAGGAGGTCCTGTATTTTATATTCCTGTTTCCAGCATGGTCTTGGCTCCGCTTGCTGCAGCTCTCCCCTTCCCGTGGCACCACCTTCACTCCTCTCACTGCTGAGGGTGCAACGTGCCACGATCCACTCTCCTTTCCTAAGGAGAAAGCCAAACCCTCAGCAGAATGGCTGAGACTCTGCAGTACATTCCCACCTCTGCCAGCGAAAGGCCAAAAATCCTGCCCACAATGACAACTTTCCCCCAGTTTCTATCCCTTTTTGCTTTCCCTCTTGTGAAAAAGAAAACCCCTCTGATTCCAGTTTACCAAAGAACCCACGAGACTCTTCCCTGACAAACTCAGAGGTTGCTGCCCCAGAATGGATGAGCTCCTACCGCAGGTGATCCGCTGGGCCAAAGCAATCTACAGAAATGTGCTTGGAATATCAGGACTCTAAATCACGGAGCAACACTCTCTGACTTCAGCCAGGCTGCTGCAAAGACAAGTAGCCCTTTTTCCACGCTTATTGCCTGAGCACTGCACACAGCTCCGACTCCACACACACACAGCTCCTCGGCTGTGTTACAAGCACTGTAAAAACATCAGGCTGCTCCGCTGATGTGATAAATCTGCCCACTGGCAGGAGCAATTGAAGGCTGAAGCGAAGCATTGATTGTGTTGGGCCACAGAGAAGCAGAATTTACCTCCCTCTGTAGCTGTAGCAGAGCCAAACAGATGGCTGCTGCAGGAGGGCTCACACGTGCTGCAGGCTGCAGATTCCTGCAGCTTCTCAAGGAAAGCGGACGTGGCTCACTCCTTGTCAAATTTAACAGCTGCATCTCCACCTCTGCATCTGCGCTTTGCTCCAGCTGGGCAACAAAGTGGAGCTTTCTTAGCATTCACCATCACTTGGGGTTTTTTTTGCCTTCTCTCGGTCTCAAGACACGGTCAGGAATGTCAATGGCTTTTGTTTCTTTGTGCTCGGCCCACATGTTCTCCTCTTCTCCAAGGCGAAGTGAAATGGATCTGCGTTTTCCTGGTCCCCCAAGGTCTTGTCAAGTGGGATGCAGGAGAAAGTGCAGCTGTTCCGAAGAGCTGGGAGAGCAGGGCTGGGGCTTCACACTTGTTCTGATCCCAACGTGGACAGAACTGCCCCGCAAAGCAGGCTGGGGGACTGCTCCTATTTCAGAATGGCACTGGTGCAAGCAAAACAGGACATTGTGCATTAAAAGAACCAATATTTCATTAATGCACACCTTGGTTGGTGGCAAACCTTCGCATTAGTCTCAGTTGGCCTATATATGACATGAAGGCCAAGAATCTTTGTGTGCATAGAGAGTGTGGCAGAAAAAGCTGCCGGGAGATGAAACATGAAGAAGGCAGGAGAGTCACAGAAAATGAGTATTTTCTCCACAGACTCTGCGGAAAAGCTCCAAGAAAATTCTCTGGTAGTGCAGATGTGGTATTTCCTAACAGTAGCGTATTTATTGGGAGCAAGAACTCGCCAAATCTAACCAAGAGAAAGCATGAAATGAAATCATATAAAGGGAATCTTATTCTGGTTCTTTTCATTCCTGCATTCTTCTTTCTTTCTTTTTTTTTTCCTTTCACTCAACCTATTCAGGGCTTTTCTGGCAACCACGAGGTTGAGCCAGGAGCTCCTGGGCAGCACCAGAGAAGAGCAGAGTGCTCAGGAAACTGCTCAGTGATCTGGGCACCGAGGAACAGCAGTGCCCTGGCACACCTGGACCATTGCAGAGCAGTTTCCATCACTGGGGATTTTGGAATCCCCTCTGCCGATGAGGCTGCAAACACACAGCACCAAGTGCCAGTTTTCCAAGTACTCTCGACTCAGATGTGCCTTTGAGCAGATTTCAGCAGGGCTCTGCACACTCTCAGCCCTGCAGACCGGACAGAGCTCTTCCTTCTCTCCAGCAGAACAGCTCAGCTCACATCTGTGTGCTCCTTCTCCTCCAGCTGACCACAGAGGACAGCTAAAGACACACATCCCAAAGGGGCAGCAATGAAATCTGCTTTGCTGCTCAGAAATCTGATATTTATACTGCACTGAGGGTGGAGAGCAGCATCTTTAAACTCTTTCTTTCAGGTGTCTCCTCTTAAACTGCTACAGATTTTGGCACCGTGCTTCTTTAAATGGGTATGGAAACATTTTTTTGGCAGAAAAAGTCCAGGCTGTTTTCTGCCACAGATTTAAGGCAACGATGAACAAAACTATTACGCTACTCTCACTAGTCAGAGCTCAAACACACAATTAATGATCTGAGCAACATCTCATTTTCAGACATCAGCAACAGATTCCTCAAAAGTTCAATCAAAGGAGAAAGAAGAGAGAAAATCATGAAGGAAAGCAATTTTTGGCAGTCGGGGCAGCATGGGGAATACTGTGGCAGTTTTTCTTTGAACTCCCTGCAGCCTGTGGCTATAAAGCTAATATAAAACATCTCAGGACTGTAAAGGAAAAGGGAAAAAAAAAAGGCAACTGAAGGGGCTAGGAGCACAGTGGGGTAGAATTACCAAAATGGGGATTAAAATGGCCCCCAGTGAGAAGGGAAGAAATACTCCAACAAGTCAGTGCTCAGTTGGCTGAGGGCAGGGGGGAAATATCAGTTTCCCTTTGTTACACTGCAGAGCGGAACCTCAACCCAGCAGGACACACCACTGTGCAAGCTTTCAGTTATTTAATGATTTTTTTTAAAGCATAAAAAGTTGATGGGACATGGAAAAGCTTTTTCAAGATGGTTATCACGGAGTTTGGACAAAATCAGGACAGTATAAGCCTTGAGTTATACACTCTCTCATGTACAAAGCTTTGGAAGACAGAAGAGCACAAACAGAGATGAGACACATGAAGCAGGCACCTCCTCCTCCTTTCCAGCCACTAATCTGTGCTAAAAGACTAAATTGAACCTTTTTCAACCATCTCCTCTCCCAGGTGGCACTGCAGTTGCTACTGAGATGTTATTTAAACCTCGGCGTGAATCGAGGGGCACAAGAAAGTGTGGTGAGAGCTCTGAAAACTTCTCCGAGCTCCGAGCTGAAAGCTCCTTTCATTCGAGTTGTTTTGCTGCAAGTCAAAGAGGAAGATGAAGAAGGGTGCCAGGGATTAAAGCCCCTGACAAAGTCCCAATCTGTGAGCAATGATAATGTTATCTCACAGCCAGCTCATCCGCAGCAGCTTTCATCTAAGGATCTCAAATAACTTATTTCTACAAAGCAAATCTTGCAACTCCTCTGCCACAGAGCCACGTGTGTATTTTACAGAAAACCCAACCCTATTATTTGTGAAAGACATGAGATGAAAAGAAAGACATATGTCTGCAGTGGGAATTGCAGAGGCAACAGAAGTAATTTCAGGAACCCTGAGCCTCTTCCACAGAAAGGCAGTGAGCACCACTCCTGCAGCCCTTTGCAATTACACACAAACCCAACCTCCACAGCCCTCTGAACGCTCCTTTCGGCCAAGCAAAGGTCCCACTCAGAGTTTCTCACACCACAATCGCTGCTCCTGATGGAATCAGAGCACAGCGTTTCAATAAATTGATTTTCTGCAGCTGGAGGACAGAACGCAGTGCAACCCAACACGTCCAAAAGCAAACAAACCCCAAAACTCAGGCTGGTTACTCACTTGTCCTGGGACTCGATATACACATAAAGGTGAGGCTCGAAGCACTTGGAAACAATGCCATGGAAAGGATTGTCAGGGACCTTTGGCTTCTTTGGCTGCAAGAAAACATTCAGAGTTTTGGTTCAAACCTGCCCTCTGAGACCTTGAAGGAACAGCACAGAAGGATATAAATCTTTAGAGATACTGCAACACAGAAATTTGCTGTCAAATAATCGAAGCATATAAATGTCAGACTATCCAAGCCTTCCTTCCTTCTCAGAGAGCTGTTAGCAACCCAAGGAATTAGCTTTCCACTTGTAAAATATTCTTAGCCTTAAAGAGAAGGCTGCTCTGTGCTAACAGATTTCAGCTGAAGAATCTTAATGCAGTTTGCAAATAAAACCTCCCTGAATCCTTCAAGCAGTAACAAGGCTCCACTAGTCCCCTCTGAAATTAAATGCTGCAGTTATTTGGAAGCAAGATGGAAGAACCCCTACATTTTAGAATATCAAGGGTAATAACTCAAAGTTACAGGCTTCATCTGAATGAATTTTATTTAGATAAACAGCATGTAATTACTGGAGAAGCCAGAATTATACAGGCAACACTACAGGCCTGCTTTCACTGTGAAACATGTTTCTGGGGATGCAAAGATTTCTATTTTTAAATCCCATTTCGAGCATTAAGCACATGTGCCATTTGGGAGCCATCCGGTTTACCCTCATTTCAGTTTAGTGCTGCACTCTAACCATGGCCAAGCACAGCTCACCAAAGCCCCTGGGACCACTCACTCATTTAAATTTGTGCATGTTTAAATACCAGCCTGGGCAGGGTCTTTAAGCTCATTTTTGCCCTGCAGCTAGATTGTTATTATTATTATTTTCTTTTTTTTACTAATGGATAATTTCTCTTGTTGCTTCCCAGCAAACCAGCAACTTTTCACTGGCTGCAAAGAGGGCTGCAGTGACTCTGGAATGGAATTCTTGCTTCTCTCTCTCCACAAAAAGCCAAGATCAGCTCCCAGCCAATGAAGATATGAATTTTTCCAGCTGATTTTTTTTTCTTTTTAGTGCAAGGAAAGCCAAACAAAAGAAGCAAAACGAGAGAGCCTAAAGGACTTTCCCTCCTAAACGACAGAGGAGGTGGCACTAAGAACTTGGCAGGAATAACAGAGTGTGACAAGGCAAACATCTCTCAGCAACAATCCAGCCCCAAAGTCAGGATGAATCCCTATTTATGGCTGCAAACCTAAAGTGAATTAATGGTTTTATGGAGACCAAACCACCTCTGTGAGCCTGGCATCACCAAGAGAAGAATGCAAGTTCTCAGAGCCTCGGGACAGAACCATTACCAGGCATCCTCCCCCCAAATCCCTCTGCCAGCGCCCATTTCTGCCAGATGCACACAGGAGCTGGGAGGAAAAAAAATGGCTGGGAATCACAGCTGCCAAGTCCCTGGGATGGCAGTGGCAGCACAAGGGTGCAGATTCACCGTGTTTACCATCGACCAGGCTGCAAGAGCCAACGCCTGCAGCAGGCGTGTGTCTCTGCATCGTGCTGCTCCCAGCGTGGCTGGTGCAGGGAATACTAAATCTTTTAACAGTAGCACTGAAGCTGTATTTCTGAGTGTGCAATCCTGTCCAAAAGCTGCAGATGTTTAAGCTATTTCCTCCTTGAGTTTGATGGAAATAATAAAAGGTTACTGTTGTCACAGTAAGGAGGTCTGCAGCTGGCCCAGTTTCCTTTCATTACTATCCAAAGTAAACAGATTAAATCGAACTGCTAGGATTACCAAATGAGGTGCTCTCTTAACATGGATTCCCCCCCC
>VZRL01003745.1:826008-856174 GCA_013397895.1 Origma solitaria | reverse complement strand
CCCCCCAACAAACTCTTGCTCCCTCTTAGATTCCCAAGTGTCTTGAATTCTTAGGACTGGTATCTTGGGCTCTTCCACTGAAAATCTTTCAACTTTTTGTGTCCCTTCAGTTCTTCACGCAGTGACAGCAGAAGATGAGACTTGCAGCACTTCCAGACTCTCACAGGGAGTGCAGCAGTTCCTCTCTGCCATTCAATAAACTCAGCCCTAATTATTGCAATTATCTCTTCAGCTGCATTCTAACACCGCTGACTTCTCCAAGGATGTCCTCCCATCCCAACACTGCACATCAGAGCCAACCTTGCAGCCATGAGAGGTTGGAAAACAAACTCTTCCAAAAAAATGCATCAGATGTGCCTCCCCAAGTCACCAATCTCTGTCTCACTGATAAAGTCCACGCAATATCAACTGTCCAAGCTGTATTTTAATGAAAACAGCAAAACTTGGCTTAAATAATTCTGTTTCAGGATTTTGGCTGTGGATGAAGGCAGAGGGGCTGTCGTGCACCAGAATGTGCTGGCGGAGAGCTACCACCTCCTCCTCTCCCCAGGGGAGTGGATTTGAGAAGGTCCTGGGGCCCTGCTCATCCATCAGCATACACCTGTACACGGCCCATTTACAGAGCTGTAAATCCCCTACACAAGGAGAGAGTACCAACCCCAAGTAAGTCACAACTCAACATTTAGAAAACATCCATCTGGTGTATAAAAAATACAGGCTTTGATATCAGGGCCAATTAAAACAATTGAATTTACCATTCATCCTTTAATGTTCGCAGAGGGCTTTGGGAGCCCTGTGCTTGTACAAGCAGTTAGGTGCTGCCTGCTTTGCAGAGGCAATGGATGAAAAGCACTGGAAAGACAAAAATCCCCAAAGTGATTTATCTGGAGTGAAAATCTAAAGCTGACACTTGAAAGTTCAATGAGTTGCCTGGTGACTCCAGACAGTTTGCTTGGCTGACAGGGCAAAATACGAATTGCAACTGTTTGTAGAGGAGCTTCTTTCGGGATCTGAAAACCCAAATAGCTATTTCATCTTGCTTTGACAGAAATCCCGTCGTTACGTTGGGGCTGTTGCTGTACAGGCTACAACAGAATCCAGCTCCCTCTCACGTGGCAGGATTGTCTCCGCACTATTAACTGGAATAAAGATTGCTTTGGCTTCAGTGGAGTGAGCCAGAGCAAAGCATGGTCGTACAGGGAGCCTGGATGCTGCACAAAGGATCAAAACTGCACTACATTAATTGCTGTGAAAACAAACTTTTCAAATCAATGGGATGGGAAAAGCTTAGGCCCCACTGGAGATTTTGACAGAGGCTGCCTCGCTGATAGCTGAGAACTTCAAAGGCTTACTTTGTCCGTATCGCTTTTCTCGATCACAATCTCATCTGTCTCTGCCCCAGTTTCATCCTCCAGGAAGGGGTTGGTGGAGGGAGGTGGCACTTCTGTCTTCTTCTGTTGGAAAAGAGGAAGCTCCTTAGAGAACAGGCAGTTCCCTGATCTATAAAAAACTGCCTCCAGTTTTGCTTTCCTGAGCCCTTCAAAGCCCTGCCCAGCTCTGTCTTGCCCCAGGACAGAGGCGAGCAGATCACACTCCATCCTGAGCCCCTGCTCTGTTTGCTGCTTGAATCCTCCCTGAAAGGGCCATTTGGACCAGTGTCACATTCCCAGTCCCCAAACCCTACCCCAAAGCTTGTGGTCTCCTTGGGATAACCCAAAACAGCAGCTCCAAAACTCTGCCCCGCAATAAACCCCAAATCGCTGCTCCCACTGTCTGTTCCCCCTCTGCACATTTATAATGGTGGATTTCATTTTGGGTATGAAACAGGGCAGATGATGACAGCCAGATTGGCACAGCCTCTAGGCATGTCAGAAAGGGGGAAAAACAGAATTTTCTGTCATTTGAAACCACACCCTCTATTTCTGCTTTTCTCACTTACAACAACCCAGTGAAGCCAATTTAATTAAAGCTGCAAATTTGCTATGAAATTTGTCAGAAAGAAATAAAGCCATATTTTTCAGAGATCTAAATTCAGCCAGGAGGAAAACCTCACAGGACTTTCCCTTTTAATTAGCAGCACCCACAGCAAATGACAAGTGGGTCCAGCAGGCTTTCCCTGTAGGCTGAATTATCACATCCGAGTAGGCTTCAAGACACCAGCAGGACAGAGAAGCCAACCTCAAACCTGTGGCTTCAGAGCCACACGTGCTCTGTGCTCCCAGGGCACTCGGCTGGCAGAGCTCTGGGCTGAGCTCCCAGGCAGAAAAAGCTCGGAGATGGCTCCAGAGATACTCCCTGAGCCTTTTCTCTTGGTTCTGCCTTTACAATCGACCAAAGAGGCAAAATCAGAAGCTATCGATGTCCCTGTAAGGCAGAGTGACCCAACAGCCCATGTGGGACTGAAAGCTGGTACCATGTGGTGAACGTGTGGTGACCAGAAATGAAAAGAAGAGAGGATTTTTAGTTAGAACGTGTCACTGACATGTAGAGAACAAACATCACAACGCAGTTACCACACCATAATCACTCTGTGGTTCTCCACAGTGGCTTCAAACAGCACAGGGCCCCAGGAGAACCAAAAAAGGACACAAGCAGAGTGTTTTTATCCTAAGGATTGCTCTTTAGAAATCCCCTTACCACGGTGCCATCAGTGAGAGTGCAGCCTGAGAAGCGCTTGGCCAGGAGCCCTTCGAAGTTGGTCGTCCTCTGAATTGCAAACAAAAGCAATTTCACCTCAATCTCCTTCGCTCTCGTGCGCATGATCTTGGAGAGCTCTGCCCTGCAACAGAGAGGGGATATAGAAAAAACAAATGTGGTTTTCTATAAAGATCTGAAACCTAACACTGGAACTCGCTCTATTCCCCAGAGAGACTTCCATCACAAAATTCAGGCTAATTCCTAAGAGGCCCTCTAACACAAAACTGCTTTGCAGATCCCATTTCAAACACAACCACGGTTGTTCCGAGCTCTGTGGGTAACAGGACCCCATCTCCCAGCAGTTGGGAAAGCCCCCGCTATCCAACCTGGGGCAGCACAGGGGGTCCCAGAGGGACAAAGGTGCCACTGGGACTCCACCTGGCACCTTCCTCTGTTTCCCTGTCTCTGGCTGGCAAAGAGGCACTCCCACCACAGTCAGCTTTGGCCTGAAATATTACTGACTTTTACCTCTGTTACACTGAAAATTGATTTTCACATCGCTTCAATTCCTCACCGTTTCAGCGACGCTTCTCAGGGTTTTCACTCCTCGCTTCCTTTTAATCACAGACAATCCCACAGAGACGCCTGCAGCCTGCCTTTCCACACTGATCAGCGTGGCAGGATTGAATTTCGGGGCGCTGGGAGGTGGCAGGGCAGCGCGGGGCTCACCTGGTGATGTGGCAGAACTCCACGGCGATGCGCTCGGTCATGCACCACTCCGGCGGGAACATGCGCCCGTACTTCTCCTCGTAATCCACCAGCTGCCTCTTGATCCAAGCGTAGCGCCGGTCAATCTTATCCAGCCAGGCCACCTGAATCCCGTGGACAGAAATATTTTAGCACCAACAGCATCTTTAGGAGCAGTAATTGCTGATATTCAAACTGTGCTGCTGTGGAGGAGGTTGGGAATCGATCAGAGTTGGCTTGACACCTATTAACACCCTCTGAATGCTCCAAGGGGAGGTTTGAAATTGGATAAATTGGATATTAGGAAAGAATTCTTCGCTGAAAGGGTTATCAAGCACTGGAAGAGGCTGCCCAAGGAATTGGCTGAGTCACCATGCCAGGAGGGGTTTAAAAGGTGTGTGGATGTGGCACTTAGGGACAGGTTTAGTGGCGAACTTGGCAGTGGTAGAATCAAGGATCTTAAAGGTCCTTTCCAAACCAAATGATTCTGGGATTCCAAGTGCTTAAACACATGCCAGACAGAAAATCCTATCTTGTGTGAGTTGAGAGAGCGAGTTCTGCTGAAAATGAGGATAACAGTACTCCGAAATCGTGTAGAGATTATTGAAAACTCAATCCAGCAATATTTCATTTGATCCCACCCTCTTTGTTTCACAGACAGAGAGGTTGAAGTCAACAGTGGGATGAGAATGCAGGAATTCCTGGATTCTTACATGCTGCTCACATTTAAACTGCAACAAAAATTCTTACAACCTGAGCAGGATGGGATTTTTTTCCCCTCGGTAATTTTGCTTTCTGGTCAAAAAGTAGAAAGATTAATCCGAAAAACTTTGATGGAAAAATGCTATTTAAACTTAGGCATTTTAGCCTTTCTCTATTCTATGTCAAACGTTTGAAATTGACAAAATACATTTTGATCTAAAGGTGGTTTTGGTTTGTGTGGGGTTTTTTTCCAAATTCAAGAAGGTTATGGTAAGTTTTTAGAAGCTGTTAGCATCAGGACAGGAAGCTTAAAAATTAGCTACAAAGATAATTAACTTCCTAGAAATCCCTCCCCCTCAGTCTTCTAAGTATTTTGGGGTGCTTCTTGGTTTTTTTGGGGGGAGGTGGTGTTGAGTTTACAATTTTCAGAGTTTCATTTTTCAACCCTTCACAGGGCAGGAAATACATCTAACATGGATTGATTTGTTTATTCCACGAGGGGAGAAAACATTTCTAGTGATGACACAAGAAACTGAGCTCTGAGGTGGGAGGAAGTCACCCTGGCAGAGATAACACCGACTCCCAGCTCCTCAGCCACTCCACATCACACCCACGATCACTCTTTCCAAGCCCTTGGGATAAAAAACTTTTCACCACAGGAACCCAGGGAAGCGTGAATTTCGTGAACGCCAGCAGAGCAAAATGTGAAATCCAAATGTAGCTTGCTAAGCTTCCCTTACATCTTGATTTTCCTGGAAAAGGACCAGATACTCCGAGAGGTGCTGTTTAATAAATTTCTTGATGATTTCCTGTTTGATCCTGGGATCCAGGACGTTGGCGACCAGGCAGGCATCACGTAGGACATTGCTTGGCCCACCAGTCCTCTGTCAAAATAAACAGGAAGAAAATTATTTCAGGTTAATTAATTGAATGGGTGATTGCAAACTGTACTGCATCCAGGTTATCTTGGGCTTGTCCTTTCCTATTATTCTCTTTTCTGCTGCTACTCTTTATTTATTGCTGCCTCTTTCTTCTCCTGGATGAAAACTCAGCTGCTTCCATTGCACTGGCCATGAAGTTGTTCCATAGTGAAGACAGAAAATTTAGAAACTTTTTTTTTTTTAAAAAAGGCTGTTTTGGTGCGGCTTCACACGGACACAGATTTGCCCTTCACCAGCCAAGAAGAGATGGTACTTTGAAAGGCAGAACTGGTGTTGTATTGGAAGTAAATTCAAATTCACATCTTCTCCCCTTCCTGTTTGCAAATGTTTGGATGCACAAAGCTGGGGAAGCACAGTTGGTGCTTAGCCCCAGCCCAGATTTGTATCTGTGCTGAGAAAACTGGAGACAAACTTGGTGGCAGTGTGACAACAGCCAGCCTGTGCTTGGCTTCCTCTGAACAAAACACTCATTTTTGTGGCAAACAAATGACCAGGGGCCGGAGGAGACCCCAAAGAAGTCCCACTGTGGTCGCCAGGGCCACACATGAGGTACTGGGGCACTCCCTGGCTGGCTGCAGCCCTCTCTGCAGTGGCTGTGTGCAGTGGGACAAATGACAAATACACCCTTTGCTTTCTAAAGAAACTCCTGAAACAGAGAGAGAACACATCTAGAGGGGCAAATGAGACTAAACCCGAGATTCACACTCTGGGTTTTGACAATTTGACATCAAACTGTTCTCAGTGACACTTTTCAGCGGGAGGAAGAGGGGAAAGTGAGGACTTTACCTTTGTACCTTGAGAAGGAAAGGCTTCCTCGAAGTCAGCCAGGATCTGCTGCCCCAACTCGTTCTGTGCTGCCTTCACCCTGGGGGGACACAGGACAGGCTTTGGGGGTGGCTCAGCTATTGACTGCAAAGGGACTGACACACCAACGGCTGCACGAGGGTTTGCAGGGATAAAAAGGATGCTGAAGAGAGAACATCCACGCTAAGAAGGTCTGTGTGTCAAACTCAGAGTGTTTGCTCCCGGAATGAGAACTCTCCCCAGCACTGACCCCTCAGCTGCAGCAGAACCTGTCCTGGATTCTCCTGCCCTGCTGCCATTTCATATTTCAATAAGGGCCAGGTAAGAAATCAGCAGGGTTCCCTTAATGCCAATGGGATCTACATTTACATTCATTTAAGTTGATCACATTTCAATAGAAATACGTTTCTAACACGCAAAAAGCTTCACAATGCCTCAATCTTCACCATGGACCTTTCACAGTTCCAGGTGTAGTGACCCACTTTAAATGAATACTGCTGGCAGCAGTTTTATTCTATAAATTCTCCACGTCTTAGAGAAGCACAAAAGAACAAAGGTAAGAAATGAGTGTAGAAGTTTTGAATAAACCACAACCTTGCTCTTTCCTTGGCTGAAAGAATAAAGCTTCCAATTTCCAGAAATAAAAGTCAATACAGCTTAATTGATACTTCTAGGGAAATGGAAATGCCTACACACACTGGAAAGTGCCAAAGCAAACAGCGAGGCACTCACATCCCTCTGCAGCCCTTGAATTCTTCCATCAGTTTTTATTATACTGGAAACACTTTCAGGTCTAAACTGATCACTCAGAGCAGTGGATTTTTCCACTGAGATTGATACTTTAGCAAGGCTGGCGACATTTACTGCAGTGAAAATGTTTGTTCAGACTGTGGGGAGAAGACTTGGGAATTTTTTCGTGCTTGTTTAAGACTCCTCAACCTTATCAAGGAGTGATCTGCTTCTTTAATCTTTCCATTTGAGTTCCATTAGTGGCAAAACCCTACGAGATAATTTGACAGTGCTGGATTCTTTAATGGTGCCAAATGCAGAAAATTCTAGTCTTTTAAAAGTGATGGCTGAAATATAATTTTATATTTGTGATTTAACTGGATGCACGACCTGCCTTACCCAGGATTTATTTATGGGAATTTTGTTGGAAAAGCTTCCTGCCTGCAATGTCAAACGTAATTCTCACTTAAGCTCTCTCTGCTTCACAGGAATGTTCAGAAACTCCTCACTCCTCCAGGTAAAAATCCCCAGTTAACACCTTCATAACTGGAAAACAAAAGGAATTCTCTAATATGTTGAAATAAGAGTGGGAAATTTAATCAGTAAGGAGGAAGGCACAACTCCAGGTTTACTCCTGCTTAAATTGTACAAGAAAGCACTTGTAGTTCATGTGGGAAAGTATCACAGAACCAGGAAAAGAAAAGTGGATTCTTCAGGAAAAGAAGTGGAAAAAAAAGACCAAAAAAAAAAAAAGACTCTAAAAAATTGTTATCTTTTCAATCATCAAGAAACAAGAAGTCTGTAGAATTAAGAGTCACAGAAATTAATGAGTTTGTGTAAACACTTTTTCTCCAGGAAAAGAAGTGGGAAAAAAAGACAAAAAAAAAAAAAAAGACTCTAAAAAATTATTATCTTTTCAATCATCAAGAAGCAAGAAGTCTGTAGAATTAGGAGTCACAGAAATTAATGAGTTTGTGTAAACAACTGGAAGGTGTTAGCAGTGATACTTGTGGGGAACCTTCCCATTTGACAACAGCTGCAGTGCAGCACAGTGGAGGCACTGAAAAGAGCAGCAGCAAGATTCCTAAAGACTCAACAAATTTAAAAGAGGCTCTGTCAAGCAGTTAAAAGCCCTGTCCACAGGCTCTGTTGTTTTAGGCTCAGATTCAGGAAAGTACTTAAGGCTAGTCTTAATGGGGATTCTCATATCCTTAAATTAAGAAACTTGCAGGAATGCCTTGCTCAAGTGGGATGTTAAAAATATGTATTTTTAAAAAATAGGTCCTGCAAAAAATCTCTCAAAACCAGACAGGGAGAATAAGTTTGAATTTTTTTTTCTCCTTCATATTTTCTAAGAGAGGGACAGGGCAGAGCCATCCAAGTAGCCAAAATTTAGGTATGTGTGAGCAAGGACAGGAGCCCCAGTGCCCTCCCAGGAACTTTCCCTGTTTACATAAGCACACACACTCAGTTATTTTGATAATTATGAACACACACCCAGGAGCAAGAAATCCTTTCTGCCATCTCTTTAGAGCGCAACTGCCTCAGGCAGAGAACACGGGGGGCACTTGCTTTAGTCACTGGAGATTATTGCCCCCGTGGAAAGCTGTCAGCTCTTCAATAATTCAGAATATTCTTGATGAAGTGGAAATTTCAGTGATAAAAGCCCTGATGTTCAGTGCTGCAGGACCTTCCTGCACGTGCCTGAGCACCACGTGCACAAAGTGAATGAGCTCAGCAAGCCCAGGTAAGAGATTTGGGGTCTCTGAGAGCCTCAGGGGGTTTGATAAAGGTCTCTTTCCCTGGGTAGGTTCCCTCAGGAACACGCTGGGATACCCCAGCAGCCATCCCATGTCCCAGCAGCAGGGAATTGCCTTTTCCTGGGGCTGCCAAACCCTCTGCTTACCCAACTATTAATGATTTCTGTTCCTCTGACTTTTGTTTTATTATTAGTGGCTTTTGTTCTCCGTTTCCCCCGCCTTTAAAAAACAAAAACAAGAAAACCCACTGCTATGCCTCAAATGACATTCAATTACTAGAAACCACAACTCCTTCAGCCAAAGCTACCAGAAATCTTAAACCACGCCTGGCAGCTTGCTGAGATAAAAAGAGGCTGAGCCAGCCTGTTCTGCTGTGGCAAACTTATAATCATCTTTCTCCTAAATACTTTCCAGGCTTTTTTTCCACTATCTGCTAGGCCTTCAAGATCACTTTCAGGGGTGGGTTTGGGACCACTAATTGGACCTCCCTCCACAGGCAGAAAACGGCAGAGGATTGAGAGATAAGAAAATACTCCCATTTACTACAACAACTTCCAATGCGCTGCACTAAAAGTTGTTTTAGGAACACTCTTAGGAAAATATTTACATTTGGATATGAACTGTGACATTTTTGTATCAGCACTCAACCGGGTCAGCACAAGAAGCCAACTAACTGAGAGTTCAGTCCAGGCTTCCAACGAATCCTGACAGTGAGATTTTTGTTTGGTTTTTTTCAAAGGGACAGAACAGGTGGAAAAGAACATTAAAAACACATCATGACTTCTCACAGCATCCAGGAGCAGGAACCTAAATTGAATACCCCATGACAAAGAGCACATCCAACAGCACCGAGCAGGCACTTTTCCTTCCCATGGTTTCCCATTCATTCTTGGCTTCACTCCATTCACACCAAGAAAAAAGAGGCTTTTTATTTCAGAAAGCAACAGAATCTGCTCGTTTAGCAGTGTGTATAATAGACTTATTGTATATAACAGACATTGGGTACTGTCACAGGTCTGTGCCAGCATCTACTAAAGCATTTCTTGCCTTCCCAAACATCCTAGAGGCTTCACTCGTACCATTAAGACAAATCCATGAGATATCAAACCCCAGCAATTTCACAGTCTAAAAATACCCCTGCAAGAAGCCAGGCAAACTTCCTCTGATGTTTCATGAATCACGAAAGGATTTCCAAGCAAAAGAGAGAGAAAAGTCAACTCCAAACCAGGCCCTAACACACAGACACGCAGTCAAACTGCAAAGCAGAATTACAGTGCCATGGACCTCCCTGTTGGAATTTTCTGCCTGGATTTGAGAGCAGGAAAGAGCTCCCAGCAGCACCCCAGAGCAGCTCTTTTTGCCCCACAAGCAGCCTCCTCTATCACTACCAGATGGTGCAGCTCTCCCTGTATAAACACTGGAAGGAAAACCCTGCCGAGGCAATTCTAAAAATAGGAGGAACAGACTTTCTTGAGCTTTTCAGATCCTTATCTTGAAGGGAGAATAAAACAAAAGAAGTTTTCCTCCACGTCCTTGCCAGTCTCACTGGCGTGACTCGAAACCACCGTGCTTTTTAGGAGCCTGAATTGGTTTTTATAACAATCAGCAACTACAAGAGTACTAAATAATCATCCACCAGAAAGGGAAAGCCAGCCAGAATTCTGGACCAAGGATTAAATTATATTTGGCCTTAAAATGGCCAATGACAGCAGGTTTCTGCCCAAAGGGCATTACCACTCTGGAAGAAAATGAAGCAAGCAATCTTTCTGAGCGTAAGGTTGGAATAGACAACAGCCTAAACTCAGAAATGCACGGACATATGTTTACATTTCCTTGATGTTCATGTTCATTTAAGCAAATGCTTATGGTCAAATGCTTTGTTAAACAAGGCCCCATCCCTCTATCTAGATTCAGAGAGGATTTTATTTTTGCTCTGTTTCATGGATTCCATCTGTGTTTTCTGGAAGAGTTATCTACACCATAAAGAAAGTCTAACAGATTTAAATGAAAACATTACAAACAAATCACTCAAACTCTGTTTCCATCACTAAACAACACAGGGAGCCAGCTGTTCTCTTAGCAAAGGGAGTCACCAAAAAATTAATTACAGTGCCTGAAGACTCCTTCGAGTACATCTGTAATGAGTGAACTCACCTCAGGCAGGGACAGCAATGCCCCCCAGAACAGGGAGGGCCTTGTTCCCTCAATCCCCAGCTGTCACAACCCAAATGAAGCCAAGACTGAGCAGAAATGGTGGTTCAGCCACCACTGAGCCTTCACCTGCCACTGCTAAGGGTGCTGGGGGAGGTGCACCAAAATCCAAACTGCACAAGCCCAGCAGAAATGTTTAGAGCAGTGAGGTGTGCTAGGTGCCAGTTTGGCAAGATTGGCTAGAAGCCTCAAATCTCCTGTCCCAACTTCACATCCTTGAGACACTGAACCTGCCTAAGACATTTCCTCCCCAGCAGGGAAGGAAATGCTCAGGGTTTGAGCCTTTTACCTTTCAGAGAGCTGTCGGATCTGAGGGATCCCCATGTATTTGTTGAAGTGCTCCAACACATTCACGACACCTTGGAGAAGGTTTGCAACTTCCCCATATTGTCTCCTCCTGGTCATAGCCCTGCGGAGGAAATTAAAGATTTACAAAGGCAGATTCAATGAAAATCCTGGGTGGTATTTCAACAGGTTACTTCATCCCCGCTGGGTCACGCTGGTCCCTATTGACATTTATTTTTCCAAAATACACAGCTCTTCATTAACATTCCGACGGGGCATTAAAATTTCACTTAAGCGATGCTAAAATAAACCAATCTGGCGCACATCTAACAATGCCTCAAAAAAGCATAAATGCCAAAAGCAACACTTGGCAAGGAACATGTAAACTACTGAATGCATCCGCTTCCCAGTATGGGTCCGGAGGCAGTAAATGTTATTTCACTGTAATGACCTGAGTGAAGCCATTCGTCATCACACACAAAGTGTGAGTTAAAGCTTCTCAGGGAGGAGAGAGATGCTGAAAAGCCATTAGCCTTGACTTCTCTGTTAATAACTTTCATAGGGAACTGACAGCGAGAAAAGAAAATCAAGTTAATTTATTTTTATATCATCCTTTAGGATCATTCCAGTGGAGACAGCAGGCTAAGTAAAATTTTATTCTCAACGCTTCACTTCGGCGTTCATGCAGGATTTGCTACAAACCAAGAGCAGGCTGTGCAACTTCACAGATGCAACATGTAAAAACTGTATTTTCTTAGGCTGTGTGTTCCTCAAGCATATTAAAAAAATCCACAAAGGATTATTAGAAATATGTAACTCCCAATTCATACACAGTACAAGCTGTAAGGTCTCCTTAAACTCAGGCTAGAATGAAAACTAGAGTAGACCTTCAGCAAACTCATTGCAGTTCTAGATGCAAGACTGACAAAAATCCCCCCAAATTCCCAAGAGCACATCCCTAATGAGGATTCCTAAAGGGCTGCCTTAGTCCTTAATGAAGCCAGACTCATTCCTTATCACCAAGGATCAACACAGCAATTCAAGCAATCGATGCTGCAAACTATTAAACACACCAACACGGGCTGAGGGTCACTCAGAGCTACTCAGAAAAGATCTGCCAGCAGAAATCCAGACCATTAAGCAAAATTCCCTCCAAAAAAAACAGGCAGCTGTGACAGACCCATTGAGAGCGCTGCACAAACTTCACAACTCAGCAGTGGTGTCAAAGGACCACCAAAAATCCCCAGACTTACTCCAGAGAATCCACGCCCCCAGCCAGCATGTGGAGGTGGTTGAGGGTGGTGATGGAGGTGGTCAGGTGACGTTTGGCATGATCCAGCTGCTTGATATCCCGGGTGATTTCCTTAACCTAGTGAGTGAAAAAAGATTCTGGTTAAACATCAAGCCCCAGCAACAAAACTTTCAGGAGATAAGAAGCCACTCTCCCCTTTTTGGGACTGCAGGGTGTCAGCTCTGAACACTACAGGTTCAACAAGAAATCACCAAGAAGTCAGGACCAAGGACAAAAATGTTATTGGCAGCAGAAATCAGTGTCCCCTCCCTTTCGAAGGCCAGAAAGAAAAGTGCTGCTCACCATTTGTTCAGATTTTTCAGCCTTGTCTTTAATATCCTTAATTTTACCGAAGAGCTGTTGAATGGCTTTCTGGGCTTCTTCCAGGGCCTGGAAAAGAAACAAGGTCAGAGTGGAAAGAAAATCTGCATTCAGTTTGCACCTTCCTAAGAAATACACAGTTGCTCTTAACAGTCCCTGGGGCTGGGGCAGTGAAGGGGAGTTTTTCTTACAAAGAAAATAACAGCAGCACAACAAAAGTCAATGTACCATGTTGGAATATTCAGCCTGAGTGCATCAGGGTTTCAGTGTCCATTTTTCAAAAATGCTTTGGCAAAATTTCATCGAGTTATTCTATGAAAGCAGGTCTTTAAGGTTACTGGAATATATTTTGACACACTTAGTGTGGAAAAATAGGTAGAACTTACTCCTGATCAACACACGTTTAGAGCAGAAAAATGAAACCTCCACAAGACCTCTACGCTCATCATTAATTACAAATTCAAAGTACACAAGATTACCTATAGAACACTGAGTGCTTGCCTAAACCCCTCACGGAATTAGCAGGATTTTATCCTGGAAAACATGATGCTGATGCCTTTGGAACAGGCAGCTCAGCCTCCCACCCACCTGCAGGAAGAAAGGCTCTCTCTAAGCACAGGTTCGGCAGGTAGAGAGGTCGAGCCCAGGGAATGGACCTCAGCTGGATTTCAGTGCTATTTTCTTGGGGCACCTTTCACACAAGCATGGCACGCCCTGACCTCACACAACCACTGGGAACCACACGTGGATTCCGTGAGCGAAGCCACATGTCCAAAATCACATGTCCAAAATCTGCCTTCTGAAGTAATTCCACACGTTTTGCCTTCCCAGGCTGATAACATTTCCAGCTCCAGCTCCACTTCATTCCCCGCTGTTCAGAGGGCTTCCATCCCTCTGTTTTTATCCCTCCAGTCCCATGACCAAGGTTACAGCACAAGCTACAAGTTCCTTCAGCAAATAAATTTAACACATCTCCATTTGGAAATGGATGAGGAAACTATCTGCCAGCAGCTTTTGCTGGAACAGAGCTGCGTTATAATAAAAGTAGAAAAGCTGGAGACGGTTTATAATTCATTTTCCAGAGGGGGGGGGGGGGGGGAATAAAATCTCCTCTGAAATATCTTGTGAATCATGTGAAAGTTAACGCTTTATCGATTGGTGTCACAGAGCTGCCAGACAGATGTTTTTGAGGGACACGGACACACCAAAATGTGCTGTAGGGTGGCCGTGCCAGGGCTGAATACCCCCAGCAGCCTCTCCTTGGGCTCCAGCCACCTCGGAGAATTAAATTTTCTCCTCCATTTAAAGGCTTGTGGATTAAGTGCAAAGGAAAGAAGCAAAGAATGCTCCTTTCAACATATTTAGCTCTGTCTCTGTCCTCGGGCCTGCAGCACATTACTCAAGTGGGTTATTAAGCAAGCCGCAACTGTCCTGTGCAGTCTGAGCTTTGGAAAGGTTTGTAGAAAATAAAAAAATCACCCTGAAAGCCTTCACAGGTGCCACTTGCTGTGTTTCCCTTTGCTTCAGCACTCATGGGAAATGCCAGTTTTTCTGTATGATCCCAGGGAAATCAGAGATTCTTCAAAAGAACCAATTTCTCTAATGGCGATATTTAAAAATATTTTAAAATATTAAATTTTTAAAATTTAAACATGAATATTTTCCCAATAAAAATATTGGGAAAAAACCCAGCAGAGACTATCGACAGGAAAGTGGGTAACCCATCTCTCAGAGAAGGGGAAACATTTCCATAAATGTTAAAAAATAATAATTTTTTTAAAAAAACTCACAGGGAACTCAACAGCAAACTTGAGTAAATCAGAATTGCTCATAAACACTCATTCCTTAAAACTTTCTTCCAAATATTTGCTTAGCCTTTAAGACATAAATCTTCATATATTCTCCCAAAAAAGAGCTGCATATTCCTTACAAGTCAGAACACATGAATTCATTTTTTAATATATATATTTATATAATGACTATATAATTTGTATAATTTATGTTTAGAGATGAAAACATTTCTTCAAACATTTGCTGAAAGTAACACTATGGGAAAATCTATTTTTTTAGTCAGGAGGGTCCTGTCAGACAAATTCAGAACTGAATTAAAAATATTATTTCTTGCACATCAACAATTAAAAAGAACCAGAAGAAAGTTTAAAGAAACCTTTTTTGCTGCACAATTTAACTGTAGCACCTGAAAGTAAAATGCCTTGTGTAGAGGAAAGAAATAAAGAAAATTAACCAATAATGAAGGAAACCCATCACCTTCCTGGACACTGTAAAGACAGAGTAAAGCAAATAGAAAAATGAAGGAAAAGTAAATTCCAAATGTAACAAAACACCTCATATTTAATAAGTGGTGTTATTAGGGAATAGGAAACCAATATCTAGGCCATGCAAGTAGGTCTAATTGCTCAAGGTGTCATATAGAAGTTTATTAATGTAATTAATGATTATTCTTTCAGCCATAAAAGAAGAGAGCAAAACACCCATGCTGAAATCCACCCTATATTGGAAAAAAAGCATTTCCCTTCACACTCTGCTCCTGCTAGAACAGTGAATCACGAATTTTAAAGGCACTTTCTTACTGCTTTTGTTGTTATTTTATTAATAGGTTTATTTTGGACAGAAATTCTAAGGAAAAACAATACCAAGAGAATAGGAATTGCTTTTATTCCAGCCTGGTTCCCATGATGGATGAGAGGCAGCGAGCTCCCAGCTGTGGCCTGGTGCAGGGTTCACCTAGCGTTACTAATTTATTGCTTTCCTCATCAGTGCAACTGGGAAACGTGGAAATGTCCACACCCCAAACAGCAACCAGGAGTGAAGTTATTGCATTTCCTCTCCTCCAGCAGCAGTTCATTTCGGGGGCAGAGGACCACGAATAAATAAAGAGAGCGGAGCCATAATCTGTTGTGGTTATACGAAACAAGGATGTTGAAACGAAGGTTGCGACTTACTGGAAAAACACCATATGACTCTAATCAACAACTGAGCCTGCGAGCTACAATTAACCCATCAGCATTAGTTATTCAACTTCATGCCAGCTCTGAGTCCCAGCACCAGCTGAAAACGTGGTGTGGAGAGGGCTCGGCCGCCGCCAGGCACAGCCAGCGGTCAGCGGCGTCCGAGGCTTTTTCCGTTCCGTTTGACCCAGGGCTTCCCAACTGCTCTGACAACTGTAAATTTAGCAAAGAGGGCAGGATGAGCCACAGGGGGAGAGGCTCCAAAGAGAGGGTTCAGTGCAAGGCTTCAGCACGGATCACATTGCTCCTTGTGTGGTGTAGGGTGTCCCGCATGTCCTGGATACAGGAGGGGAGCAGGGGATGTGGGGTGTCCTGCTTCCAGGGGTGCCTCGCGGGCATTTCCCAGCCCCGGAGGAAGCAAATCCCAAAACACAATTTACGGAGAGGAATGTGAAAAGGGATCCCCCAGTTTAAGACCACAATGTGTTTTCAGCCATCCCTGTTTCCCAGCCAGAATTCACACCGAATTCACACCGAATTCACACTCTTGTGTTCGCAGGAGGTGAAATGCAGAAAGCTCAGACACCACACACAGGAGGTGGAAAACCCAAGCCCAGCTCACAGCCAGAGCCCAGGTAAGCCGGGCAGGCAGAGAATTACGCTGCTGTTTGCCAAATTCTCCAAAGCTGGAGGGAAAAACAAAGCCTATGAATCAGCCACAGTTCTGCAACCTCCTTCACCTTGAGATGCGACAGGAAAAGAGTCCAAAGGCACCGGTGTAAAACAATGGGGAGCAGAGGTAAATCATGAATCATTGAGAGACTGCCTAAAAAATAGCTTTGCTTGGCATTGTCCCAAGCAACTCCTAAGGTCAGACTGCACATCATTCCTGGTGTCACCTTTTCACACGAGAGCTTCCAAACAGCAAAAGGAGGGGAGAAAACAACCCAAGAGAGAGGTGGGACAAGACTACGACTTGTTCGTTAGATTTGGAAGTGATGCATTCTTTAAAAGGTCACGTTCCAGTGACTTGCAGTACCAGGCTGACATTCATACACACAAAAAAACAGTGTTAGCAACAATATTCCAGCCAAAAAAACCAGCCCAGTGAATTAACAGTCAGTCTCTCCAAATCCCTGCAGTGCTGCAGATGGACACAGCCTCCTCCTCCCCTCCCAGCCCAGGTACGGAGCTGTCACATCACTCCATCAACCAGCAGCTCATTAGAGGGTGTGTTAATTTCTAAATACCTCTTTATTCACCCTATCAGGGATCTTGTGCAGGAAAATACTTCAATCCCAGGGAACATGCAAATAGAAATTAAGAGGCCTATGTGTTACTAGAAAATGTCACTGAATTGGGGGGAAAACAAATTTTCAGATGAAGTTTCCTTGCTTGGGGGTTAACTGAACTAACACTGTTTTTCCCCCAGAAATGGTTAAAATACCTCCATGGTTTTTCTATTTTCTCCCTGGTGTTGCGCTAGAAACGTGTTATTTTTATTTGATTCTAGCCCATATACAGTTCAATTGAATGTTGTTATTCACATCAGAAAGCTGCCCTCCACCAAGTGTTTTATAGACACTTGACATCTGCCAAATTCACAGCATCCAAATGTATTTTTAATGTTACAAATAGGGCTGTGGTCATGATGCTGAGAATTTAATGCTCCTGGACTGGTCCCTGCTCTTGAATACCGAGTGTTAATGCTTCTTTCATTTGCTGCCACACTTACAGCCCAGATCAATGAAAATCTAGACCACGACTGAAAATAAGTTCCCATCCCCAATTCTCCGAGGAGCCTCAGCCGTGGAGATTTCAAAGAAACCCTCATGCACTGGAACCAGTCTCACAAATTCTGCTGCTGAAACCTCATACAAATGAGTCCCTCCAGATTGAGAAAGGGTGGAAATACACTTTGATTCCCAGACTGATTTCATTTTAGAGAAAACCTTTGAGTTTTACAGCCAGGGATAAATCACTGCAGCTGAAGCCTGGGCTTTTCTCAGCACCGGACAGTGCCAGCTGATTTCCCTGAGCAGACAAACCTGAAGGGCTCATCACCCTGGGGTTTGATTTGAGCAGATTTCTACCCTGGGAGTTCAGCAAATAGTACATAACTACTACAATTGTCACTGAAGAAGAGAGTTTTGTGTCATCAGCTCCAATCCCAACCACTCAGGCTGCACAGGACACTTTCCATCAGCAGATTACACCCGACACTGCACGAAGCCTAAAATTGCTCTAACTGCCCCTTCACTTAACCCCAAATCGTGCTTAGAAATCAAACCCCACGTTCTGAACAGCTGCACAAACACTGACAGACACGCAGGGTGAAGCGAGAGGCGATTTCCAGGTAATTCTGGTCAAAACTTTGCAGTTTAACTCCTGAGCTGCACCTCCTGAGCTGTCAGTTTTTACTGCCCTGCCCATCGTGTGTCTGCACCACCTCAGTTTTTACTGCATCACCCTGCCCTGCACATTGTGTGCCTGCATCACTTCAGTTTTTACTGCATCACCCAGCCCTGCACACAACCAGAAAGAGGTTTGAGTGGTCTTTGTGACAGAGGTTTGAATGGTCTCGCTCCAGTGAGTAATTTTGCACGAGTTTTACAGTCACGCACCTAATTTGAACCAGAGCGGTGTGGCTATTAAAATGCTAATTATGGGAGTTGCACGACCTAAAATGCAAAGCTTCTAGAGCTTCATCATCAGGCTTGGGCCTCATGGGGGTTACTACAGCTTCATCACGACCTCACGGCAGGTTACTGCAGCTCCATCACTCACGTGGCAGGTGAGCAGCCACAGCCTTGCCCCACGCCCAGCCTTAAACACTATTATCACACAGGTAAAACTCCCCGTGCAGACACTCATTATTGTCCTTATCTATTTCAGAATAGCCAAGCCGTGAGTCTCTGCCCTCCGTTTCTGTTGCCACCCTGATTGCAGGTGTTTGCTGCACCTCCCTGGGCCCACGACACACCTTGAGTGCCCCTGGCAACCCTGCTCACCCTCACTCCATCCTGGAGCTGCCTGGCTCTGCTTGATCAGAGGGAAATTACATTAAATTTACCTGGGAAGTCTGGAAATGACCGAGGGACTCCAGCTGATCTGTCTGCTGATGGGTTTGCACACTGCAATCGGTGATATTTGCAATATCGGAGCCACATCTCCAATATCAGAGCTTGACTTCTGTGGGGGTAAGTTTAGCAACTCAAGTTGCATCAGATTTTGCAAGATGAATTCACATTCAGGTTCATACACTGGGCTGGGATAGTTAATTTTCATCACAAGTATGGAGCTTTCTCTGCCCCAGCCAAAACCAGCACAGGTTGAGATCTTAATGGCAAAATATGAGCTGGGAGAAAGGACAACCACACCAGGAACCCTCCAAGTAGGGATTTCCAAGTGGAACTGCTGTCAGTTCACCTGCTATGAGCACGGAGGCAACACAGCTGGAATAAACATGACGACACACCGAAAATGTGAAACAGAAAAGGGGGGGAAAAAAAAAGGGGAAGGGAAAAAAAATTAAGTATGCACAGTAAGACATAATCTGCCTGTTGTCAGGATTTCTATTTTCAGGCTGTGTTTCTGGCATCAAACACACACAGGACTGGTCAGAGTCTCCAGCTCGCAATGCCTTCAACAGCACCAACACCAGCACCTGCCTCCTGCCAGCACAAACACAATCCCAGTCCAGCCTCGGGCTGCAGGACAGCCACATCCCCACTGAAGCACACGGCAAGGTCAAGCTCTGACTTGCTTCTGCCTTGCAGCAGATGGCAAAAGTGATGCCAGAATGAGAAAAAACAGCACTATTTCTTCTTGGCATGCCACTCACCTGAAACCTTGTTCACTGAACGTGTTCTGGGCTAGAAAAAGCTCAGTGTCTCTACAAGGGAAGGACATTGTCCAACTGTCACAATTCACTAGGGAAATGACTCTGAATGAAACTCACTTTTGATTTATTTTGGCAGCTCAGCTCCTGCTTATTATTCATGGGTTAGAAAAGAATATTATGGGACTTTAATCACTCAGCTGGAGTCTTACAGAATCTGTGGCATGACTTTTCATAAAATATATAAAGTCACACAGCTTAAAACGCCATATTTAACCCCAATCCATTCACCATCTAAAAAGGTATTGAAATCTAACACAAGTCATATTTCATATGCTCACATTTCAGAATAATGACCCATTCATAAAAAAAAAAATCCAGGAGATAAGGCTTAGCCAGGCAGGAGAGAATGAACATAACTGAAAGATGGTGCATACAACATCAGGGATTGTGACACAAAATAGCCCCCAAATATTTCAGAGACTTAGGTTTAATTAGTTATTAAGAGCTTATGACAGTCACTGCTGTCTCAGCAGCAGGGCCACAACAACGCCTTCCACGTGAGCCAAACCTGAGCACTGCAGCCAAGGAAGCAGCACTGGAATTTGATGGCTGGAAGTGAGCACGTGTTTAAATAAATAAACAAACGACAGCACAGTGCCTAGGGTAGGAGATCTGCAAGCACTGAGTGCCTCAGTGCAGTGTGAAACACAACCTGCAGCCACAAAAGCAACCTCCACACAAGGAGGCGGAGGGAAGGAGAGAGGCTGAAGCAACAGTGCTGCTTATTGAGCAGGTTTATGCACACAGAGCCCAAAAGCACCTCCCTGCCTGCCAGGCTGACACTGGAGCTGGAGTGGACAAGCCCCTGACTCTGGGGACACCACCCACCAGCTGCTCTGGGGCTCAGGACACTGCTCAGAAAAGCTGCAGAGGACCCCACGCCCTCTGCAGCCCCTGCATCCCTCTCTCCTGCCCATTGTCCGTCTTCATCCCCTCCTTCCTCCCTGCATTGATTCTGCAAAGTGTTTCCCGATCTCTGTTTAAAGAAAAGGAAAACCAGAAGAGTATTCCACGTACTCCCAGCTACGACCTTGTCAAACCCACAACCGGTGGGCATTTTTCTCTGCCAGACACAGCCTCCTCCTTCCGCAGGCTAAACACTGCCAGGCACTGCAGCACACCCACGGCAGGGCAGGCTCGGAGTCTCCCCACAGCTACAGAGCCCAGATGTTCATCCTCACACGCCAGGAGAAAGCACCAAAGATGGGATGGCCAATTGAACTGTCTGGGCTCAGGCTGGGCAGCAAGGATGTATTCATATTATTTAACCTCAGCAGCTGCCATTCCTTTTCTTGTACTGCTGGAGTTATGAGAAAGAAAATACATATCACTGTTTTCATGGAGCAAAACAAAGCAGCAGGAGCCAACCAAAGCAATCCAAGTTATCAGCCAGTATCGTCAGCCATGAGAAATATCCAAAGCTTTTCCCAGCCCAGGCACATCCATTTGCTCTTCTGGTTAACACTTAACTTTGTTTTAGCACTAATTCGACCCTAATGTAGTCAGACACATTAAGCAATAAACCACATTTTTCTTTGAAATACAGGCCTTATTTGATGCAACTTCAGTCATTTACGCACATTGTGAACACAGGGCAGGAAGGGAAAGATGGACCAGAGATAACAGAAAGAAGTTTGTTGTGTTTTATTTAGATTCAAACTATCAAGCCACAAATCCATTCGGGATCTTGGGAGTCCTCTGGGACTGTTGATTCTTTCCTAAATGGATTTCAGCTGAAGCTACCTCCCCTTTACCCACCCAGGCACCTCATCCTGGCTGCACAGACACTGTCAAGGGTTAAACCAGCAGCAAATGCAGACGTTACTTATTACAAGGACAAAAGCCTGATAGGTGAAGCAGCTTCAGCCAAACAACCAGTAAAGGCATGTCAGCAACTGTCAGAAAAATTACAGCCACTCCGTGCAGAAGCTTCAGCAGATAAACACAACTGAGGAGTGACACATCAAACTGGACGGAGTGCGTTAAACGCTTGGTGGAAAAATCTATGGGAACTTTTTCTACTACACCCCAGGGCAGAGAGGAAATTATGCCACAACTGGACTGCAGCTCTCAGCAAGGTCAGCCCACACTCCAGTTGAGCAGCAGCTCTGAGAAAAAACCTTACAGAGGAAAAATCGCATAGCACTGGCTCCCTAGAAACTGTTACAACCGAACCACGGCAGCTCCTGCATTCCCAGCCTCTCCCAAGGCATCCAAAATAGTCCAAGTCTGGGACTCCCAAGGAAAATTTTGTTACGCCCTACAGAGGAATGTTCCACCCACGGCTGCTGTTTCCTCCCATAAAAGGATCATTAGTGAGATAATTTCTGAGGTTCAGGGCATTGTCTGCAGATTTTACTGAAATATCGCACCAGGAAGGGGAAGCCAAATGAGCCAGACTATTTTAAGGCTTTTGCATTTGGAGGAAATTCTAGGGCAAAATTTCAAAAAGGCAGATGCTTTGAACGGGGAAATGTTATGCTTTGTGGAGAAGGGAGCATTCCTGTCTTTAGAGCTGCTTAAATAACTCTTTTGGGGCCACATCTATTTGATGGCCTTTATTTTTAGACTCAGAATCTGTTTTTTCAGACACCTCGCTGCTAATTTATACACACACGTGTACACGAGCAGGACTGTTTGGGGAACCGTTTAAAAGCTGACAGACTATAAAAAGCTACTCTTAGATGAAAAGTTCTTACTGAAATGCCTTCTCATAGCTACAACTCACCTCAAAGCCCTGCTCCATCATCTCAGTAGGCAGGGGGGCACAGATGTATTATCCCAAACATTATGCCAGCCAGACTCCATCCCAGGGAGCACAGCAGCTGGATCTGCAATTAGGATTTTGGATTTCCTAAAGTCTCCTTTTCCTTAAGGAGAGCGGAGAGCACATTTCCATAGCTGCTCCCTCCATATTCCCCACAGGGTCAGACTGGGATTTGGATTGCTCTGTCTGGGACAGTGACATGCAGCACTGCCCAGATTTGTCTCTGCTGGCAGCGCTCCCTCGCCGTCAATTATCAGCAAAACGTTATCCTGCTCTCAAAACCGAGGCTGGGCTCCCCTCTCCTGGACAGCTGGGAAGGTGCAGCTCTCAACAAGGCTCCTGCACAAGGCAGGGAAAGCCCTTTGCTGGGCTCAGGGGTAAATAAACCCTTCCCCAAAAAAGAAAGAAGCTGCCAAGGCTGATGCCCTCAGCTTGTCCTCTAGGAACCTGCCTGGACCACTGGTCTCTAAAAAAATGGTTGGTTAGGTTGATAGCAAGCCCCAGAAATTTGGGCAGCACCCGAATCAAGTGTTTGCAAGGGATTCCCAGCCCTTTTTTGGGCAGCTGTGACTGACAGGAGATGGGAAAGCCAAGGCTGAGCTTTTCAGGTGCTCTCTCACCTGTGAGGTCAGCAGGGATGGACCAACGTGGACAGCCAAGGGCAAAGAATGCCCTCCTGGCTTCTCTTTGACTTAAACAATTTTTTTTCTTCTGCCACTGCGTCCAAAGTTTGTATTTCCTTTGGAAGGAAGTCGGAGACTGAAAGGATGTTTATTCAAACTATTATTTACCCCTCAGACAAGGACACCTCCAACACGACACAGTCAGGCAATGCTGGCAAACACTGACTGCAGTTTGTATCAGGGGTTGTTAGGAGAGGATGTGACTCCAGGGAAGAGGCTTTTGCAAAACACCTTCCAGGCCTGATCCTGCAATTAAACACAGGATCCCGAGCTCCCACTGAAGTTCAAGCAGCTACAAAATCAGAGTTCAGATGCACTTTTAATTACAGCACAGGCTTTCAAAGAGATGATGGATTGCAGTGCTCCTCTTGGATCTCACTGTGGCAAGGGATGGAAATCAAAAGACAGCAATTTTTCAAAAACTTTTGGCTTTTCCAAAAGCCAGGCTGCTGCAAGTACTGTGCACTACAGGCCATAGACATGTCTTATGGTGAGAGTTACAAATGGAAAAAGATTAGATATTAAACTTATTGATGTGGCTGCTTTCAAGCTTTGTTTCAAACCCCTTGCAAAAGCTGGCTGCCAACGGTTTCCTTATTGATCAAGGGTGGTTTGCAGTTGTGGTTATGATCATAAAATGCAATAATGATCTTCATCCTGGGCTGCCTAAGGGAGCGGCTCACAGGATGACACTATCTATCCATGTGGATGTGCCAATCCAATTTTGGAGGGAAATACTGGTCTTGAGGATATAAGTTTCCTAAAAATCCAATAAAAATATAAGATCAGTAGAAGGAAGAACTTAATTTTGCTATGGGAGCAAACTATCAGAAGAAGTAAACAAGGAAAACAGCAGCACCAACTCCCTTCGAAGCACAGAACTGACTTGCCTTAACAGCACCTTGTTTTCAGTTATTTCAAAACAATTTCTTACCATGCACTGGAAAATAAAACCCCTCCTCTCCAAGTGGGAGAAGTCAGGCCTCTTGCTCTATAAAAACATTTCCAAGTGTCCTTGATTCCCCTGAGAATATGCTGGTAAAACAAAGGCACTTTTCAGCACGGGAACAGGCAGCTGAAGCTGCAAAACAAGGTTTTCACCCCCACAATCTGCTATCAGCAGGGTGGTCATGTGAGAAGGGCTGCCTCACTCCCCCACACAGCACCCAGGATACTCAGAGGACACAGTGCACGGGTGACAGCAACAGCAGATGTTTCTCCTAGGCTTCCTCTAATTTTGGGGAGACAAATATAAAATTCCGTCTCAAACTGAAATGCTGTTCAAGAGCTCCCCAGCACTGTAAGGTGACCTCCTTCGCTGCAGGGCCCTGTGACCTCCAAGACCTAAGCTTGCTGATGCTCCTTCACTGCTTTAAACTTCAACCCCCAGCCAAGTCCTGCCACTCCAGCAGTCTGGTTCCAGCAAGTCACATAAAAAATGCACATCCAGGTGTGAAATGATGGGCTTGGATTAGGAACAGAGACAGAAAAAGCTCACGGCATTTCAGAATCAATCTATTTTTCTTCCCAGAGAAATAACACTTAAAATAATTGAACGGTTTCGGTGTTTGTTAGGATCTCAAAATAAGAAAATACAGTTGTGCTCCTTGGAGATTGCAACTGCAAGCTCTGGCATCTGCCTTAAAGTTTGCTTCTATCTTGCAAAACAGCAAAGTGAGGGAAAATAGGATAATCTACAGCTAAATAAAGGAATATTTGTGATTAACTGCAGCTCCAGGCCACTTGAAAGGTCCTGCACAGACACACACGTGCACACTTGAAGGTTTTTACTTAGTCAGGAGTTTAACAACCAAACTAAAGGAAGGGCAGCACAGACAGCTCTCCCTTCCTGGTGCTTCAGGACACTGTGCAGGTCCATCTGTACAGGCCCCAGAGAACTTCAAAGGGATGGAAGGGTGAGAAAGCACAGGACAGAGCTCTAACCACAGCTCACCCATCTCCACAGCACAGAAATGCTCCTGTTATCCCACAGGCACAGCTGGCCATGGCTCTGCTTGCGTTCATCCTTTTCTGCAAGTCCTGAGGCACTCCATATTCTCACCCACAGCTCTTCTCCATCCCACACTTTTGTGGTCTTCTCCAAATTTATCCCCTCAAACGGGCCAAAAAGGCTACAACAGCACCAGCTTTCCAATCACAAACTCTCCAAGTACTGCACCAGCTTCCACTCCCTCCTCAATTTCTGTAATTGCCTCCCCACTGGATTTCCTGTCTCACACAGTAATTACAGGCAGCACCACTCCCAGGTAAGCCACATCCCAAGCACATCCCCAGTTTAACAGCAGTACTCAGACAACCATGATTAAACTACTTCTGCTAGGAGAGATGAGCATCTCTCACGTTTTTCTAAAGCAATACAAAAAGCATAGACAGGTTAAATAATTCCCTCGAGGTCACAAGCTCCGTGGCAGAGATAGGATTAGAAATAGATACTAATGGCTGCGACAGCAAGGAAAAAATAGAGAGAGAGTCACTACCTCATGCCAGAATTCAGTCTGGTATTAAGAAGCCACTGAGGAACCTTGGCTGGTGGTTCAAGGTTCAACGTTCCTGCTCTAAAACAGGACAGGAAATAGAGCCATGCCAGGTGACACCTCAAACTCAGCTGACACAGGAGCCAAGCTGAGCACTCACAAGCCCTGCAGCCATGGCTGTGCTCACCCATGCTGTACTCCCAGCAAACACATCTGTCAGGCAAAACACAAGGGAAAATCTGAGAGCTGAACAGGAGCTGCAAGAGGAAGTGGCAGCCAGTGATCAGCACAGCGACCAACAACTCAGGACAGCTCAGCAAACAACTCAGTGAAAAGACAAACAGCCTTGTATTGATCCCTGCCCAGGATCAAATGTGCTTGTACCTATTCAGGGCTGCTCGTTTTATCCTCAGCCTCACAGTGGCACAGAGGCCTCCTGCTTCTGCTTTTGATCTTCAAATCAATTCCTCATTCCTTCCCTTCAGAGGGTGATGGGAAGGCAGGTCAGAAAGCTCACAATGTCAGCAGTGTAAGAGGCACAGAAACATCTCAGGAGCAACAGCAGCAGCCTGCCAGAGCCATTCCTCAATGTGGCATCCCAAGGGAGAACCCCTGGCATTCCTGGTGGCACGTACCTGCCTGCCATCCTGTCCCACGTTGGTCTGGCCCCTCACCACGGTTCGGATGTTGTCATCCAGCCTCCTGCAGAAAAGAACCCACAGTGTCAAACCCAGTCTGACCCAAAGAACTGGGGCAAATCCTGAGAGCTACAGAACCATTTTAAAACAAAAAAAGCTGATGTTACCAATGCTAAACTCACTATTCCCCCCCACCCTGTTCAATGTCACTATCTTGCATAATTTAAAACTGCTGTTGCAAAAATAAAAGTCCATTTACTAATTTAACCAGGGTTTCTTACATTCTTGTTCCCTTAAGCAATATTGCCAGCTCTCCCTTGTCTGTTTGCATTTCAACTTCCCACATGCTGAAGTGCTGTCTCAATTATTTTGTGCTGGCAATATCAGCCAGCACAGAAAATTTAAGTATTTAATGCACACTTGTGTTCATTTTGTACTCTTGGGACCAATAATGACAATTAAAAAGCACATAGTAAGCGTTTTTACAACTGATATTCTGACCCTACAAACAACAAATTCTTGGCAACTGAGTCTTTTAGGTAGTTTGCTCTCTCTCAGACTTCAAACTGTACTAAAATTTGGTAGTTTTTGTTTCTTAGTTGTTCTTCAAAGCTGCACTTCACAACCCATCAGCTTAAACAACCTGAAGGGCACATAATAGTGGTGAAATATAAAAAAATTACAATAATTGCCTCTGAACCACTATTAGACTTAAGGCTGATCCTATCCATGCCTTTTAAACAAACTAAATCCTATCAGCTGTAGTACCAAGGCTGCATTTATGAAACCTTGGTGACAATCAGACCAGGCCACCTGAAATGAAATGAGATGAAGAAATACTTACCTTATTTTCAATCTGATTTTGTTCACGACTTCATCGATGTTTGCCAAAGACTGGAACATTAAAAATAAAAAAAATCAGAGAGAAGTGAAATGGTGAATGTTTTACAGAGAAATATGTCAGCTGTGATCCCGAACACTTTATCACAGAGGGCAGTGGAGGAAGAGGAGAGCAATGGCTTTGTTTTGCACGTGGAGGAACTGAAACAACAGCTCAGCTGCTTCTCTGTCACTTAATGAGGTGCAGAAAAACACAGGTCAGGGCTTCCCCCATCCCTGAGCTGTGCCTTGTCCTTTGTCAGCAAAACTGTGTGACAGTGACCTCCAGTGGGCAGCGGGGATGGGGACAGAGCCTTTGCCTTCGGGCTGAGACCCCCCTGCAGAGCCCAGACAAGCAGAAAATGGGCTGGAGGAGATGCAGCGAAGGCACTGCTGGGCAAACAGCTCCTCGCTGCTGGCAAAGGGAAAAAAGCCAAGCCACACCACTAGAAAAAGCTGCAAGCCAAAACCACCAGCGCTGCAGAGGATCTTAGACGTGGTAAATGTTGGAGCAGCCTCACAACACAAACTTCAGCTGTAGAAACATCTCTGTTTCGCAAGAGGTTAATCCAAAACGCCCCCCGGGGCCGAAGTTGGGAACACAAAGCACAGATGTGAGCCCACAGCAATCTCATTCTTTAAATCTCAAAAGAAACAATGGGTTTCAAACTCTCCTGTGAGTTTGTACAGGCAACACCTGCCTGATTTGGCTGGAAACCCCAGGAATTCACCAATGATTGATACACGGCAAGTTAAGAAATTTACTCCATCTATACAGAAAACTAACTTATTTCTACAGATCAAAACAGGACTTTAACTGCAGCAAGCACTATGGGTGGAAAGAGACCACACAATGACAGCAAACCTCGTGAGATGCAAACTTAAGAAGTGATTATTGTTATAGCTTTATTTCCTGTGCTACTGTTAAAAAAAGGCTTTGGTATAGGTTTAAATACTACTCTGGTCATTTGCTATCAGGTTATCCTGATAGTAAAGGGTGGAAGTAAAATCTGATAATATAAAGTGTGAAAGTAAAGTCTGAGAGTATTTGGAGCATTACTTACTTGCTCAGTGGGAAAGAGAGCATTAATATACTCCACAGCATTGAAATCTGCTCTGTCCAGCGGATCTTGGCTGGGAAATACCTGGAGAGAGGGAGGAAAACAAACACAATCAACCATCACCGATAATTTCTGTAGCTTTACACAGTTTCTACCACTTTGAATTACTTCAGCACCCACTCCCAGTTGTGTTTCACAGCATTTCTCTAACGAGTGGCCAGGCTCTGCCCAGGAGTAAAGCAGCTACGTGCTCTGCAGGGCTCTGACCTACCAAAATTCCTGTGGATATCAGATAATTTACACACAAGCTTCTTCACACAGCCCTGGCACAATCCATCCAGGAATTCCCAAGGCACATTAATCATATATTCCAAACCATCCTGATGCTTTTGCTGTTGTCTGGGAACAAACTCCAGTGCTGAGAACCTGCCCTGCTCTTGGCAAGAGCTTTGCAAGGCCCCGTGGTGACAGACAGAGGGTTTGCTTTTCACAGCCGTGTAATACGAAACGTGATGAATCAAGGAGCGGTTGTACAAGTTCTCTGGAGACTCGGGTTTGCCACTTTTCACAGAAGAGGGAGAGAAAGACAATCTGCTGAATGATTTGGGACGGGGAAAAGGAGCAGCTGTGGTGCAAACAGATCTCATCTCTCCTCAGCAGTTCGAGCAATACAAACACAACTGCCAGACTTTGCTTTTTGTCCCCACTGAGTAAAGTGTGGTGCTTTCTCTGCTACCACACTGAAGCTGTGGATGTACCATCCCTGGAAGTGTCCAAGGCCAGCTTGGATGAGGCTTGGAGCAGCCTGGGATAGTGGAAGGTGTGGAAGGAATGAGATGGTCTTTAGGGTCCCTTTGGACCCAAAGTATTCTGTGATTCTGTGATATTTATTCCGTATTTACAGAGCCATCAGCTCTGCACTCCACAGGCAACACATAGACTGGGAAAAGCAGAGCTGACCCCACAGCAAAACCTTCACAACAACCTGCATCACCTGGGTACATGAAGCATTTACGCCGATTCACGCATTTTGCACTGTAAAATCAGTGATTCTGTGAGATAAAAGCAAATTGTGCCAGAACCAGCCCTCTTGGGCAGCTTTCCCAGTCTCTCCTGTGGCCAAGGAGAAGCAGGCAGCACTTAAACATGCATAAGGTGGTGGTGAGTGAGGAAAATGCTCTGACATCACCCCATTGTAAGAGCACAACCGCAGCATCACACCCAGCCTGTCCTGCTCACACCTCACACTCCATTAATCTCCACAAACCCCAAATCTCCACAAGTATGAAGAGCAGATGAAACAAGAGGTGAGATGGAAGATAAAGGCTGCTCAGGAACTCCACTCAAACTGCAGATAGAGATCAGTGCTGCAGGCAGCTGGAGCAGCTACAGGAGCTGTCACTCCCAGGAGTTCGTCACAACCTATTAATCAGAAATGCTATCCCAGGTTTGGTGGAGCACCAGTTCTGCCTGTGCTCCCCACCCCGCTTCCGGCAGGGCAGCTGAGCCAGCTCTGCTCATTTAACCAGAAATGGGCAGGTTTTGCGCTAAACTGGTTCAGGAACACTGATAGGAACAACAGGATTATTGGGTTGAGAAGTGCCAGTGAGGAAGTGCTGGAAAGGAGCAGGTGGTGTCATCATCAACAGCTCAGGATGTGAATATTTACCCACAGCTTTGCTGCTTACTAAAATAATTCAGCCAGGCACGTGGTAGATTCTCCACTGCTCAAAAATTCATGTCTATAAGTGCAGAGGATTCTTCCTCTGGACAGGTTCTAGGTCCCCTTTAGAAGCTGCCATTTAATTTACCAAGTCCCAAAGTTTCCCCTTGCTCTTTGAGGAGAGGCACCAAAAGTGACCCACAATCCTCAACTCTCAAGAAAATGCAAAAACTCATTTGAGTGGTACTGTGCGAGACAGATACTGCTGCTGCCCAGACTTCTGCTACAGGAAAGAGCCCTCGAGATGAAAGGGCTGGCTGCAGGCAGTGCAGGCTCAGTCACAGACAATAAGAGGTGTGGTTTTACCCTGGGTTCTCGTGGAATTTTGACGGACTCCAAGTGCCATGAAGAGCTTTAGGGAACACTGGAGCACAGAATCACAGAACACCCTGAGCTGTGGGGGACCACAAGAATCAAATTCAACTCCAGGCCCTGCACAGGACACCCCAACAATCCCACCCGGTGCCTGAGGGTTGTCCAAAGGCTCCTGGAGCTCGGACAGCCTCGGGGCTGTGACCATTCCCCATGGGCCTGTTCCGTGCCCCACCACCCTCTGGGTGAACAAGACCCCTTGTGCATTCACCACAAGTCAAACCAAGGCATTTCGATGATCCTTATT
>VZRL01003745.1:811282-825026 GCA_013397895.1 Origma solitaria | reverse complement strand
GAGCGGAGCCCAGCCCGGCCGAGCACAGCCGAGCTGAGCCGGGCCGAGCCGAGCTCAGCCGAGCCGGGCCCTCCCGCCGCCCGACCGGCTGTTGACAAGCGGCGGCGGGAGACAGCGCGGTCGTCCCCATGTGGCGGACGCTGGCCCTCGCCTCCGCCTTCTTCCCGGGGCTCTTCATCCTCTGCATCCGGTTGCTGCGCTGGGCCGCTCCGGGATGGAGCCTCAAGGACCGCATCCTCCTCAGCGGCAGGTACGGGCGGGAACGGCGGAAGGTGACGCGTACCGCGGCGGGACCCACCGGGACCGGGATGGGGACCGGGATGGAGACCGGGAGCGGAGAGATCCGGGCGGGCCAAGAGCACCGAGACCCGCCGGCAGTGAGCCTGGACCCAGGGGTGCCCCAACCCGTGACGCTCCGGAGGACGGTCCTTGGCTGTCCCGAGCCCAGATCCCGCGAGGGGAGCAGGGACAGGCGGCGGGAGCATCCCCCCGAGCACGGGCATCCCCCGAGCACGGGCATCACCCCCCGAGCACGGGCATCCCCCCGAGCGCGGACATCACCCCGAGCACGGCTATCTCAGCCCGGGCACGGCGGTACCGTGGTCGGAGCGGGGATGCTCCGGTGCAGCTCTCCCTCTGCCCACCGGGAACAGAAAGCGTTACCACCGACCCCAAGCGGGGCTGGGAGGGACGAGACCTGGCAAGAATCCCCCGGGAGGCAGCGGCTGGCACGGCCACCCCGTGGGGTGGGCACGGAGTGGGCGTCTGAGTGCCACCAGCTCTCCTGGCGGCAGCCCTGTGCCTCGGCCTTTCTGGGGTCACATTTGGGGTGACCTGTTCGCTCTTTCTCCGTTTCAGACTCGTGTCAACAGTCCAAGCCACGATGGCAACGGTGTCGGGGATCACAGTTGTCCTCAGCTGCAAGAACGTGGTGCATGACAGGTAACCCAGAGCCCACCCTGTCCCCCTGCCCCGCGGGGAGAGTGCCAAGGATGTGCTCAGGGCTGGAGCATTTTCTGCCAAAGGCTTGCACGTACAAAGGGGAGAGGAAAACCAGTTTCATGTTCCTCTTTCCTCCACTTGGGCTGAAAGGATTGGGCAATGTGCTGGCTGTACACCCCCTGAACAGCAGCGGCTTGCTCAGGCCTGGGGTTGCTCTGCCACCACAGTCTCCTCCAGAGGATGGGCTGGAACTTGGGCTGTATGTGAGCACAAAATATAGACATCAATAGCTCTGAAGGGCTAGGGAGTCTCTTTTCTGGGAGCTGAAATTGCTACAGAGTCAAGCAGACCTGGTGAGAACTGATTTTAGAGGTGCATCGCCTTCCCTCTGCCAAAGGGATTCTGAAAGGGTCCAGAAAGGGTGAAGTCAGAATGGAGTTTGCTCTGAAGGAAAATCCTGCTGCCTTGTCCTCCATGCTCCCAGATAAACTGCCCAGAAGTGGCTCTCAGGAGGAGTGATAGCGTAATCTGGGTCAGAAGACTTAAAAACAGAGCTATTATCCAGACTAGCAGAGAAGATTGCAGGAGGGAAGAATATAATTATGCTGAGCTGGAATTCAACCATCACACACCGATTTTAGGGTGATTTTTAGGAAGGGCTGCCACCTTGGTCATGGCAGATTAGCCTTTAAAACACAGATATGAATTGTCCTACCTTGATCTAGGTAGCGATATCTATCTCAGTCCTGCTTAACCCAGGCAGTCTACGAGTTATCTTTTTGCTGTAAAATAAAATTTCTGCTGTATAGATAAGGCAGATGATGAATCCCAGAGCCACACAGACGGAAGGTGCTGCCAGCAGCCCTCCTTCCCCCGGAGCTGTCTGCTTGCCCGGGTGTACTCAAGGCCAAGGGCTCTGCGCAAACACTTTGTGGGCAGAGACCTAGATTTTCTTTGAGTCTGGAGGAAATAGAGCCCAGTGCTCAGCAGGGAAGGCTTCGGAGAATGACAGCAAGACAGCGAGCCAGGAAGCATCACAAAGGTTGCAGTAAAATTCGCCAATTTATTTACAGAGGCAGACAATCATTATATTGCCGGCGCTGTAATTGCCCTCCAAAGCCCTGGGCAAGTTTTGCAAACACAATCACTTGTCACCACTGCTTCACACCACTCACATCTTTCCATTTGGAACAGGAACTCCTGAAACAGAATTTTTCTTAGGATGGCAGGAAAGCAAAAAGAGATTTAAACCCCAAGTTACGTTTCTTTAAGCAGTAGGGTGGTTTTGTCTTTTATTTTTTTTAAATTGGTGTGATTTCACTCAGGACTTTTTTAAGGAGGTCGGTGTCCCTGCAGAGCAGGGCTTGCTGCTGCGCAGATTGTGCAACCAGGATTCCAACATGCTTTGGGAACAGGCAGCTGCCTGCAATTATTTCCCAACTGACAAACGCCTCATGGGGGTTTACTGCCTATATCGGAAATTTTGCGCTTCACTCTCCAAACTCCGGGCCAGCCATCCCTGGTTAACTCTGAGCTCTCCGTGTGCTTCCCAAACATTCCCCGGGTTAGGCAGCCACCTGAGGCAGTGTGATAGGCAGGAGGCACCCAGGATTGGGACTTTTCCACCACCAAGCACCAGATCTGGGGGTCCCAGGGCTTAGGGGAGGAGATCACCTGCTGCAGAGATGTCAGCTTGGTGCTGGATCCCAAAAACTGCTGTGCCCCTGGCCTGTGCAGAAAATACCTGGCTGTGGGGCTAATCAGGATCCTTCGTTAGTGCTGTGTTTGTGCTTGGCCAGGCTGAGCTCCGTGCCTGGCACAGCCCAGCAGGAATGGGCAGCACTGAGAGCCGTCCTCCACATGTACCAGGTACCTTTTCTCTGGGTCAGTCTGCACCTGCCGAGTCAAACAGACTTAAAATTCCTCCCCTTTCATCTTCAAAACCCATTGAAATGGTGCCATTTCAGTCCTAAAGGCTCTCCTCCACCCTCCAGAGCTTCGTGAGGTGCTCAGAGCCGTTGCGATGCCTCTGTGTGTGCTGCTCCTCCCCAGGCACTGGCTGGCCGTGGAGTACATCTGGGTCCTGGTCCCCTACATGACCTATGACATCTATGTCATGTACCTCTGCCACTGGCACAAGAGCCAGGAGAAGGGCATCGTGGAGAAGAAGCACTCGCTGGCCAGCGTGTGGAGCTTCCTCCTGCAGGAGCGGCTGATGGTGACCCACCACCTCTTCATCCTCATCGTGCTCACCCCCATCACTCAGGTAAGGAGCCCGGGACCCCCCGGACATGCTGGGTGTTGGCTCTGGAGGGCCCCGTGCTCACTGCTGGCTTTTTTCACAGCACTTCAGGGGAGAGCTGGGGGACTTCTTCGTGGGCTGCATCTTCATAGCAGAGCTGAGCACGCCTTTTGTATCGCTGGGTAAAATCCTCATGCAGGTAGGTGAGGAGGGATGGGGCTCTGGGCTGGGAACCCCACAGCAGTTCATCCCCTTTCCCTGCCCAGGCTCCTGTTCACTGGGGGTCTCAGAGAGGGGCAGCCCCACAGCTGTAACTCCAATGTCCCCTGCAGTGCTGCCTTCCTCCCAGTGTCCCATTGCTTTCCCCCAGAAACCAGCACGCCCAGCAGCATCCCAGAACTGTGCCATGGGCTGGTGCTGCCCTCTCCTGCCTGTTCCTCCCCTGCAGACATTCATTCCCACCCCAGCCCTCTGCCCCATCTCCCTTCCCTCCTCCATCCCTTCCCACCCCACCTTCCTGGATGCTCATCCCCCTGCTCACCCCACGTTCACCTCCTTCCTCCCCCAGCTCAAAATGCAGGACACACTCCTGCACAAGGTGAATGGGATCCTCATCCTGGTGACCTTCTTCCTGTGCCGCATCCTCCTCTTCCCCTTCATGTACGCGGCCTACGCCCGCCAGGTGGGCATCCCGGTGTACCTGGTGCCGTTCCGCATCCCCCTACACTGCAACATCGCCAACGCCTCCCTCATCGCCCCCCAGCTCTACTGGTTCAGGCTCATCTGCCGCAAGGCCGCCCGGCTCTACGGAGGCTCTCCTGCCCACCGGAGCAGATAACGGAGCTGATATGGCCAGGGGTTGGCACAGGGCAGCCCCCCGGCCCTGCCATGGGGAGCAACGATTCCGCCGGGCTGCCGGAGCTGGAAGCAGCCTCCCGTCTCCAGCGCCGTGCCAGGCGGCACCAGCCTGGGCTAGGAAGGCTTTCCTCCCACGCCGCTCCGGTGCCTCGTGTCCTCCTGCCGGGGTGGGAGCTGGCTTGGGAGCACGACGTTCCTTCTGGGATTCAGCTCTGCGGCACCGCCGAACCGAGGGTTACACGAGAGGGGTTTTGTTCCAGCCCCGTTTGTTCCAGCTCCCCCCGCGCGTCTCCCAGGGCTGACACCGGACACCGGCGCGGAGATGCTGGAGCGGGCCCGGCCCCAGCAGCGGGGATGGGGAGCCTGTGCCGGACCTGCCGCAGCCCCAGGCAGGCCTGGAGCTGCAGCACAGCTCTGCAGAGCCATTCCTGACCTTTTCTGACTTCAGCTCTACACTACAGCCCTGTTCGGCCTCTCGCCTCCCACATGCACCTCACCTCCTGCTGCTGCTGGGCTCAAGCTCCACTTAACCCGACAGTGCTTTTCACTACAACCGTCTGACAGTCCTGGGGGGACTCCTGTGTTCCCAGCTCTGGTGTCCCCAGCAGGGCTGGAGGGCAGAAGCTATGCCAGGACAGAGGAATGGTTCTGCTGTCTCAGAGCGATGCTGTCAGGGCAGGATGGGGACAGGAGCCTGCCAAGCGTCTCATCAACACACAGGGCACCATGCAGAGCCCTTCCTCGGCAATTTTCACACCCCTCCCCTAACCACAGCTGGTTTTACCGAGCCTCCATCCCCTCGGCAGGTATTTAAAACCATCTGGCACACCCTGCTCTGCCCTCCAGCTGGCACCACCACGCCCTGGAAGCACCTGCACGGTCCATCCCTCCAGTCCCATCCCACCCCCATGAGGCTGCCAGGGACAGAACTGGGGCTGCACAGAAGGAACCAGCAGCCCCAAAGCAGGGCGCTGAGCTGCTCCTTCACCAGTTCAGCCCATTTCCACTTTTAGACACAGCAAAATGGGTACAGGCTCCCCAGCTCACCCTGCAGCACAGGGTTCAGGAACTCTGCAGGTGTGCAATCAGACCACAGTCGAGTTCATTCCCTGCAGCCAGCACAAGCCAGGGCGGCCACCTCCTCCTGCAGCCTCCGTGCCTGCTCCAGGGCAGGGAACTGCACTGGCACAGACCCACGCCCGGAGACCTGCGACCACTCTGTGCCTTTCTGTCTGAAACCAGCGGCCGAGCTCTGGGAAACCTGGATCTTTTGGGTGTTGGATCTCATCCCAGCCACGGCTGTTTTTCTGTATAGAGTAAAAAAAAATACAAAAGGGCCTCTTCCGACCTGTGGTTGCAGAACTGCCGCTGTCACAGTAACCACCGAGACCAGCTGATGTTACAAACCGCTTGCAACTCGTTACAGATGTTGTATCTCACTGTTTTCATTGCGAATAACGTGCCTTATGTAAGGACAAAAAAAACCCCCAGCCAATGAGGCACCTCAGTTTGCACTAACACTGCCCTATTTACTATCAGGAGACCAATAAAGATTTCCTCTCTGAGTCACACCACTGGCTGGCTCTTCCACGTGCTGTTCATTGCTGGGTGGGGGGTGTTACATGTGGGGTTAGTGCTGCACCCCCACCTCCGGGCAGGAGCAGCACACGCAGATTCCCAAAGGTTCCTGCCTGTCCTAAACTCACCCAACTCGCTTCCCAGCCTCTGACTCGCTTTCCAGCCTCGGGCAGCACGTGGCAAAACCAGCAATTCTCCCGGGACTAGGAGAGGGCTGGTGGCAAAGGAGCCAGAGGGAAGTGATTTCCTCGATGCTGGAGGCTGCTGTGTAAATCCAGAGCTGCCAGCAGGCAAGGCTGCAGCCACAGAACCAGCAGCTTGGCTCATCAACAGCTGTGTCCAGTTATTCCAATGGAAAACCAAAGTGGCTCCTCCTACCCATCTTTATATGGCTACTTCCACTGCTTAGTGGAAGAAAACAGCAGGGAGGAAACAAATTAAAAAGAGAAAAATGAGGGTTTATTACAGATCTTACAACGTCCAGAACAGCGGTCCCTTGTCAGCGCTCTCCAGCTCCTCAAGCCGGCTCCCCTGCCGAGTGTGCTCCCAGCTTGCTGAGCTTCTGCAGGAGGGTGCTGCGCAGCTCCTTGTCCCCCACGTTGTCCGTGATGGCCTCCAGGAAGTGTCTCTCGTTGGCTCTCCGCAGTGCCGCGCAGGGAGACGCGTCAGCCTCGCTGAACGCCTCGTACTGCGACAGCACCTCCAGGGCCACCACCAGCAGCGGCTCCCCGCAGCCCCCCGCCGGCAGCATGGCAGCCACGTGCAGCAGGTGACAGAAGAGCTGGATGCAGGTGAAGGACACCTCCTGCGTGTAGGTGCCATCCTCGGCGGGGTGGGACGGGGGTCCCGCCGCGGCCTTGACGGAGGCCAGCAGGTCGGTGAGGCTGGCACAGTAGAGCTGCACCACGTGGAGCCAAGCCTCTGGAGGCAGCCAGCTGGAACAGCTGGAGCTGCAGAGGAGCTGGAAGCCCCGCAGGAAGAGCACGGAGAACTGGAGGTGGCGGGCGAAGGGGCGGAGGTTGAGCAGGGGCAGGTGCTGCACGTACTCCAGCGTGTAGGGCACGTGCAGCACCTGCCTCTGCAGCAGCTGCTCCACCACGGCCGTGAGCCTCTTCCACTCACCCTGGCTGCACCACGGCAGCACCTGGATCAGGGCCACCAGGAAGCCTTTGCTGAAGAGATTCACTTCCTCGGGGTTGTCCACGTTGACGGCGAGCAGAGCCTGCATGGTGTCCCTGAGCGCTGGGGACACGCAGCAGCACTCCATCCACGCCAGCAGCCCGCTGCCCATCCCGTAGGCTGGCAGGGACTGGGATGTCCACTCGTCCTCAGGGAGCCTGCAGATCTCGAACAGCGTCGCCGGGACCTCGTTCTTGAAGTGGTCCCCGAAAAGCTGCTTCAGACGGAGCCCGACGGTCCAGTCCAGCGATGTCACTTTCCTGTGGAGCCAGGCCAGTGACTGCACCCACAGCTCCGGGGAGGGGACGGTCTCCGGTCCCACCATCTCGCACAGCCGGCAGAGGATGCTCAGAATCAGGTCTTTGGTCTCCATGGAAGGGAAGAGCTGCTCCCTAGGCTGATGCCAGTATTTGGTGTAACCATCCAGAAGTTTGCAGAGGCTGAGGATGAGTGGGAACGGGTGGCAGGATTTGATCCAGTGCTCTTCTGAACAGCACGGTATTCCCAAAACCTTACTGAGGATCTGCAGGCTCAGCTCAATCTGAGGAGAGTCTGACTTCAAATAGGGAAGGACAAAGGCTTTGGTCACCTCTGCAGGTGACACAAGTGGGGTGGCTGAGCCTGGCTGCATGAGAAAGGCCAGGAACTGAAGGAACTGCTCCTCTTCCCTCGCAGTGGAAAGCTTCCCCCACACTGCCTCCTCCAGACACCTCATCACCAGGCTGCGGGGCCTGCCTGGATCCTCGTGGCTCTCCAGGAAGCTCAGTGCTGGGAAGGAGCAGAGGATTTGCGCGAGGAACTGGTGTGCTCCGAGGTTGACCACGGCGAGATGACAAACCTGCTTCACCGTGGCTTCGGGGTACAGCAGCGTGAGCCTGGCCACAGAAGCCACAGCCCTGGTCAGGCCTTCATCAGACACACTCTTTGTGATCTGGTTGAAAGTCACATTCAGGTCATCCTGGAACCCCTCCCTGACAACCTGCAAGTTCTGGGACAGACCTGGGCCACCCCAGGATGCCAGAACACCTGAGATCATTTTGTTTTTGTCAGTTAATGAAAGCTCAGTGTAACATTCCATGATGGCTTTGGTCCCTTGCCTCTGCAGCTCTCGGGCCTCCTCATCTTGGCAGGACGTGGCAAAGTTCACCAGCGTCTCCAGCAGTTTCAAAACCAGCTCTGGTTTCTGGAACAGAGCTTTATTTTTCACGAGGCACTCGACCCAGGCCTTCGAAAAGGCCCAGGTCTTCTCAGATGCAAAAACAGAGCACGTGTCCCCATGGCGGTCCAGCCTTTGTGCAATGATTGCCATGGCAACTGAAGACACAAGGCTGGTGTCCAAATCCTTCAGGACAGCACTGCTGTCCCTGAGAAAGTCCTTGGTGAGCTGTGACAGCTCTAACACTACCCGTGCCTCACCCTCCCCTAGGTCTCCAGTCTCCGAGAGGAAATCCAGGCTCTTCCCAAGGGCGCTCAGAGTGTCCAGGAGTCGGTAGCTCTCGTAGCAGAGCTCCTGAGAGCCCTTCAGAGAGTCCTGCAGCTCCTCTCCCCAGGTCTGCAACAAGCTGCAGAGCAAGTCCAAGCCAACAAGGAGCTCCTCACGAGAGAGTTTGATCGCGGACACGAGGCTCATGCTTCTCTCTGCCTCCCTCACCTTCTCTCCCAGCGCACAGGGGTGGTACTGGCTGTCAGTGTCACTGCACCAGAGGCTGACCATGGCACTGACCTTGGCCAGGTACTCTGTGATGGGCAGGGGGCTGTCCCCTGGCCCCAGCCCAGCAGACAGGCACAGCAGCTCAGCCAGGTTGGCCAGGGCGTAGCACCTCAGGCGGGGCTGGGCGATGCTGCCGCGGGTCTGCTTCAACCCCTCCAGCAGCAGCATCGGCAGCCCGGTGGGGTTCCCAGGGTCACCCTTGAACCTCTTTGGGGGCTGCAGACCATCCTCCAGGGAGGATTCGCCCCCGTGCTGATGTATGAGAGCGCTGAAAGCAGACACTGTCGCATCCTCCTGTCCCTCCTTGTGTTTCATCACCTCCCACCACATGTCCAAGAAGAGCCTGACGTCCGACGGGGATGTCTCGCTGGAGATGTACTCCACCAGGTTCTCCAGCTGTCCCCGGCACACATCTGGAGGCAGCGCCAGCAGCAGCTGCACGAAGAGCCGGGGCACACCCAGCGCCTTGACCAGCTCGAAGAGGGCGGTGTGGCTGACCTCGGGGATCATCGCGCCCACGGAGAAGAACCCGTCATCCTTCCAGCCCCACTCCAGCGAGGCGGCGGGCGGGGCCGGCAGCAGGATTTTCGCCCACACGATGGCCACGATCTCCTTCTTCCAGAGGCCCAGCGACGAGGGGCAGCGCTCGCCGATCTCGCGCAGCGCGTCCGTGATGGGCACCCCCGCGCGGGGCCAGTCGGCTTTGCGCAGCTCCCGCAGCGGCCGCGGCTGCAGCAGGCGGGCGGCCAGCAGGAAGCCGCCGTGCAGGATCGCCATCTCCTCGCCCACGGCCCAGGGCCCCGCGGGACACGCCGGGACCGCGGCCCCGACCGCACCGGGCTCCATGGCGGCGGCGCCTCGTGACGTCACGCCGGGGGCGCGCTGACGTCACGCCGCCGGCCGCACCCCCGCCCGCAGCGCCTCGGCCCGCGGCGCCCCCTGGCGGCGCGGAGGTGCGTGGAATCAATCAATCAATCAATTAATTAATTAATTACCGTGCCCCAATACCAACACGTTTAATTTGAGGAATACGATTCAAAACCGTCATTAAACCTGGCCGAAAACATTTGAACCTCTAATAAAATAAAATAAAACCAAACCGCAGCGAGGAATTTTTCCAGTTTCAGCTCAGAATATCCAGAAGTGCCAACACTGCTGATCCCGCCTCGTCTTCTCTGTGAAAATTATCTAAGTTTCATGATGAAAACCTGATTTAAGGTTTTTCATTTAAGGTTTTCATCAAGAAAATAATGAGCCAGGAATGACTGCCTGCATTCCCAGCTCTTACTCCTCCAGTCAAAGCAGAGCAATTTGATTCCAATGGAATAAACCCCAAACTCCAAAGGCAGTTTCTCACCAAAAGCTCATCCCAACACCTATTTCAAGCTGGCCCCAGGCACCTCAGCAGACAGTGCAGCTACAAACCTCAAAGCACAGCCTCAGCTCCCTCCTGGAACGTGGAAATCTCCTTGGGAAGGGGTGGAAACCACCCCATCAATAACAGGATCCCAGTGAGAATCACACCAACAGGCTTCTCGAGTGAAAATTTCACCTCGAAAGCTGGGGAAACACTTTGGAATGAAAATAAGGACTGGAATACATTTCTTTGTTCCCAATAAAGGGATGCACTCCCTGTTTTTTCCCATGCACAGCCCCACTGGAGAGGGATTGTAGCCACAGCTACCTCAGAATCTCCTCTCCAGCCTGCAAATAAAGGACAGCTAAGGCAAATTAATCATAAAATTAATCAGAAAATAACGCATTAACCTTTCCTTCAAGTGTAACAACACAGAAATGTGAGGATTTCTTGACTGATGATCCCTGTTTTTGAAGCCAAGGGCTCAGCCTGCTCTCCTTTGCTGCACAGCCCCAATTTCTGGGAGGAGAAGATGTGATTTGCTGAGAAGGAAAAGAGCAGCAGCCAGAGACATCAGCTTCAATCAAACCAACCGACCACCACAGGACATCCCAGCACCCTCTGATCGGGAGGGCAGTGCAACATTTTAAAGAGGATTGGCATTTTCTTGGAAGAAATCCAAGGAACGGAGGAGCGGTCCAGTCCATTCCTCCAGCTAAGCTGAAACCTTCTTCCTGTTGTGTTCGGCAAACCACTTGTCGCTTTTGTCTGCAGCCATGGCCTGCACGAAGACAAGTGGGAATGTGGTCAGAAGAGGAGGAAAAAAATATTTTTTAGATACTAGTGAGGAGAGCAATGAAACAAAGAAAAGCAATGTTCTCTGCCACAGCAAATAAGGCAACCACGCCCCAAGAGTGAGGCTGGACAACTCCACCCAGGGCACTAAGTGAGCTTTAAAAACTGATTTATTTGATGGGAAATTTGCTTCTAGGAAAAACTGGGAATGAAAATTGGATTCTGCAGGTATCTCTAGTCAGGAAGAAAATGAATGCACAGTCACTTACATCATCCAACAGCTTGTCACCGTTAGGGTCCACCTTGGACAGCTCTCTGAACGCTTCATCTCCCACAAAACAGATCTCATGGCCATCCTGAACAGGAGCAGCTCAGTTATAACAAACGGCAAGGAGAAGTTTAAACCCAGTTTAATCATTGTTTTCAGTATTACTCACAGGATCAGCCAGAATAACCACTTGCACTGTGGCTTTGCCAGGCGTGTCCAAGCTGACCAGAGGTGTCAAAATTTTCTGATTCTCCTTTTTCATCAGGGCTTCGATGTTTGGCAGCTTAAAACAGAAAATAAACCAGAATCATCCCACTGCAAGAAAGTCAAACAAACTATCTGCTCAGAGATATTTTGTTAACATTAAGAATTGACCTCCCCAGCTCTGGGGTAAGGAAAGGGGTGAGGGAGGTGTGGCTGTTACCTCTTCCTTGGCACAGGAGAAGGCGATGCGCCCGAACGCTGTCCCGTGATCCACTGCCCCTCCAACAGCCTTCAGCTCCAGCTTGCACTGGAATAGGAAAAACCCAGCCTGGCTTGTAGGGACACTGTTCTCCAGGCTGCAGCTTCTTCTCCAGGATGTGGGTGATTTCAAAATCCCCCATTCCTGCACTTCCCAACAAGCCAGAAGCACCATCGCAAACCACAGCTTTGCTTTTTTTAAAAACAGAGTTGAGTATATGTAAACTTCAATTAAAATGCTCATAAATTAAGTGCACTGTTGCTTTAAATAGGACCTTTTTTCCTTTTAGGATTCTATTCTCAGGAAACAAGAAGCTTTTATGTTGAGTTTTCCAAGGACTGACCTGGTTATCAGCATATCCAAGCAAAGCCCTTTGTTTCTCCTCATCCTTCTCATATATTTTCATCCCAAGCAAACCAGACCAGTAGCTCACAGACTTCTGCAGGTTTGAGACCCCCAGGGTTACCTTTAACACGGGATCTTGAGGATTTAAATAATTGGGAATTAGTTACAAATGTATTACAGGTTTAAATGCAGTTTTACATTCTTGAGAAGTAACAAAGAAATGATAAAAAATTGCTCTGTTTCATAAAATGCCATCAAAGCAAACACACAGCCCACTCCGATACCCACTGGTAAACCTCTCCTGACCACCCTCAAGACTGAGGGTAAATGTTTCACCTTGCTTGGGCTGTTCCTTGTCTTCCAGGTAGAACTTGTATCCTCCTGGGGCTTCAGCTTCAAAGACACCAGAGGTGACTTCTTTGAGGGGCCACCCCATCTTCCTGGCGTTGCTCACGGCCTGCCTGGACACCAGAGTGATACCCTAGAGAAGACATAACAAAATTCATGCGGTGAATGCAGAGACATCGTCTGTTTTCATGCATGAAACACGAGATCTCCATCTGCTGCCAGCCACTAAACCACTGAAAAATGATTAATAATAAATATAAGGGTGTTTTCCTACAGCAAGATCCTCCCTAGTTCAGCATTCCATGTTGGACCTCGCAGCAAACACCAGCTACACACACAGCTGAGGCACAGCTTGAGGAATGTTTCCTGGACACCAAATGAGCACAAATCTGCTCTGGTTTCTGCTCTTCCAACTTGGAGACAACCACAAAAGCAAGACTGAAGTGTTTAAGGGACCAAACAGCATAAAAAAAGCAGCTGGTACAACCTACATGACAAACGGGCTCCTAATTATTAAAGTAAATAAGCTTATCATGAGAAGGTTTGGCTGCTTGGAGTGGAACTCACCAGGAAGTCATTGCCCAGGCGATATTCTCCAATGCCATAATTGTAAGTCAGCTCTGCAACAAAGTGATTGTCCTCTGGTCCATAGCCCACCATGGTCTTGCTCCATTTTCCATCGTAAGGGCTGGAATATCCAGATTATCCATATTTTAACATCATGAGCATTAGAACTAACCATCAGGAGCTGCAAGGATTTGTGTTTCAAGGAGGAATTGCATTTCTAGAGTGAAACAATGGCAGTTTTGACCCAGGGCTGTCGTTCATGGCCATATGATAACAGCAATTCCACGTCATTAACATCCCATGTTTTTAGAGCACAGGCTGCTCATTAGCTGCAATTACATTATCACTTCCTTATTGCTAAGTAGGAAAGGATACCAAACTGTAAGATTCCTTCCATTTCAGAAAGAAAGGCCTTTGTATTTATTCTTTCTTACATTCTTTTGTCTTTACAAAAGCACGAGGGGCTACCAAGAGGGATTATTAACTCAAGATAATAATATAATATAATAATCAGTGGAACTGAACGTAGTTCCTGGTGATCTTAGAAATAATTTGATACACTTAGATATCGGTCTGTAGGTGTAATATTTATGTTCAATGTAAGCATCACACCTGCACAGAATGGGGGGCCGTTGGTTCCAAGGGAAGCAATTTAATAAAAAACAGCACAACTCTGACTCTACTATCAATAAGAGTTGATACAGGGGCGGTCACGGCTGGCAGGGCACTCACCCGTTGCAGCTCGCCTTGCAGCCCTCCTCGAACTCCTCGTGCCTCAGCACCTTGAGAACCACAGAACGCTTCGGGTTGGGAGGGGACCTCGGAGATCACCTCGTTCCAGCCCGGGACAGCTTCCCTGGGCCAGGTGAGCCGGGCCAGAACGGGGCCAGCGCGGGCGGGACGCGGCTCCATCCCCATCCCACCCCCACCCCCTTCCCTGACAGCCCTCACGGGGGCCGCGGTGCACAGACACGGAGGGGGCAGCGCCGCCCGTTCTCCGGTAGCCCCGGGCCGGTAGCCCCGGGCCGCCACCCCCGGCCCCACCCGGCCCCTGCGCTCACGCTCATGCCCAGCAGCTCCCGGTAGAAGCG
>VZRL01003745.1:761331-811038 GCA_013397895.1 Origma solitaria | reverse complement strand
TGTGGTACGAGAAGGCGGCGCCCGGGGACCGCAGGCTGGGGTGAGCGCGGGGAGCGGGGCCGGCCGTGTCACCCCGTTGGAACCGGCCCTGAGATAGCCGGGGCACGTGGGAATGGGAGGGGAATGCCGCCCCTGGGGATGATGGGGGAGACTGGCAGCCATTGCCGGGGGTGCTTCATAGAACCGGGGAATGGTGCGGCTGGAAGGGATCTTAAAGATTGTCCCGTTCCACGCCCTGCCATGGGCAGGGACACCTTCCGCTATCCCAGGGTCCTCCAAGCATCGTCCAACCCGGCCTTGGACACTTCCAGGGATGGGGCAGCCACAGCTTCTCTGGGCAGCCTGTGCCAGGGTCTTGCCACCCTCAAAGGGATGGATTTCTTCCCGGTATCGCAGCTAACCCTGTGGTGTGGCAGTTTAAAGCCATTCCCCCTTGTCCTGTCACTCCAGGCCCTTCTCCAACTCTCTTGGAGCCCCTTCAGGTACTGAAAGGTGCTCTAAGGTAACCCCAGAGCCTTCTCCAGGCGCAACAGTCTCAACTTGCCCTGCCTTTCCTCCTTGGAGAGGTGCTCCATCCCTCTGATCATCTTTGTGACCTCCCAGTGAAGCTCTCGGGGGCTGGCGAAGGTCAGACTGAAGGTGTTGTCAGCCTCACAGCCACATTCTCTGAATAATTTCTCCACAGAAAAGTGGTGACTATCGCCAAGTCAAAGAAGTTTCGGGATAATCATGGAAAAATTCTGCTGGAGGGGCACAGGCTGATCAAGGATGCACTGGACGCAGGAGCTGTGCCACAGATGCTCTTCTTCAGCACTGTGGGGCACCTGAAGCTGCTGCCTGAGGCAGACATAAAACGAGCCAGCTTGGTTAAAGTGAAATTTGAAGACATTAAGACCTGGTCTGACCTCATAACTCCTCAGGGGCTTCTAGGTAAGTTGCTTCTGAAAAAGCTGCAGTGCTGCTCAAAGGGAAATTTTCATATTTAAGATAATGGCTCTTAATAATCTTTTCTTAGACATAGCATGATGCTCCAGCCCTGCTGGGAAATAAGTTTTCCTTGCCAAGTGACAAACTCTGCTCCAACTTCATTTAGGTGGTGCTTTTCATAACACTTCCTCCAGCACATCTGAAGTGAGATTTGGGCCAACTCTCTCAGAGCAGGCCTCTCCCTGGGGTGGGTCAGTCATAAACCTGTCACATTTAATTTCCTCAGGCATCTTTTCCAAGCCTGACCCTGCCAAGATATCCTACCCTGCAGCTCAGCTCACCAACTCCCTGCCGCTGCTCCTCATCTGCGACAACATCCGAGATCCAGGAAACCTGGGGACTATCCTGAGATCTGCAGCAGGCGCAGGCTGTGAGAAAGTGTTGCTCACCAAAGGTAAGAGAAAGGTTTGAGTAATCTGAGGGTAAGGCAGGGAATGAGGTGCTTGAAGGCGTTCCCCAGAGTTTGTAAGGGGCGTCTGGCGTGGTTCGCTGTGGCTGCTGAATCCCATCTTTGTGGGAGTCCCTGTGCTGTCATTGTCTCTCCCTGTTCCTTCCCAGGCTGTGTGGACCCGTGGGAGCCAAAGGTGCTCCGTGCAGGAATGGGGGCTCACTTCCGTGTGCCCATCATCGCCAACCTGGACTGGCAATCTGTTCCCACCAACCTTCCTGATGGCATCCAGGTCTGCGTGGCCGACAACAACGACCCAGGCGCTCCGGCCGGGACCACATCCGAGCCGAGTGGGCCTGGCAGGGCTGGCTCTGCTCCTGACAGCCCAAAAGCTCCTGTGAAATCCAGCCCCAAGGCTGCTCCTGAGCACGAGGATGAGGAGGGAGCAGCAGGAATCCCAGAGCTGGCTGCACAGTATTACTATGAGGACTGGGCACAGACTCCAGTGGCCGTGGTGATCGGAGGGGAGACCCATGGCCTGAGTTCAGCTGCGCTTCAACTGGCAGCCAGCACGGGGGGGAAGAGACTGGTCATTCCTGTGGTGCCAGGAGTGGACAGCTTGAACTCTGCCATTGCTGCTGGCATTGTGCTGTTCGAGGGCAAGAGGCAGCTGCTGTGGAGGCACAAGCAGGAGGATGGCAGGCACAAGTTGCCTGTACCAGGCTGAACTGTGGTTTGGGTGCTGAAGAAGCACCTCTTCCCTTTGGTTCCCTTGAGAGTTAATAAACGAGCAGCTCGGGCTGTTTGGTTTGTAGTAAATGAGTATTTGAGGCTGGAGCCGTGCTGGGATGAGTGTGTGGCTCCCAGTGGCTGTGGCGGCCACATGGTGATGCTAGAGAGAAGGGAAAGGTGATCACAGCGAGAAGGGAAAGGCCGTGTGGCAGCCCTGGCCTCACCTCAGCAAATCCCCCCTGCTCCAGCCCTTCTCACCCAGCAGATCCATGGAGGCCTCAGATCCCTCGTCTGTGCTGGCCCGGCCAGGCTGCTGCTGACAGCGCGTGTCCTTCCCAGCCTGGCTGCTGGCAGTGGTTTTGGGGTCAGATTGCTGCCAGCTGAACAGGTCCTGCTCATGCTTACCCAAACCCAACTCCAACCATCACTCCAACCCTGCCATGGGTCAGGCTGGCCAGGGCTGGGTGTGGTGTGGGGTGTCCGAGCCCCAGCACTCGTGACCACGCCGCTGACAGGAGGTGCGGAACTGGAACTCCTGGAACTGCTCACCAGTCAGTTCATCGCTGCTCAACACGGGAACCTCTGAAACGTGCAAAACACAGGCTGGATTTATACAGGCCGAGCTGGCGGCTGTTCCCAGCTCCTGGCAGGGTGGGAAGCTGCAGCAGGATAAAAGGGGAGGCCGTAATCCTGCCATGGCTGACTAATGAGCTGAAAGGGAAAAGCAGTGGCTTGCACAACGTGCGCTATTCAAGCTGGGACATCAGGCTGGGAACGCCCCAGTGGCTGCCAAAAGGGCTCCCTCCCTCCTGGGGAGCTCTGACCCACCCCAGCAGACCAGGCACAAGCAGGGGCTGTGTGAGCCTGGGCAGGAACACGCAATTCCAGGAGCCACCTACCCATGGGGTCAGGCGGGGGACTCCTCTTCCCACACACAGGCTCCCTCTCTCCCTGACAGCAGGACTCGCAATCGGCACCTCCGGGGACAAGGTCTTTGCAACAGTTTTATTACAAAGTTCCAATCACCATGTACAGTTTTTACAATGTCACTTTTCAAGGGCTCGGCTGTGCTGCTTGGGTTAGGGAGGGAGGGTTTTTTTCTTAGGGTTTTCTCTTTTTTTTTGGTTATTTTTTTAAAGAACAGCACCATTTACGTTGAGTATGGGACACACCTACGAAAAACAGCTCGATCAACTAACACAGAGGGGAGAAGACAATTCATACCAGAGAGAGGGACGAGAGGGGACAGGGAGAGCACAAGGAAGAGACGAGAGGTGAGGGCAGCCCGGTGGTGATCCTCCTCCTGGCTCAGAGTGGGAGGGACAGAGTGAATACCCACCCATGGCAGGGGGATGGACCCTGACACGCACAGCCTGCGCTGCCTAAGGCTGTCGGTGCTTGGAGTGGGGGGTGGGAAACCCACGAGGAAAGGGCTCACCCCCAGGAGGAAGAGCTTGGCTGTGCCGTGGTCTATCAGAGGTTGTCAGCAGTTAAGACTTAGTCTTGGCCTTGTCAGGGCACTTGCGTGGGAGAGAAGGACTGGCCAGGGGTGATGGGGACAGTTTCCTTATTGCTTCCTGGAAGTCATTTAGTCAGCAGGGGTGGTAAGAAAGGAAAGAAGGGGAAGGAGGAGAAAGAAAAGAGCCCCAAGAACCCCACCCACTGCTTGATGCATATGTTGGGAAGAACACCATGCAAAAAGATTTGCCTGCTAGCTAGTGCCGTGTATAAAATAACGATATGGTAACAGTTCTGGCCTGGTTATTAGAGAATATATCACCATGAAGCACAAGCGAAGTCTCCAAACGCCAACAACTCCCTGCTGAAAGTGCATCTCAAGGAGTTTGCTTAGGAGAAGGATTCACTGCGTAAAACAAGGCACCACAAGAAGGTTGGATACTGGGTCGGGCGTGAGGACACGCTGGAGAATCCACAAGCGGCGGAAGAGAGACCTAGTTTTAAATAACGTCTGTTGGCGCAGAGGCCCCTTAGATGGGCTCGGGTTTTAGCTTGTCTGCTAGAAAGTCGCTGACAAAGGCTTCCACGATTTCGGGCGTGATCTCCTCTACATCCATCACGTACTTGGCCCGGGCCGACATGTCCAGGATGGTGAGCAGGGGTGCAGCCTCAGGCAGGTTGGTGTAATCCCGCAGGGAGTCGGTCATGTCGTCCTGTAGGCCAGGAGGAGGACAGAAGAGTCATCAGCAGAGCCAGGACACCAGGAGCAGTTTGCTGCTTTTCCATGGTCCAGCCCACAGTGTATCCCAAGCGGTTGGGCCTTGCACCAGCACTGCAGGACCATGAGCACAGCAGGCAACGCTCGATGCCTGCTCTGCTCATGGTTTCTGTTAAAACCACACTGATTTGGCTGGAATGGGATACTCCATTGGGAGTATCGGTCACTCCGCCGACCCAGAGGCACTGCTTCCAGACTGACCCACTGCCCCAGCCACCCCGGAGCCTCTGGGATATCTACAGCTCGAGGAACTGGGGACAACTGCTGAATATGGGGACTGCCAGCCCTCTGCCAGCACAGCCACGGCCTCGCCGCTCACTAAGGGTGGATATTAAAGGAACCAAGTGCACACCTGGAACAAAGCCAGGAACAGGGATGGGATGAAGACCTGTGCTTTGGGCCAACAACGAGGCGCCACCAGCAGGTTCCAATATCTGGGCACTCACAAGAGCAGCAGGCTGCTTGCAGGGGGAGCGGGCAGCCCTCCTCTCGGCCAGGCACGGCACAGCTCTGGGCAAAGGCAACCATTTATCCCTCTCAAGGCTGTGGGATGCAAAAAGCCAGCACTGGTGCGATTCATCACCAAGCCCACGATGCCGCACCCGGAATGGGGCGTTCCTGTGCACCCCTTCCAAGGGGCAGGAATGGAATCCATCCACCTGGTTGGCGGCCGGGGCTCTGCAGCGTGTGGCGGCAGCGCTGGGGAGCTCCGGTCGCGCCTCCCCTTCCTTTGCAGGGGTTTCTGGCGCAGCTGGACCACGTGGCTGGAAGGGCGAGCAGGGCTGGGCTCGGCGCCTCGGCTGCCCCCCACCCTTCCCGCCTCCCAGCCCAGGTGTCGGGACGCCTCATCCTTTATCTAATTGCTGCAAAGGCACCAAGGAATATTTTTAATCAATGCAAAATCGGTCCAGACGGCGCTGGGAGAGGAATGGGAGGCGCCTGCTCCGGCCATGGCCAGGCTGCTTTGTGCGTGGGGGCCAGCGCTCCCGGCTATTGAGGTGACGGATGAATGGGACGTGCCGGACGCTCCCCATTCTTCGGGCCGGCCGCCGCAGGGCCGTCGGGAGCTGCATGAATAGCAGCAATGTTTCAGCTACAGCCGGCGAGCGGGAGGAAAACGCTTCGCAGGCTCTGGGGGAGGGGGGAAGGTCCCAGACCCTCCCAAAATAGCCCTCTCCAACAAGGGACTTATTCAAGGGTGCGGGGCTGAGCTGGGATGCTCAGGGACCCGTTATGGTGGTGGGAGCAGGAGCGGCTGCACGGAGGGGGCCAATGGGGCTGTGGGAGGTGGCAGTGGGGGCCTGGCTGGCTGGGGGGGCCTGGGTGTGGCAGTGGGGACCCTTTTGTCGCAGGGCGGCTCCGGACGGCTCCGCGCATGGAACACTGCGGCTGTGACGTGGACGTGCAGGGACGGAGCAGGCGCAGCCGCTGCCACCTGCCCAGGCCCTGAGCAGCAATGTGGGAGGGGAACTGCAGGCCTGGGGGTTCTGGGAGCATTTTTGACCTGTACACAAAACCTTCGTTTGCCAGACTGAAGCAGGGCAAATTGCCTGCGAGCAGGAAAGGGCAGCCAGAGGTCCTGTTTTCCCATTTCCCCTTCTGTCCAGCTCCATTTGACTTGGAGCACCGCAGCCTGTACATGCCCCAAGTGCCATCCCAGCCAAGAACAGCATGGCCAGCTCAGGGAAACAGCTGAAATTTCACTTGCTGGGCCAGGATAAAACCCAAACCCTGCTCCTCCCCCCCTGCCCAGCCACTTTTCTACCCACACAGCCCCAGGGCTGAGACATCAGCAGCCCCAGCATGGGAACTCTGCTCCCTCCCATCCCCCCACAGCCCCACTCTGCCTGTTTCTCTCCCACCTTGAGGCTTTTCCCCACCTCTGAGCGAACCCTTTGCTAGAAGTAATATCCAGCAAGGACAGCATGATCTGAGCCAGGCCTTAAGTTTTGCTCCATGGTGCCTGACAGCTGCAGTAGCTCTGTGCCTCAGTTTACCCACTGAACAACAGTGGTACTCAACCCAGCTCAGTCCCTGTGCCCAGCAGGACACAGCCCTGTGCTCTCCTCTCACTTACCTCACCCGCCACGAAGAAGAGCAACGGTGCCTCCTCCTCTTTGGCTTTGTACTTGGCTATGATTTTTTCAGCTATGGGCTGAATCAGTTGTTTCGCCGCCTCCGACTCTCCGTCATCGTCTGAATCTGCAGGGCACAGGGTTGGGGAGACAAAACAAAAAGAGGCAAGGCAAAAAAAGGAGGTTAGGATCAAACGGATGCAAACGGGCCGGGCGCTGGCAGCTCTGTCCCACAGCACTACCACGCAGGAAGCCAGAGCCCGGATGCGAGGCACGGACTTCAAAGCCACACAGCTCTGGAGCAATTAGGGAGCAGCTGAAATGCGCTACAGGGAAACACGTAACTAAAGAGCGACTCCTGCTCCCCAAATACTCCACTGCTCGCTCCCTCCCTCGTGCTGTTGGTGATGCACAGGGACAAACAGGCACAAAAAAGCTGCTTTGTGGTTTGAGCATGTTCTGAAGACCAAATGAAGGCACTGATCTGAGGCTGCTGCCACCCCTGGTATGCCACCCACTGTCCCTCTGCCTCGGGATGGCTGAGCTGCAGCTCTGCTGCTCCAGTCTCGGCGATATGAAGGTAGCTTTGATTTGACAGAGGTAGAGTAGAAAGAGATGACAGCATCAATCAAACGCCAGCTACCACTGAAGTTCAAATAGCGAGCTGGAAAGAGGAGAGTCTGCGTCCTTGGGAAGCACTGAGATTAAAAGATTCCAATTCGGGGACAGCTTTTAGGCATTAAAGGAAGAAGGCACAAGAGAAGCCCCTTATCTCCCCTTGTGGTCCCTGATGTAACCACCCGACACCACAGGTCCAGCCTCCAGCTGGGACAGGCCATGCCCATGCCCAAAAATCTCTCTGCCCTTGCTCCACACATCCCTGTCCTCCTCTCCGGCTTCCCCAAGCAAAGCAGGAGATTCCAGAGACGCTGCACGCCGGATTTCAGGGTCTGTCCTGCGTGCATGGCAGTGATAAATACACTGAGTTGCAGGGTGTCTGCAGGGATTGATTTTCCTTACAAACATCGGCTGCTGGCGGCACTCCAGGCAGCCCTGCACACTCTGGCTAACCCAGCCCCAACCTCTCTGGGGAAGGAGGTAGATCGGCCAGGATTTATTCACCAACAGCACTTGCTAAGCCTGCCTTCTCCTGGGGGTGTTGCTGCCTGTGCAGGGCAGGCACTGGTCTGCTGGGGGGTCTCCCAGCAGGACAAAGCTGGCCCCATTCCCTGTGCCTGCCTTACTCCAGCGCCAGCTGCATCTCTGCCCCAGCACATCACTGGTGGATTTCACCGAGACCATCTACCCCCAAAAGCACCGAGCAAGAGCCCCAGCTGTTCTCCTGATGAGCTGTTTGCAGCAAGGTGATAGAAAAACTTTGCTCAGAGCAAGATAAAAATAACTCTTTCCAGAGGCCTGCAGCGCCAGCCCCAATCCATCAGGCTTGGCGTGGCCAGCCGGTCCTTCCCGCGTGAGGAGAGGATTTTTGGCTCTGTGCTCACATCCCCCACCGGGCTCCGCTGAATAAATAACCAGGGTCAAAAGGAAATCTGAAAGGGAAGGAGGAAAGGAGCGAGGGCTGTGTTATCAGTGCTGCAGAGGAGGGCGTGCTGCTCACAAAGAGCACACGGGGAAGCAGGACACGAGCCCTGCCCTGGGCCAGGCACAGCACTGGCAGGCTCAGGGCAAGGGGGTCTTCTTCAGGAAACTCCACACACCTCCAAGAGCCCAGGACCCCTTCAGTGCCTCCCTGGGATGCTGCAGACACCCTGGGGCTGCCCACTCAGGGCTCAGTCTGCAGCACAGCTCATCCAGCCATGCCCTTTCCTGAGTTATTGTGTCCATTGCTGGCAGGGAAGCAATGAGGAATGAGCTGTCTGTGCTTTGGGTGAGCTCTGGGGCTGTTTCTCACTGCAGGGGAACTTCATGTGTGGGTCAGCAGTGAAAGGGGGACAGAACTTTGTGGAAAGCCTGCCCTGTCCTGCAGCCAGTGCCCCTTAAGGAGAACCAAGGACCAGCAGAGCACAAAGGAGGCTGCTCTGACTGTCACAGCCCTGTTCAGCTCAGGGACTCAAGCCCTGAGCTGTGGTTTCCAGCACAGATCTATAATCCCTCTGCCTCCTTCGTAACATCACGTATGCCTCAAGTCCCTGCTCCAGAAAGGCTTCTCCCATCTCCACCACCACCAGCTGTGACACTGAATTTCCCATCCTCCCAACACCTCATCAGCATTCCTGTCCACAGCTGCCACCACACCTTTGATACGACAGCTCCTCTGTGCTGCCAGTCACTGCTCCACCACATCCCTGGGTGGGTGGGAGCTGTGTGAGCCCCATGGGCACAACAGGCTCTGTCAAACCCCTGTGAGCTACTCTGGTACAGGAAATGCTCCAAGTCTGTCCTCAGGGGCTTCCACAGGGAGCTCTCCCCCCACCCCCACTGGCCTCTCTATGAGCACACAGTGACGGAAAACGGAAATGGAATTATATCCCTTCCCATGATCACTGTCATCACCAGAGGCAGGTTCCCGGCCCTGTGGCCAGCTCTTGCCAAGGTGGCAGCTTGCCCAGCCCCCTTCCCAAGCACAGGCTCTGCTGCCACAGCAGGGATGCTCCATCCATACCTACAAAGAGAACGAGGCAGGGGCCCTCATTCAGCTGCACGGCGTTGGAGTCGGTCAGCTCCAGCACGGGCTTGGGGTGCCAGGGGAACTCGCGGCACTCGATGTCGTTCAGCACCTCCACCCGACCCTGCCGCGTGATCACGTCTCCCTTGGAGTCCAGGACGATGAGAGTCGGGATGCCTGCGATGGAAAAAAACAGTGAGGGGGATCAGCCAAAGAATGAACTGGCCAGCGACAGGGTGTGGGGAGAAAGGCCTTTTCCTATGGCCTCCGGCCCTGGCAGGAGCCCAGCAAGCCTGCAGCCTCTCTGCAGCTCACCGAGCGGGGATCAGGCTCCCTGGATCCTGTTTCCGTCCTAGCAGAGCACTGCAATTCAGGAGCCAGAGCAGGAAGCTCTGGCATTGCCTGCCTTTCCCTGCCTGAGTGCAGGTAGGGATTGCTGCTGCCTGGTGCTCAGGGGTGCGAATCCCACCCAGGGACCAGTGCCACCCAGGGACCCTCCCTCTGGCACAGTGCCCCCTGTGCACCTCCATCGCAGTGCTGAGATGGGGTTGCCTCTGGAAGAGCCCAGTATGCAGGAACACACGTGGATCACAGAAATCGGTGTCCAGGAAGCAGGGTGTGTTCCTTCCCAGAAGGAACACGGCATATTTTAGCCCCCACAGCCCTCCAGCACTCAGCACTAATGGCCCGGCCATTTCCACAGCACATCCCTCTGGAGACTAACAAAGCTGTGCAGGAATGTCCAGGTCTACAGGATCCTGGCAGGAAGTGGCTCGGGGGACATCCAGGGATGGTCTGGCCCTTGGGAAAAAGCAGCATTTTGCCCTGAGCTATGGGGCTGAAAAGCTTTGTCATAAAGGAGAAGCTTTCTACAGGAGGTGAACACAGCTGCAGCAGAGACATAGCACAAGTCACCCACTCTAATGTCACTGGCAGTGGGGCAGGGTGGACACCAGCTGGTGACCATCCCATCTGATAAAGGTCCCGGCTTTCCGGCCACAAAACTGTCACCACTGGGTCAACAGGAGTGGCTCATGTTGGTGACTTCATCGGGAAAGCACACCATTCATCTCTCATCAGAGGGACAAAGAAACATCCCATGAGGAAGGAAGAGGGGACAGTTTGGGATCAGGCCCCAAGGGACAAATGAAGTGATCAGTGTCAGTGCCAGGTGCTGCCATCACTGCTCATCCCCCAGGCTTTGACCTGCTCCCTATCTAGCATCTCCTTCACCCAGAAACATCCCCAGCAAACAGGCAACTGAAACACTCCTGCCCTTCATCCCAAGGTTCATTTTAAAGCTCATTCCTCAGAAATACCCTGCAGAGCCACTCCCTGAGCAGGGGACACACAGCGTGTGTTTGCCCCTGCCAGGCTGCTGGCACCGCGCTCCCATGTTTGTCCAACAGTGGGTTACTCACAAACCCTCTGAACTGGAGGCATTTCTCTAGGAAATACACGGCCATCTGTGTGTCCCAGCCTGCCTGCAGGTCCAGGCGAGCGGCCGCATTCCCGTCATTCCAGCCCGGCGCATTCCTGCCTGCGCTGGGGCTGGTGCTAAGCAGCAGTGCAGGAGCCCGCCCAATGGCTGTGCCTGCAGATCCTAAGGGTACGCCAAGAAAACCATTTTGTATCACAAAAAGGCTTATTCATTACCTGCTGGTAATTCCACATAGCCGCAGGGCAGGGATGGGTTAAACAGACTGGAAGGAATTGGGAAATCTCACGCTGGCCCTGCCCTTACAGGCACGAAGTGCTACTGACACCAGGAGAAGCACACGGTGCTCAGCAGCAGGATTCAGATCTTGATCCATTTGATTCCCAACCCCACCCCAAACGCCTGCTTTTCCATCCATTATATATGAGGGACAGGCTAGAGACTCTCAGGTCATCAGGCAGCCTGAGCAGAGCAGCACTCCCCGGCAGAGGTTTCAAATAAGCTCTGCTGATCTGGGAAAATTATGGGCGCAATTTAGGCACAGATCGCTGTGATTCTGCAGCTATCAAGGATTTAATACACTATTCAAAGCATTCCTTTAGATTTTACCTGATTTGCATATGCAGATGCCTCCTCCCCCCCCCCCAAACCACCCAACCATTAAACCTCCAACTGCAAATACAAAACTGAATCAGAAAATAGAGTATTTTTAAAGATAATTCACATCCCGGTGGTCTCAGGTGACCTTTGTGACTACTTCCCTAAAAGACACACCCTCTTTTCAGGGCACACAGACCTGCAAGACCAGGGAAACCATCCTTAATGTTATTCACACCTGCTAACCCAAATAATTCCCCCTCCCCGCTCTTCCCAGCCACTATTTGTTATTTTAGTGCCTTTTGGGGGATTTGGTAATTGCCTAAAGTCATAACACCAGAATTTACTTATCAAGAAGAATCAGCGATCAGACACTGCAATGAATATTGTATAAGCTTGGATGAGAATTAGCATAGACAGGCTTGGTTGGATTTTATGCACTAGAAAATGGATTTGGCTCCCATGGGGCCAGCATTTTATGAAAACACAGGGGCCAAATGGTTTGTTACCGAGCCTGGCAAGGTATTTACATATTTATATATTAAACCCCACACCCAACATGGAAATCTCATCTGCATGAAGTCTGTTGGGTGAGTAATCACAATCTACAAGAAGCAAACCCCACACCAACCACAGGACATGTGGTGCATTTTATTGCTGTTTTTCCACCTTTGCAGAAGAAAGTTCCAGAAATCTCCTGTATTAATGACTTCCAGGCTGTGAGAGTGACCTGTGGGTGTCTGGGCTAAAGCATGGGGAAGGGGAGAAACAACAAATTGCAAATCCCAAAGAGACACTGCAGAGTCCAGGAGGAATTCTCAGGAACTCAAAAGTTCTCATGAGATACACAAAGGGTGATTCCTATCAGAGCATAGTTTATCACTGCTCCCCATCCCAACTGAAGGAGAGCTAAAGCTGGGGGATTTCACCCAAGGCAGGACTGGGAGCTGCCTGCACAAAAGGGAATTATTTCTAAGCAGCCACAACACAAGACATGACTCTTTCTCAGAACAGCACTGCACCCAGAAGCAATTTACTAGAGGTGGTATGGTACAGCCCCTGACTGCACATGAGTTATGAATAGAGGCATTCAAGTAAACCCAAATAAAGGCCAATAACTCAACTTACATTTTATACTGAGTTTTTGAATGCTGTAGGGGCCAACACAGGACTAAAACAACAAGAGATTTGACTCTCTTGCTGCTTTCCACCAGTCAGAAACTTAAAACAGGCAGGGAAGACAAGCTCTTCTGTTGTTTCAGTACCCAGCCTTCAAGAAATAGTGGGAAACCTTCCCACATTGTGCTCACAACCCAAACACCAGGATGGTGACTTGGACACTCTCACTGATCATAGGTGCAGCTCCAAAGAGAGCTTTCAGAGAGGCAGCATCAGAACCGTGAATCTGGGGGAAGGCAGATGAGGTTACACCGATCTGATTTTTCATTTAGGTGGAATAACCACATGTGGTGATGAGCAGAGCCCACGGCATCCAGCTCTGTTTGCAGGAACTTTTGTTCCAGCTGGTGAGGAAAGCCTGGCAGCCCCAAAGTCTGCGTGGAACTGAAATTCAGGGATACCATGGGAGCTACCTGGGCACAGGGCAACAGCCAATATTTACATTTTCGGGTCGGCACACAACAAAGAGAGATACCTTTAAGAAGCCAGCGGCTGGAGTTGGAGAGAAAGCTGTTGTCACTGTTTCCCTGGCTACAGCATGCCTGGTGCTCAAGTATCCATGTCTGGACACCTTATTTACAGAAAGTCCCAGTGAAACTGGCAGCAGTCCTGCAGCGTTCAGCCGAAACCAGCACTGGAGAGGGTTGTGAGCAGGCCGGGGGAAAGACGGATGAATTTGGAAAGCTCTTGCCTCATGGGAAGGTCATTAAGCAGCAAGCTGATGGCTATTTAAAGCAGGCAAATGGTTATTCTTGGGCTAAGGTCAGGGAACAGAGCTGAGTGACAGCACCTGAGCTCACACCAGAAGGGCTGTTCGGAGAGGGATTATTTCTCCTGTCACTCTTCCCAAGCCCTCGACCACTTTTGGTAACACTCCTCCTTCCCTGCAGACCACATTAACTCTCTGCCAACCCACCTGACCAACATGGAGCTGAGTCAGGGGAGGTTTAGGCTGGATATCAGGAAAAAGCTTTTTACCCCGAGGGTGGCTGGGCAGTGAAAGAGGCTCCCCAGGGAAGTGTTCACAGCACCAAGCCTGTCTGAGATCAAGAAGCATTGGGACAAAGCTGTCAGGCACATGATGGGATTTTTGGGTGTCCTACATAGGGCCAGGAGCTGGATCTGTGATCCTGATGGGTCACTTCCAATTCAGCAAATTCTATGATTCTGTGACATCACACAGAAACAGCCACATTGCAGCAAGACCCTTTGACCACAGGGAGAAACTATTTGTACATACATGAGATCTCCTCAGCAGCCAGTCACACCGCACACCTCTTTGTCCCCTGCAGGAACAAGGTGCCATTCCCCAGGAAGGCTGCTGTGAGCTTTTATCATCTCTGTGACTCTTTGAAGTCACCCAGACACACAGAGTCTCTCCCTGCCCCTACGAGCAGCCAGGGCTGCTGGAATTCTGGCACTGGCATGTACAGTAAAAAGCAAAGCCATGCTTTACATCAAACACTCTCTCTTTTGTAATTCATGTCACTAACATAAACCAGATGCCATCTTCCTCAGCCCCTGCACAGAACGATGGCCTGCCTTTGCATTACATAAACCAGCAAGAAAATGAAATTTAAACCTTCAAGAAAAAGCAAAAATAAATAAATAAATCAGTAATTAGACAAAAAACATCCAAGCCAAAAACAGCTTCCAAGTTTCCAGGAAGAATTAGGTTGTTTATGGAAGTCCTGTTTCAACTAACAGCCTGCCTGGCAGGTGGTAGGAATGTGAGTTTGTGGAGAGCAGAAACATGAAGCGGCTCTGCCTGGGGCACTGTGCTTTGCTTTGCTGTTTTCTTGGTTTAGTTAAACAAGAGGAGACATTACAAATACTCAACAAAAGCAGGGGGGAAAGGAGATCCGTGCCTCAGTGTGGCCTTTCCTACCTTGGATGCCGTAAAGTCGGTTCAGGCGTGACCGTCTGGCCTCGTCAGCATAGGGCACAGCCACCCAGGGCATCTCACTGAAGTACTGCTTGAAGGAGTCCTCTGACCTGTGTGAGGGGAACAGGGTATGGCATGCAGAGGACATCCCCTCCACTGCCAGGCTCCTTCCTCATTAAAAACCTGGCCTGCAACGCCCTTTATCCCTTCCACCACAACCCACCGGCAAGTGCTGTTGGGAGAGAGTTAGACAAAATTTAAAGCCCTCAGTCTTTCAAGGAGAAGTCCACAATATACTTTGCCTCTGTAAAGTATTTCAAACTCTGCAGGGCATCTGAATGCCAACCTGTGGTGACAGCAGCAGCTTGAGCATCCTTCAGACCTCAGAGCCACAAAGGGAAACACAGACCTGCTCTTGCTGACTCCACTCTGCACTTCCCCAATGGGCAGACGGAAAGGACTCAGACAGCCTTTCTGATGCCAGAGCCAACCTGCTCTGCCCTAAATCAAATTTGCTCCTCAAATCAAAGCAGCAATGCTCAGCAGCTCTGCCTGCACAGGGTGTGAGTGCTGCCTCACCTGTCTGCACTAACGAAGAGGATCTCAAACTTCTGCCCTGCCTCCTTGATTTTCCGGTAGGACTCCACCAGCACCCTCGTGAGGCTTCGGCATGGCGGGCACTGCAAAACACAAGCAGAAGGACATTGTCTCCTCCTCAGGACCAGACCTACACCCAGCAGGGCCAGGTGACCCAGTGACCATGAACTGGTGTGACCTCATCTTTGCTGCAGTGCCTGAACGTGGCTGGGACTCATGGTCGTTAAGTCACCAACACCTCTTCCATTTTTAAAATCTGACTGCTCTCCCCCTTATAGGGCCAGCTGAAAATGACAGGCCACTGCAACGCTGATGATCAAAGCATCTTAAATTCTTCTGGGGTCTTTACTCTCCCTGAGCCCACTCCATCTGCTCTGCACAGCACCTCCTACTCACCCAGTGTGCGGAGAAATAGACCCCGATGTGAGAGCCCTCCAAGGCACTGCTGTCCAGTGTCTGCCCATTGTTCCTTAGCAGAGGCCCAGCAACAACTTCACTGAAGGGTTTTGGCCCCCAAGGGAACTCCAGACCTGGGGAGGGGTCGGGATAGGGGTGGAAAGAAGACACAAGACAGTAACACGCACATGCAGCTTTTACAGTCTCAGAAAGTTCCACTAGAAGAATCATCCCACCTTCTACAAGGATCCAGGGGATCCTGAGGAATCCCTCTGGGGTTTATTCCCATCCGAGGGGGATGCAGCTGTCAGGCACCACCACACCCCTGTCCTGAGGTGAGGAAGCCAAGCTCTGCACCACAGCCAGGGCCATCTCTTGCTCTCAGGCAGACTGCACCCAAGCCCAAGTCACAGCACCTTCAGCTTGACAAAGCCTGCTCTGGTTTTGTGATGGATGAGGCATCTTTTCCTTATCAACAGCATTTATTTTAGCAAGAGAGGGCAAGGTGGTACGTGCTCAGGAATGCAGTCAGACTATGTCCCTTATGCTGATACTAACTGTACAGTTTTACACATATCCATATATGTCTTTCTCTATAAACCTTAGCTATATATATGTAAAACATGGTGTGTTTATATACATGTATCTCTATATATATCTTACACTAACCCTCTGCACCCCAAAGCAAGCTGTGTGTGTACACACAAACATGCTCTGAATCATCTGCTGCCAGCTCCCAGAGCAATCAATCCATGTGTTCAGCCAGAGAGGAGGGAACATCACAGATGGCTCAGGCCACAACATGTTCCTGCTGTACAGCTTCCGCCACTGAATTAAAGACTCTGTCACCGTGCTCAGTATTTACTGCAGGAAGAAATAATGAGACAGTAATAAAAAAAATGGATGGACAGCTACAGCAGATGACTGATGGGTCTGCAGGGTCTGGGAGTAATGGCACACATTTGGCTCATTTGGGTTTTTCCAAATTGGAAGAAGACAGATTCGACATCAACCCTCAGCACAGCAAACTTCAACAAGGGAGAATAGTAACATTTTGCTGTTTAATTTGTAAATAATGGGAAATTCATTAACCTGACTGTCATGTCAGCAATAAAAGTCCCACTCAGTATCCTGGAAGGATTCTGCTCCCAAGGTATGAAAGGTCAGGGCCCTCATTCTGTCTGTCCATGTGCCTCCATCAGGGAAAAATCCAAACTTCGTGTTTCAGTTAGCCTAACCTTTTCCTCATTAGCACTCCAGACAAAAATCCTGGAGGGAAATTCTTTGTTCTTTTCAGTAAGCAAAACCAAAACACAAGATCTGGCAGGAATGATGCAGAAAATTTTATGCCGAAAATAGCACAGTGCTTTGAATAGTTAAGTATGACAATAGTTCTTTGTTCCCTCCCCCCCAGGCCATTCAGAATGAACTGAAATGAAAAGGCAGCTGTGTGTCCATGTTTCTGTGGCACAGGGGACTCCAGGTCTTACCTTCTGGGTCATCTCGGATGACCAGGAGGCCGTTCCTGCAAACCACCTTCCCAGTGGAGGCATCGATAAATATTAGGGAAGGAATGTTGGAGACTCTGTACTTGTTCCACAGCTTCAGCTGTAAAAGAGATTGAGAGGGGAGATAAGGAAGGTAAACTTGGCAGCGTGAAAAGGAAGATTTTGGAGCATTAGCATCTTTCAGTGCAGAGGTCAGAGGTGAGCAAAGAAACAGAGCTGGTGCGTCAGGGATGAGCATGAAGGAATGTGAGGAAGAGCTCCTGGCCTAGTGCCCAGAGAGACCCTCACCATCACCACCATCCCCTCAAGACCTCAGGTGAGACCCTTGTGTGTCTCACACCTGCTGTGGACTTGCGTGTGAGCACAGGCAAAGCTTCTCCTCCTCCTGCATTTACCTCTTTGCAAGTAAAATGGGGATAATACTTGCCATGCTTTGAGCTCTTTGTTTAGAAGACATGGTAAGCACAAATACTTTTAATGCCACTGCTCTGAAGCAATTTGTAATGCTTCCCTGGCTGTTTCCTCCCCTCCCACTTCCATGTTCATTAAACAAACCAGCAACCCCTGCCAAGACACAGCCAGGCTGAGCACAAGGCCAACACACAAAAAAATTATTCTTCTGCAACCGGGCCTTCCCAGGTTTGTTCCCAGGAGCTGATTAAGGGCTTTGACATCAGCCTGGGGGCCCAGCTCATCCATCCTGCACTGCCAGCTTTGCAGGCTGATGGCCACACTCTGGGCATCCCAGTCGGGATGGTCCTGTCTGCTGGTCACTACATTTGCAGCGAGCTCGGCTCTGCACAACATTGGTGACAGAGCGCTCTGGGTGTCACACACCCCTGGGCTGGCGTTCCTCAGGATATGCTTCTGGCACAGGATAACTTGGAGCTTAACTCAGGCACAGAAGCTGGATGGGATGAGGAGGAACAGGCACAGCCCAGGCTGCAGGTGTGGGCTGGCAGAGCCGGTCTCACCACGCATGGAGGAGCAGCTGCCATCACCTCGTCTTCCTTACATTTCTCCAAGCGTTTCAACCCGAACAGCCCAGTGGTGGATTATCAAACTCTCAAACAAAAGCCAAACCCTAACCAAGAGCCAAAGGGGGAGGAAACTAATCTCCACCTTCCCCTAACAAGCTCTGCTCTGCAAAGCCCCTTGGGCTTCGTGTGTTTACAGCTTGCCCCAGTTTGGAGAATAAAACCCAGGCACAGGAGAAGTACAGAAGGGGCCCACCAGCATCAGCCAGCACGAGAGACAGAGAAACCATCACAAAATGTGCTGCTGCTTCCACCAGCTTCTCACTAGAAACTGCACCCGTGTGTTTCAGAGGAAAAGCCCTGATTTGCCAAGGGAGGCAATCCCATTTCCCAAGATGGGAATGATCTGGGGATGTAGAAAGAGGCAAGGTTTTGTGTCCTACCCACCAGCCTTCCATTTTCAATAGACATTTAATGGACTCACACCAAATGGCCTTGGGCATGAAAAGAATAAAAGAAACCATACTCGGTGCAAACCAGCCCCCTCACAATGACAGTGCTCAAATCAAGGTAAAATCCACTTCTGTGAAGTTTATAGGGTAGGGAAAAGCTCTTTATAAGGATCACAGGCACTTAACAGGGTGCTGCAAACAATAAGGAAATTACAACTAGCAATTGGATCGTTCTCTTTAAATAGTTGCTTACATTACACTTCATTTTGCCAAGTCCTTTGTATACAGAAGCAGCTCCCCCGGGGCATCACGGTGGGTCCTGGCAGTTTTGCTTGGCTGGGGAAGCAGCAGGGTCTGCACTTCAGAGCCAAGAGGCTGCATGGACTCACTGTGCTCAGAGAGATGGGGCTGGAACACTCCAGATAAGGGGATAACACCAAACCAAACCTGTTCAAAGCACTGGAGCGAGCGGGGCATGGCTGGCTCCAGGCAGTCTACGGGGTCCAGCAGACATGGCAACTCTTGCCAACAGCTGGTCCTGGGTCTTCTCAGGATGTGTAAACCATCAGGCCACACTTGACCCAAACTGCAGGCACTGCTCTTGGCTTCCCAGACATCCATGGCACAGGCAATCTGCAATCCAGACACTCTGTCCACATGCAATTGGGAGTTGCCAGTTCTAACTCATCACTGGGAGCCCACAGGAGAATGCCTCAAGCAAGCACAAAGCCAGGTGTGTGTCAAAAGGGTCAAAAAGCATCAAAAGAGGTCAATGTGACATCTGCTGCTGCTGGGGGAGCGTGTCCATCACTGAGCACTGAGACTTGCACCTAAAGAATATCATGTCACACTCAGTCACACCTCGGGTGAACAAGAAAAAGCAATTCAAACGGAAAGGTTTTACCCTGCACCTGTGCAAAAGCTCCCAGACACAACCCACCAGCACAAGTAACACCAATCCGAGTTTCAGAGCTTCATTCAGGCTGAGCAGCACTTCCTATTTGCAATAGTTTTGCTGTCTGGGTTATCACGGAAACCCAACACACAGCACCAACGAACAAACACAACAATCGCATATAAAGCAACTGGAACTGGGCTGCCATTTGAAGCCTATTATAAAAGCCTTGAATTGAAGTCAGTGGTCTCGATGCACTAACCGTATTAATTCCATACAGGAACGTGCTGTTTAAAGTGGGAGCAGTTTGGTTTGATGATTCCCCTGTGCGCCAGGAAAGCTGTCAGGGAATGAGAAACGCACGCGTTGCAGGAGGCGTGCCAGGATCTACCACAATTCCCACCACCCTGGCCCTCATCAGTCAGATTCCAGCCTTTCCAGAGCCCATTAGACACTTGGGAAGGAAACCTGATGGTTCCTTTTACTGCAGGTCTGACCTGAAAGAGCAGAACCTTGTTAGGAAATGGGTTCATTTTAGTCAGGCTGAAAACAACTCCCTGTGGGATTCCCACGCCGTTCCACTATTTAGTACCTAAACGACAGCTTCCAGCAAGGACATCTGATCTCCACCTAAAGCCTCTGAACCCCAGGATGACCCAACCTGTCTTGTGGCAAACTATTGTACTGGTTAGCTTTTCTCAGGGTAAAATGCCAGGGATTTGCACATGTGAAGGTTCTGGAAAGAGGACAAGCTCAGCTTACACCCACCGGTTGTGGTCAATGCAGAAAGGGAAAACCAGGAGAGAAAAAGCATCCCCTGTATGGTACCTGCACAACCACGCACCTCACAAAGGATTCTGTGTCAGGCTGGGTGTGGGATGCAGAAAGCAAATTACAACTTGCTGTGAGACCGCAGGCTGATGGGACGATAGCTCAAGCAGCAGGGCAGAGTGCTGCCTCAGCAACTCTTAAAAGCTGTTTTTCCTGCCGTGAAGAGGATGACATAGAAATAACATACTCCACACACTCTAAGGATTTGATCATCCATTTAAAGAGGGGATCTCTGCTCCGCTTCCCAACAGTTGTTGCAAATCTGTGGGATCAAGCCAAAGCTAACACAGATGTGGAAATAATCTACGGACTATTCAGCCTGAAAGCAGCTGATCCTCTCACAGCACCCTTCGCTCCTGGTTCAGGCTGCAGGCCTGCTGCAGTCACTGCTCACCCCAGGACACCCACTGGAGAAGGAGTGAGGATATGCAGTCCCTCACAAGACTCCGTGCAGGCTGATCAGCCTTACAGAAACTTCCCTGGCTCCTGTGCAGGTGGTTTAGTGCAGCTCTCCAGTGGAAAAACCAGAGTCACCAGATTCCTCTGGTAACTTTATCCCTACACAAAAGCATCACCACGCTGTCCTGGAAACCACAAGCCCTGGGCTCCCTCCAGGACTCCATCCACGACCAGCCGTGAGAGGCTTTCAAAGATCATTCATGATCTGAGGGCTGGGGCGAGCCCCAGATATCGCAAGGCTGCTCTTCCCACCAGTACTGGCTCCATTATTCCCCTCGTCCTGGTGACTGGGAATGCCTGACTGAGAGGCTGGGGAGAAGTCTGCAGACAACCACAGTAATTTTTCCAGATAAAGGTGTCAGACAAGAGGTCTCCCCAGCAGTCCACGGCTGTTTCTGCACAGGGCTGGCACCAGGGTGGATGAAATCCCCTCCTGCTCCGCACATTCTGCTGGGGAAGGGATCCCCCACTTCCAACAGCTGCCGGGCGCTATTTTTGGTTGTGCTGATTGATTTATCAGTCCTGGTCGCATTCACTCGCTAACATAAATCCTGAGCTGCAGCGGTGAATGCTGGCAGAGATAAAGCACAACTGCCTGCAGTGCACTGAGCCCTGGCTGCTGGGAAAGTGGTCCTCCCACCCTCCTTGGGGGCTGCATTTCTCTGCTCGTGTGTGAAACTGGACCATAAAAGCTTTCACGCTTCCCTCTTCCACAGCATATGGAGCTGACTCTGCCCAGAGATGCAGAGGGCAGACATTGTCTATGCTCATCTTGCAACCCACGCTTCTACCCTGACCACTGACGGACAGACAGAGCCAGTTTGAACACTCAAAGGCAGCAATAAAATGAACATGTTCCTGCTGTGGATGGCTGTTGATTTTTACTAAACCAAATGCAAAGCCACTTTTCTAAAAATCCACTCTAGGAGGCAGTATCCCCCAAGGGTCTGGAGAATTCTTCTGGTGAGGAATTGGAAAGACCCCACCTTCCAGCAGCCCCCATGAGTGACCACGTGAGAGCACAGAGGGGTTTCCATTACAGCATGAGCTCGGCCCTTGTTGACCTCTCATTCAAGAGCCATGGGCTGAAATATGAAGTCTGTCTGAGGAACACATGAGCAGTGCTTAGGTGGAACAGTGCCCTTGGCTGCAGGGACCGGCAGAGCCCATTGCCCAGCCCTGCCTCAGAGCAGCTCCGGGCTGATGAGATATCCATGGCCATTCCCAGTGCTCCGGCGCTGCGGGAACCCCTCTGTCCTCGCTCACCGACAGTGTTAAACTGCAGCTTTTACATCGTGCCTTAAAGGGTTTACAAGCACCAGGGGCCACCCAGGCTCTGCAGACAACAGGCTGCTCCCTCTCCCTGTCGATTTAAATCTAGTTCACGCCTGTCCCTATGATTCGAGCTCAGCTTGGGCAAAGGCTCCTCTTTCAGCCCTCCCTCATCGCTCCTTTTCCTTTGTGCATCAGGGAAGGCCCACAGCAGAAGGGGAACGCGGTGAGGGAACGACATGCAGCCAAATAGTGGGGGGAGACCAGATGGTGCACGCCAAGGTCTGACCCCGTGACACGGAGGAGATCGAGCGAGGCTCGGGATAAATTAATGTCCATTGTGCTGCTGCTCCTCTCTGAAAGCAAATCAAAATCTAATTACAAAGTACAATGGTGAGAGAGATGTCTGCAACGGGAACGTTAATGAGCTGAGGAGGGAGGATTTGGAATTGTAATAAACAAGATTGATGTGAACAGCTGAGATGGACAGCGCAGGGCACTGGGGCTGCTGGTCCATACGGACCCCATCGCTCCCCCTCTGTGTGCACACTGCCTGCAATGGCTGAAAGCCCAGTTAAAACCAACCTCAGCACCAGTTTCCCCTGGCACTCGGCCCAGCAGCACCTGCTGTGGACATTCCAGACTCGGTGCAAGCAAAAAAATCAAAAAATCAGCACAAAAGTTCTGCTTGTCACTTCCATCCTCTCCTTGCTGTGGCTCCAAGGCGGGAGACTGGCACGGCACATCCAGCTTGTGGCTGCCCACACTGCCCCACAGCCGCTGGGGGGACAGAAGAGACCCTGGGCTTTTGTTCTTCCCATCCACGGAATACAGCAGCAGAAGGTTTGGAGGCAAAGTGGAAGGAAATCCTCTCCACAGGTTTCTGGCACAGCAGTCACCACCCGAGGGCTGCTCCCTGTTCCCCTGAGGAGCTCCGCAGCCAAAGGCCCGGGATGAGGGACCTGGGCCAGCCCAACTTCATGTCCTGGCGCTTCCTCCCATCTTCTTCCTCTCACCACCCTGATTTCCCAGCGCTGGCTGTTGTTCTTTGCAATTTCCCGGGCTGTGCTATCCGAGGGACTGCGAGCAGAGCGTTTTATTTGAGGGCAAGGCAGCATATGGCTGGCTCCAAGCACAAGCTGCCTCCTTTCCCCCTGACACACATGCAGGCTGACAGGCTGGATCCTCCGCAGCCCACATCTGATAGGAAAACATTTAATTTGAGCAGAGCTGAAGAGCAGTTAACATGATCTATGGAGAGCAAAGCCCCAGGGCCCGCAGCAGACACAGGAGCTGCCCTCGTTGTTTTACATGTGCAGGTTTCAAAGAGGTGCTGGGATGGCAGCTGGGTTTGATCCCAGGATCAGGAGGAAGCAGCATTTGACTAAACATACAGATAACAACAAAGGCAGGAAATCAAGCAGGGAGGATGCCACCAGACAGGCTGGACTATCAACACTATGGGGATGTCTTTTATAAACACCTTTGCTTTCAAGTGCTTCTCAAATTGTATTCAATAGCCCAGAGATGATGCAGAATTTAAGGATGCAGCATTGTACCCAAGACTAGTAAATACACCTCCAATCGCTTCCAATAAATGTTTCTTTTCCCTCTATGTGCACACCTTGCTTTACCTCTTAAAAGGAGGCTTCCATGTGAGCACGATATTTCATAAACATTTTTTTCTTTCTGCAAACACACAAAAAGCAGTGAAGACAGCAGGAGTTAAAGTGTATGTGGGAAAAATTTAAGACATGCAGAAGTGTATCATCCATGGCCCCTATAAATTACACCCCCAAATGACTAACACTGAGTAAGAAATAGCTGTGTAAACACAAAGGTAATAAGAAAAAATAATAATTTCTGCCTTTCTCTATGGGGAAGGGCTATTTTTCCATCTGTTTATAGGAAAGACGAGGGGTGGGGTGGGAGTCTGGGATGTTGAATTGAAGTTCAGGGCCTCCCTTGGTCCCATGTCTCATCTGTCACTGGAAGTGGGACAGCTGCCAGAACATGGGTTTCCTACCCACTGCCTTTGCTGCTACTGTTCACTTGAGTGCTGGCAGTAATCTCAAGGTCAAACACCTTGCAATCCCAGATCATTAAGAAACAAACACTTCTGAAAAGCCTTGAGTTTAGACAGAGTTCCCACCAAACACAAAAGCCTTTTAAATCAGCAAGGAAATCGGGATTTGTTTTGTTTTGTTTAATGCACACAATGAGGTATTAGTGGGGTTTCTGTTTTGTTTTCAGTGGTTAATCCGAGAGGGAACCTTACACAATCAGACCAACAAAATCCTGGAAAACAATGGAGTATTTGTTAGCACTGTAACACACCCTGAGGAGTGAGGGCTCCAGGATGCCACAGCCAGGAGCCTCCTGAGCAGTGATAAGCCAGCACCAGGACATCCCAGCTACACAAAAGATTCCTGTAAAACTATCAAGACATCTCAGATACCCACTTGTGCCCACTGCTGCTGAGGTACCCACTGGGTGGATGGGAAGCCTGTTTTTACACAGCACCTTTTGAAATGCAATAGCTCATCCATCACACCACTGCTGGTGCTTCCTCACAAAACCTTACAAAAACCACTCCACACTCCTGCATCACTGCAAACACTCAGACTGTGCAAAAGCAGCCACTTCTCTGCAGCTGATCTCAGGAGAGGGTGCACTGGTTGGTCTGGCCCTCCCCACAGCTGCATCCATCTCAGTGTCTCAGAGCTGACAGCACTGAATCTCATCTGGCAGCACTCCTGGTTTGCAACCCAAGGAGGATTTTCATGCAAAGGTTACACAGCTGCAGGGCTACAAAGGCCACAACCACAGCCCCAGCTGCGGGGGCAGCTCTGGGCTTTGCATGCAACAGGCTCTGCTCACAGCTCAGGAGGGCAGCACAGCTCAAGGGATTCACTCTGTAACCACAGATCAAAATATGCCAGCAACTAACCAGAGCCAGGTGCTCTCAAGCTCCAGCTGGAAAGAGCAATCCCTGCCAGAGACAGCTCTGAGTTATCCCACTCGTCCTCGGCTCTTGGGATGGAAGGGATCCCTCAGCCTGTACTGACCTGAAGCAGCTATGGTGCTCCTGGGGACTCCTTTGGAGCCCCAAGTCCATTCTGAGCAAACATCACACCACCAAAACTGCTCCGGGCTAAACCACTGATGATGATGTGTTTTCACGGCTTCTGTGCCCTCCTAACACACTTCACCAGCACAGCTGAGTCCCAGAGCCAGCACTGGGTGCCCTGTGGGGATGACCATCTGAGTGACGCGTGACACGGGCAGGACAGATGTAACACAGGCTGCTGGAAAACACTCTCCTGCTGAGCATTTTTCCTCTCCCTCCTGCTCCCCAAAGAGACACTCAGCCCCTCGGCAGAAAGGCTGGAAATGTAAACCTGCCCCAGTCAATGATCTCTAAATGGGAAAACGCCACTGAGAGTCCCACATTTGCAATTAATCACCAGCACACATTAAAAACCAGAGCAGAACAAAGCTTTGCACAGCTCAGATGCACCAACACCTCAACTGCAGCACAAACCAGCAGGTGGGAAGCTGGGGAAGTCATTTCCTCACCCACTCCCTTGCAGGGCAGCTTTTCCATCACGGTGTGCTCCAGGAAAGCTGGCGGACAGGGAAAGGAGGGGCAGGGAAAGGAGCAGAGTTCTGGTGTGGGTTGGGCACAGAGGAAGGGGAGGGACGCAAGCATGGGGCCAACAGACAGGGCCGAGGGGTTTACGACACACACACATGGTGGGCCAGGTGCAGGGCAAGCGAGGGAACCTGATCTGTCCCCGAAACCTTGCACCGAGCCACAAGAGGCCCCCAGCTCCAGAGCCATCGACTGGGGAGGAATGGGACAGCAGCCCGCAGCTCCCTCTTCTTCATTTTAAGCTGTTGTGCCACAGCCAAATCAATTAAGAAGATGAACACGGACAGTGAAAAATCAGTAGCAAGGTCAAAAGCGCCTCTGATAAAAGTCAGAAAATATAGTTTCCCAAAGGGGCAAGAGCCTGTAGTCTGCATACAAATGAAGGCAGGATATGGTGCGAGAGAGCCTTGGCCACCGCGTCCCTCCTGCCACCCCGAGCATGGCACAGACAGTGGTGGAGAAACAAGGAGCTGCTGCCAAGAACTGATGAAATGTGAATCCCACGGGGGTGTTCAAAATGTCAGATAAGATGCAGTGTATTAATTCTCTCTGCTGACAGCCAGCCCCAGCTGGAGGGGGAGGCTTGGAGACTGCAGGATTCAGTGAGCCAAGGATACCCAGCACCAGCTCTGCCACTGAGTCTCTGAGTCAAGAGCAAAGCAGGAGGTGACACAGAGGGCTGGGTGGCTGGAGGGCTACCTCATCTTTTTGATGAGAATAAGAGAGATTTCTGTGCAAAGAAAAAGCAAATTGTGTGGTTTTTTGTAACATGCCGAAAACTTCTGTGCGCTGGCAGCGACCTGCCTCAGATGGGGCTATATTTCAGCTGTTACTATATTCAGTTTGTAAAATGCTCTGGGATGATAAAAAACCACTCCAGAAACAGTTACTAAAACTGTTTCCAGGAAATAGATCCATGGAGATGGAGAAAGCCTGGTGTTTTTACAAGACCTTCAACTAGAGAAAGACCAAAGTTAAGAAGTTTTGCTTCCTTGTCTTTTCAGCAATAAAAGGAGCTGCACTGAGGTTTATTTGATTCTGCAAGACACAAAACCACCATCAGTTGTTTCCTCAGAGGGAAGCCTGACTTGAGATGGACAGAAAACACCCCTCAAATCACCTGGAGTTGAAGTCTTTCTGCCTTAGTCAAGCTCTGGATTTGTCTGCTGGCATTGTTTTATCCTGTTGCTTTCCATGATTATTGAATTGTCCAGAAGATGATCCCAGGGTAACTAAATCCATACTGCAGGAATAGAGATTTTATCCAGGAAAAGCACCATAGGAGCACTGTCTATCCTCCCATCCCCATTCCAGCCTCGGTGCTAGGAAGCAAAGTGTTCAGAGTTGGATGAGCCACAGGAAACGCAAGCAAATCATCCACTTGTGTCCAAGTGACTTTTTCCAAGGATCTGCCATGAAGTTTCAGGCTCAGTCACCCTTCCCCACCCCTGGATCAGAACTGATTGAATGCAGCCACCGAGTCAAACTCCAACACACTCATCTTGTTTGGCAGCCCTGCGGTTCCGCTGCGAGCTCCAAGCTTTTCCCCTCCTCTCCCTCTCCCTCCTCTTGTTCAATTATCTTGCTTCATCTTTATTCCGTTTCCAGGAACACTTAGCAACAGGCTCTTGCAATCAGCCACCAGCAGGCAGGATCTGAGGAGGAGACTGCAGTTGCGATGACCTTTTGCTACACTCATGCAAATTTTAAAGGAAGTATGTGAACAATTTGCCTTTTAAGTATCCTCTGCTTACATTCACCAGGAGTTAATTCTCCTCTCCTTAGAGGCATCAGAAACACCAGATTTTCTGATTTTACACTAATGAGAACAAAACCTGCGGCTTAATTCCGGCTTACTTTGTGGGATTTTTTTTCTGCATCTCACGCTATGAGCAGAACCCGAACGGGCGAAAATTAACATGTAACACCTACCCTGGCCAAGACCTCAGGTCTGCTCGGACACCACGAGTTCCTGTCAGCAAAAGCCAAGCGTGGAGTTCAGGGTCCATCCCAGCATCCAGCCAAACTTGTCCTGAGATGGATAAGATGCTGTTGCTCCTCTTGGTGAGCAGCTTTCACTGATCACCATCAGAGACTTTCATCCTGGGACAGCCCCAAGGTATGCCAGGAGCCAAACATTGCCTCAGCCTCCCAAGGAACACACAGCACTTGTGATCTCCGTAATTAAAGCTCATCAGCCAAGGCAGCAGTCCAATGGTTAAGAACTCTCATTCCCATGGGACTCCTGGAGCACTCCTGCCAAATCCAGGGACTTTGGCAAGTGACATCCTCCAAAACAACACACCGACCACCACAAGGCTCTGGGAGGGCAACATTGATGCTGAATAGATGGAAATGGGTAAATGACAAGCCTGGGTTTGGAAAACCACAGAAACGAACTCACAGCAGCCGTTTTTGCAGCTGCCCCAACAGGGGCTGGCAGAGATCAGGCAGCAGCCGTGCATTTTCATCAGATTTAAATCAAATCCCCAAAGCTTTTCAAGCACTTTCCCTGTCACTCCATAATTTTCCCACATACACAAACAAGTTTGGAGACACCCCAAAGCGCACACCAGGACAGCCAGTGCAGCTTGCAGGGCACAGGCACATCACTGCATTTAAGTACTTTCTCCTTGAAACAAATGCTCCGTGTTTGGAATTAAAAAAATCCTGTATTATTTGCTAGAAGGTGAAGGGAGGGAATGGGTGAACACCCAGGTACAGAGGCAGGCAGCTCACTTACTTTTGCTTTCTGCGTGGTGTTCATAAGAAAGGAAAAAGTTTGCAGGGCCCTGCTCTGAGAAACAAACAAAACAAAAACCCCTCTCAGATCTTTGATACTTCAGATGATCTTAAAAAGTATTATCTACTTTTTTTTTCCCCTTTAAAAAATGAAAAGTCTAAATAAGCATGTCATTGATCCGATTGCTGAGAACAGCATCTGGAACATCAATCCCTGCCTGAGACTGCAGAAGCTGCAGGAGAGCTCAAAGCAGCCAAGGCTGCCCTTGAACCAGATGCTGCTCATTCTTAGAGAAACGCCTGTGGATCTGTGTGAAAATGATTAAACAAAATTGCTCCCTCTTTTTTCAACTTTAGAATTCAAATCTGTTTTCTCTTAGAGGGCAGATGCTCATTACATATCCCACAGTACATCAAAGGGCAGGAAAAGAAGGAAGGCAGTCACCCTGCCATGCACCAGGGCCCTGTGTCCTGCCCTGCCCACCAGCACCCACCACCTCCCCTCCCAAAAACCCTTGGCTTGGGGTAGAGAAGGCACAGAGGGTAAAAACGCCTCTTCAAGCTTCAGTGCCCATTCAGTGACAGAATGAAAGATGCCAACCAGGGGCTGTTCCAACAGCAGCAAACAGCAGCCTCGTGTTTTGTAGGGAATTCTCTTGGGGCTTCAGAAAAACTCCAGCTACTGAAGCACCCTGGGGAGCCCAAAACTGAGTATTTCTCCAACATTCCTTCCCCATCACTGCCTGAGCATTCAGAGCAGAACACAAGAGACTATCAGTCCAGTCCCAGACTGGCAAACCCCCATCTAGATCCAATCAGCATCTTCTTCAAACATTCATCAGCAAAAGGAGAACATCAAAAGAGCATTTCAGAAGGTGCCAGGGGCCTCTAAATCACCCATGAGTGGGTGACCAGAAAGGGAGGAGAGGGAGGATTTGCACCAAACCCTGGACATTTAATGCCACACCTGATTCAAACCCCTGTGCTCAGAGGTGAAAGGCAAGTGACCGATGAGAGGCCTCATTCCCAGAGCCTTTCTCATTTATTTTAGTTCAAAGACCTCAGAAAACTCAAGGCAATCACTCACCAGCTCAGATATTTAAGGAGGAGCGTGGGGAAGTGCGCCTGGGAAGCAGGAAGCACAAAGTCAGCTTCATCCAAGATCCAAGGGAGAGGAGTCACAGCCAGGCTCTTATTTAACAGCTTCTTCCAGGCAACCCACTGCCTCATCCATCTTAATCTCTGACCGCCAAGAGATGAAAACAATTTATCCTCATTCCCTGCTCTTACTGAGAGGTTACAAGAAATAAAACTAAACTAAAGATCAATGTTATACCCCTTCTCAGACAAACTCTGCCTGACCTGGACTTTCTCAGCATTCTTTTATCTAGAGGAGTGTTTTGGCTAAAGCTCTGCAGAGGAAAGCCGTGTGAGCAAGCCTGTTAAAAACCTGGTACTTTCATGTTTATACAGCCAGCTAAGCAGCACACTACAAAGCTTTTTATTCCAAGTCTCTCCTGACAAGCCAGCATCGATAAATTACGTAATCTCCCAGGAATTACGGTGCACAGGAGGAAAAAGAAGTCCCATTCCCTAGGTAGGAAATAAGGGCTTAGAAACTGAGAACTGAAGGAAAAGTCTGTACAAAAATCATCCCAAGATTAGGAGGCAACTTGTTTATACTAAAAGGAGACAGCAAAACCAGCTGTAGATGCAGACAGACTCCCTCCCCATGGTTACCAAGAACTCGCCAGGTCCACAGTTGAAGACAGAGATACTTCGAAGGTCTCTCTTCTCCCAAATGTCCCTATTTCCAGAAAAATCAATCTGAAATAAGCCTTGTGTTTGACAAGCAGTGCAAGCGGCTACAAGTACAAGAAGAGATGAGCTTCCCAGTCTGAGTGGTGCAACTGAGCAATGAATCCCACAACAGAATCATGGAATATCCTGAGCTGGAAGGGACCCACTAGGATCATCAAAGCTCATGTCAATGGGGTGCATCCAAGTACAGCCTGAGTTCCCAGGTTGCATCAGGCTTCCCACACTGACCATGTACTGAGCTGTGCTGATTTTACATGCTGTGCGTGCAAGAGCCAGAAAAAATCCATCTTCAATGTCATAACAAACCCTAAGGTAAACACAAAGGCAAGGCCATGCGTATTATTCAATTAAACAGGCACATAAAGAGAAGGCAGCCCCGGCCATGCGCTTGCTCCTTTGCTGTTTCTCAGCAAGCACACACAAAAATGGGCCACGTTAAGCCCTGTCCTTCTCCAAGAACAAACTTGCTGCTCCTAATAAAAACCAAGAGAGTTTTGCAAAAGAAACCTGCATTTCACAGTCTTTCCACTGCTCTCCCCCACCACGGAGTGAGGAAGGAGCACACCTTGGCACCCTTGCAGATTCATGCCCCAGGGGCTGGGCAGCTCCGATCAACACCCTAACCCAGGAAATTCCCAAACCCAAGAAACCAAACCAGAGCCAGCTGGTCTGTAAAGGCTGCAGCCCTACGGAAAATCTTTGTCTTCAAGTTACAAAGTTTATGGAGTTTGCTTTGCGCATTATAAACTACACACGTGGTTTTGGAAGGTGGTGGGCAAAGGGAGGGGGATCTGAGGGTCCATGTCAGCAAAAGGAAAAGGTCCACGTGCACAGAACCTTTTACAGCAGCTCTAACGCAGCTGGATTAGGTCTTCTGTGCTTTCTCCAGGAGGGTTGAGCAGCTCCTCCCTTCACTGGGCAGAGCTGGAGCCCCACACGTTAAATTCTGGGCACAGAACTGGTGGCACTTTGGATTACTGACAACTTCAAAAGGAGGAGAAAAGCCCTTCTCGGGTAAGCTCTCACTGCTCAGTTTGCTGAAGGGCATCAGGACAGCCTGAGCCAGCAGCTTTGCTGAACGTTTCCAGGCTCCATCTGGCAGCCTGGCACTCAGCCTGCTCCTCCTTTTCCATGCCAACAGGGACACCCGGATACGCAGGACCCGCCTTGGTTATAGCAGTTCCAAAGCAGGGGAAAAGGATGAGCAACTTCTACAAGTAAAATGCTTTTACAGGTTGTACAAAATTAATGCTTTTCAAATCTGGGCTTGCTTAGGAAAGGAGAGATTCAAAGCTCCAAACCCAGACTATTTGCAAAAATAATTAAATAAATAAGCACAAGTCCCAGATTCTGTTCTGAATCCCGGGGAATCAGCAGGTGGCAGATGGTTAAAGCCAGAACAAGGCTATTTCAGATCTGCAAGCTGAAATAACCCCCTCCATCCCACCTGCAGATCTACAGGAGGGCCACATGGAAGATTTACCACGTGCAGCTTTGGGTTGTTGTGGTTACCTTTTAGCGTGTTCAAAAGAATATTACAACATATTGCCCAAGGGAGTCCATAAATAGCAAAGGATTCTGCTCTAATCCCCTATCTACTCCTTTCTGGATAATATGGCGTTTGGACAAGCACTGCCAAAACAAAGATTTATGGCAAAGCTGAGAGTCTGCATGGCCAACACATGCTCTAAAAACTCAGGGTTCCAAAGAATAAATAAAGCTTCTCCTAGGATATAGACGGCTCTTCAGTTATGGATTCTTCATGGAGTTACAAACCTGTTCGCAGGATTTCTGCTTCTCTCTCCCATCCCAGGCAAAAGACAAGTTAATACTGCCTTTCCCCAACACTAAAATCAAATTTCTTACTGGGTGTTCTTGCTGATACCACCACCACACAGTCTTCGGTTCACTTCCCATTTCTTTAATAATGCTTTATAACATCTATCAGTTATTACTTATCCAACCAGCTTCAAACTTCCTTTCCGACAGTGACAAACATAAAAGGGAAAAGAACTAAGAAAACTGCAGACTAAAGGAACTATAAAAAGTACAGCTGATGAGTGCTACGGTTTTACTGCTGCACTGGAGACACCAGGGAGCTGTGTGTTCTTAGAAGTTCCTCAGAGAATGGTGTATTAAAAAAACAAAAAAACAAAAAAACAACCAAATAACAGCAACTTTGCAGACAACTTAGTGCTACTGCAACTAGATTTTGCAATGGAAATGCTGAATGGAAATGGGTGCCTGCACCACAGCCCCACGCAAAGGCACTGATCCTGCCTGCTGCAGGGGATGAGCAGCCAGGCACAGCAGCAGCATCAGGGAGGTGCATGCTAGGGTACAAAAAAAAGAAAAATGCAGTCATTTTTGACAAAGGGGAAGCGCTGCATCCCTGCCGAATCTCTGTGGTTGCCTACACACCCTTTGGATCCTGGCTACTTGCAAGTAAAACATAAACCCAAGGATATTTGTTTAAAACCCACAGGCGGACACTGTGATTCTATTGAAGAAAAAAATACAACTGGCATTCATTCTGAAAACTTCCCACCACTGGGACTGGGATTCAAAACCAGCACTGGGCAGCGAGGCCAAAACACACTGAGAGCAGACGCCTGCAAAAGATTCCAAGGGAAATTAGTTATGTGGGTTTTAACAAAAATAAAATTAAATCCAATGTTTACAAAGGGAAAAAAAGGCAGCTTCCCTAGGAGACAGTGCTGCAAACACCCTTTGCAGATAAGTCAAGACCTGTCTGAGGCTTCCTCGGATTCCTGTGCCAGTGAGGCTTCCTTGGATTCCTGCGCCAGTGTGGGCAGTGAGGGGAAAGGCAAAGGCAAATGCTGAGCAGGCAGCAGCCACCTCCTCCCGTCCTGGGGCTGGCAGAGAGCAGCTGCTCTGCCCTCCTTCACAAGCCAGAGCCTCGCCAGCTCCAGGGCTGAGCACTGCCTCTGCTGGGGCAGTGCAAAGGGAACTCTCCATCCATCCTCTTCCGGCAGCCTCAGGGAGCTGTGGCCAGGGGAGGACGAGCTGCTGGGCTTTCACTGCTCTGCTTCTCCCTTCTCATCTCTCTCCAGGAAAAGACATGGTGGGCTAAAGCTGGACGAGCAACTGGATTTACAGAAAGCTCCAGCTTCCCTTCTTGTGTGCTAAAGTCTGCCTAATTCTATAAACCTTTTTTCCCTTAAGTAATTTTTCTGCAGCTGAGTCACACACAGCTTCTGCCAGGAATTTTTATAATTAGTGAATTGGAGCAAGGTTTTGCCTGTGCACGCCTGACAACATCTGCTGATGGAAGCGAGCTCTGCTCAAACCCTTGCACAGCCCTGGAGGAGCAGGGCTGAGCACTGCCCCTTCCTCCCAGCGGCACCTCTCATGGGGCTCTCCTGCTGCTCCTGCAGAAAGCTTCGCAGCTCCTAATCCACGTTTTGGGAGGAAGGAGATAAGCTGGAACAAAGTCCAAAGGGTGCTGAAGGAGGGGGAGGAACACTGGCTGCCCCTTGGCTCTCCAGTCCTCTTGCCGGAGCATCCCTGTGGCAGCATCCACAGTTATGTGCCTCTCCATCAGCTGCATAGCTGCAAAGCCATCGTGCGTCACATCTTCCTTGGAGGCAGACAACGGTATAGAGTTCCATAAAACCACAGAAAAAAAAAATAACTCACTCGACCTCCTTCCTCAATGGACACAAGGAGTTGTTTTGCAAGCGAGGCTCCGACACACAATGCTGGTCCAGCCTGAAGATCAAACATAACCCATGTTCGGATAAGCCAAGAGCAGACATCTGGCATTAGCAGCCTAAACTACACACTTCCTGGATGATCCAAAAACCTCCTACTTTATGCTACAGGTCAGAAATGCAAAGGAATTACCATCTTCAGGACTGAGCTGTTCAGTCTCCTCGTTACTGTTTGCTGCAGAGTGATGCCGGTACACTCTACACACAACTCCTGGCTCGTCCAGTGCTGTAATTTATCCCATACTGCACCCGAAGGGCTGCATTGAGGAAACAATGCAGTTGCCAAGCCCTGAAAAGCAAGGATGTGCTGGAAATAATATGCTGTCTCTGTAGATTTAATTTGGTCCACTTGCAGGGGTCTTTACAGCATGGCCACATACCATGTGTGCACACAGTCCTGACGCACTTAGAACCGAGAATAGATGCTCAGGAAGAGAAGAATTACTCAGTTCTGGGTTTCAAGAAGAGAAGAATTACTCAGTTCTGGGTTTCAGCTGGTTGTGCATGCACAGCACTCAGCTCTCTTCACTTCACACTTTTCATGTGCTGCTCCAAGGCAAAAATGAAGGCATCTTGCTACTGCAGACTGGGATTCTTCTCAAAGGATTCTGAATTTATTTTCATAAAATCCTAGAGAACTACGTTCACAACACCTCGGGTTTACAGCAGAAGAAAAGAGTTACAGCGAAGCTCTGGGCATCCAGTTCCAGAATCAGCCTCCAGCCCCCTTTTAAAAAAATAAATAGCACGGAGCAGCATTTTAAATGTTTGACGTACAACTTCCCATGAGATCATCTGCAGCAGGAGCACTCGGCGCTCCTGCAACTCAACCCTCACCCTGGGGACCCAGGAAATCAAGTCCCTCGTTGTGCATGAAAAGCAATTTACCCAGCACTATCCCCAAGCCCTGCGGCAGCAGCAGAGCAGGAATTCCCATCTCCTTAACCAGCTCTTCACTCTCCCTTTTTCCATCACTTGCCTCACTTCCTTGCCTCCAAATCCAGCACCGTGAAGGGCTGAAGTCCTACACACAGAGCCCCATCCTTCACTGGGCTGCCTCAGCTGCCCTCCAGAAGTAGCAAGGCCAGGGGTGCCATGGAAAAAACCCATATGGGATCTCGTAATTAGAAACGGCATCGTAATGTATACAGGGGGATGAATTAAGGTTGCAGAGGAATACTGTAAATTGGATGCACATTTCTTGTTCCATTTTACTGCTTTTTTTTCTTTTCTTTTCTTTTTTTTTTTTCCTCCTTATTGGGCTTTGGCTGCACTTCAGATTAAGCTCCTAATAAGGGCTGGAGTTGGATGAGATTTTTTCAGCCCATCAGATTGCAGCCTTCCAAGCCATTGAAATGAGATTCAAGCTGAACTTGAATTTTCAATAGTTTGGCCTAAAGGCAAGGGTGTTAACAACAGACCTGCCAACACCTTCTCCATGCGAAATGTCTGAAAATATGTCCACACATCAAATGCTGCTCAGGCTCTGCTAGACAAAAGCCACAAAGCCATCATCTCAAACCCACTGCTGACTTGCTCGGCCTGTTCTCCTGCCAGTGAAGCTCATAGATATATTTTCTCTGAAAATTCAGCAAACCTCTATATTCTCTCTAGGAAATGAGATTTTTCCCCACCAACCCAGCTGTTGTAGTTTCATTATGACAAGGCAAGGTGAGGATAAGGAGAGATCAGGTAAATCAGGTGGACACACAGGAAGCAGACACACTCCAGTTCACCTAACAGTCTACTTATATGAAACATCACCAAAATTAAAGATACCCCACCAACATGCACAGGCTTTAACTGAGACCTCTGCCAGTACTTTGAACAGACTTTGGTTTGGTATTTTTAAATGCTGAAGTCTGTTTTCTTGAGGACATGCATGCTTCAGCTTCCATGCCACCAAAATTATTTCCAGTTCACACTTCTAGCATGGCTGGACTGAAGGACATCCATGCCTGTCTACTTTTGCCAGTGCTGCAGGCAGCAGGGCAGTGAAGGGAAGATGCTCCTCTCCCTTTGATGAGAAATGATAAGAGCAAAGGATTGATGGCTTCTTGAACTGCATCCAAGGGAAAGAACCCTGCTGGAGTGCCAGGCAGGGCATCAACAGCAATGGAAATTTCAGGTTTCAAAGAAATAATACTCGAGAAGGGGGTGGGAATATCGTGTAGGAGCTGAGGTGACACTAATCCCATGGACTGTTTTACAAACTGCTACTTCTCTCCAATGAAATTAAATCCTCTGCAGAAAAATCATCTGGCTCCAACATCTTTTGGTAAGTGGAGCATAAACAGAATGAAGAAGAGCTCATAACTAAGCAGAAAATGAGCTCAGATGGGCTGCTACAGGCAGGAGAGTGGAGGGACAGCAATCAGACCATTGGGATTTTGCTCTTTTCTTTGGATGGTCACTGCAGGATCTTTGAACCCCACCAAGCCAACAAGGCTCTTCCAACACAACAGGAGCCCTTTGCTCTCTGCGAGGGGAAGGAGAGCATGGCAACTCCTGCAAAAAGGTCTGGACTTGATTATCAACTTATTTTCTTTAGTAACATTTAGCTAAGCCAGCAGGGAAGAACCCTGTGGTGCTCTTCAGTGGCTCTTGACAGGGAAGCTGGAATGAGGCTGTTCATTCACCCGAGGAGCTGAACAGGCTCGGCACGGCAGCAGGAGCGGCTCACACCAATATCCATTTCTCTGTTGGGAGCTGCTTTCACCAGCACAAACAAGAAACACTAAAAATGTGTGATTAAATGGCACTTTGAAATCAGAAGGTGTCTGGCAGCTCTGTGTCAGCGTGATGTACCCTGCAGGGCAATTACACACCAGTTCATATAGCTTGAAGCTCTGAACAAAGCAAATGCCGTGAGTAATGGTGGAGAAAAAACACAAAATGGCATGAAAAGTGTTTGCCAAAGCTCATGTCAGGCAGGAGCTTTCCTATTCTATCTCTGTGACACAGTGTCCAATCTGCTCAGCTACAGAAGTTTAATTTCTTTCCACAAGGTTCACGTACTCATGGTGCCCTGAGCCCACAGCACCAACACTCCATGCGTCACTGGTGGGTTCTGTGCATCTTCAGCTACTGCAAGGATGACTGGAATTATTGAACAGCTGAAGGAAAACACAGATACAGCTTGTCTGCCCCTCATTTGTCACTAAGCAGTTGTAGGTAGGCAAAGCACTGACTTATGCAGGAGCTGCTCAGGGCCTGGCACTGTCTCACTGATGGCAGAGAGTCAGAGCAAATATCCACGTGGATCCTGGTTCCCATACACACACCAAAGCATCCCCAGGGCCAGAATGTGCTTTTGCACAAGGCAGATTTATCCTCAGGGCCAGCAAATGCCGTGCGAGAAGCGCACACGGATCAGCAGAGGCAAGACAAAATCTGTAGCTGTGCTAATTGCTGGAATAATTACAAAGTAAAATACCAACCTAAATACCACAGGTCTGAGAACCAGCAAAGAACCCCTTTTCTTTCTGGGAGCTGCCTCTCACAAATTACTTTCCCCAGCAAGAACCACCTCCATGGGACCAGACAGACATTTGGGCAGATGACCAAAATATGTCAGGAATTTTTCTATTCAATAGATTTTCTCCAGTGTGGCAGGATGAAAAGACCTTTCTCTTGAGCAATTGAGTTTTCCCCACAACAGACACAAGCTGGCATGTTCTGAGCATTTGGTATTTCAATCCCAATTAAGTACAATAGTAATTGCTGCACCTAAGGGGTTCTCAGCTCCCTAAGAGGAAACACTTTATACATGCACAGATTTTCCTAAGCTTTACCACCACATACTTAAGACATAGATTGAGGGATGAATCATAACTTCAAATTCTTCACTGCTAAGCCTGGCAATCAACACTGCCACTTTCTGGCAAAAAACCCCTAAAAACCTTCACCTGTGATGTCATCTGCTCCATGGGGTGCTCCTGTCCTGCAACTCCTTCACTGAGGAGGCAGCTGGGTAACAGGATTTGTTCTGGATAATCCTTGCTCCGGCTCAGAAGAGGGGAGGAAACAGATGAAGATGCACTCAGCCAGAGATGGCAGCCACCCCTTTTCAGGAACTTATTCTCCCCCAGCCACCTGCCAGGTGTAAATCCAATCTCCAGTTTCAAGCCTGGAGAAGGCAGCACCGTAGACGGAAGGGAGGTGTGGGAAGTCTGCACTTCCCCTTCCAGATCCCAAACCTGTGCTCCACAAGGCAGGAGGCATCAAGCCTGGCCTGTCACTGTGGGGAGGCACCCACCCTCTCCCCACAGCATGAGGGGGAGGTAACACACAGCCCTACATAACCAGCTGCAGGGTAAGGACCATCTCCTCCAAATGACAACAGACCCTGAGCCGCCAGCAGGGCCTTAAGCTCTGCCTGGGGTTATTATTTTCATAATTAGAGGGATGGCCACAGACAGAGGTGGTATTTGGTGGCCTCTTAACCTAGAGACTTACTGGGGTTTATGCAGATGACTCCACTTTTTCAGTGGCAAAGCCTGCAGCAAATCCTTGTGGGGACAAACATCAAACCAGGATCTGGATGTGACTCAATACAAGGCCACTGCTCGGTCAGCCCAAGCCAAACAACAATAACATAAAACATGCAGGGCTCAGAGGGAGTTTAATTTTTAAAATTGAGTAAAATCTGGAGCCTTCCTGTGATTCAAATCTGGGCTGTCTGAAGCAAAGTGACTTTCCAGGTGAGGCACCACTCCTTTGTCCAGCCTGGTCATCCGTCCGTCCATCCATCCATCCATCCACTTCTCCCACACTCACCCATCCTTCTGCAAGATACCTCTCCCAACCTAGGAGGTTCTTCCCAGCCTACCACATCCCCATCTTCCCACCTGAACAGACACTGGTCCCACACAGCCGGCAGGGATGTACCTGCAGGGAAAGGCAGGGACAGCCACCTTCCCTTCTGGTTCATAATCAACTGGTTTGAAAACTGCCTCTCTAGGCAAAAACCCATCCTGGGAGCCACCAGGGTGACAAACATCTTCTTTGTGCACCATCTAAGGGATAAAGACCTTTTGCCAATCAATGCTCCTGTCATGCACAATGATTAAACCATCAGTCGGGACACAGTGAATTAATGCAGATAGAGGTGGATAAAGGAATGAAATAGTTTCACTCAAATCCTCACAGCTTAACAAAACCAAAACCGGGTCAGACCTAATGAGGAAAAAAGCAAAAGACATAAGAAATCTCATTTAACAGTTGCCTTTCCCAGAGAGAAAAGCAGAAAACCAAGCACGCAGCAAACCAGGATCAGGCTGGGACAAAGACAAAAAGGCACTGAGGGTATTGCCACAGACAGGAGCACACACATAGGACACTCCTTTCTGAACCACCAAGAAAACACTGTAACAGAGGTGGTCTGCAGCTCTCAGAAGACAAGGAGAAGGCAAAATCCCTGGAACAGCAGCCCATAGCATTTTCCGTTCCTTTAAGAAAGAAAGGAGTGGAAGCTGTGCCATACGTTAGCACTTAAGTAGTCCCTACCCTCAGTTTCCCACCATCTGCACTACTCTCTGAAACTCCCCTACTCATTTAATTTATTGCTGTGTGTCTCCACCGAAATCAAAGACCTAAATATCAGCAATCTTGGTGGGAGGCATCCAGCTGCTCCGGCTCACTGTAGGAACAAACCCTATTTGTGCAAACTCGCATTGAGAAAGCCAGGCAGCAAATCTCCCTAGGAACAACTTCCCATGCTTTCAGATTAGCAGATCAAGCTGCAGGCATTAAGACCTTTCCCCTTCTCTATCTGTGAAATCCAGCGCTTCAGGACACAAAAATGGGTCTTTTCTAACCCTGGAACGAAGCGATTTTGGAAGCACATGGCACAGTGGCAGCGGGGGGCAATGGCTGAGGGAAGCAGAGCACAGTCTGGGGGTCATGTTCATGTGCTGTGTGAGATGGGGATTTGCTTGGAAGAGTGGAGTGCTGGGTCCTGAAAACCATGGCAGTGGCAGAGCCCCACTCCGGTCACTCATCCAGCCCCCAGTCCCCTCTCACCTCTGTTTCCCTGCCCAAGGGATGAAGCAGCCAGCAGGACTTCCCTAAAAATGCAGCTATTTGTGTATCTCCAAGCAGAGATTACAGGGAACAGCTCTTTAGAAGCAGCCTGTAATGTATCAGCACAGGGAACTCTGCTCTATGGCCACAAACCTGAATCAAAAAGGGAGCATCCTAAAAAAATCTGCTCATAGAGTCATCAGCCTCTCAGAAGCAAATAAGCACAGCTCCCTGCCCTCTTAAAACACCAGGTATCAGCTGATAAAAGCAGAGCAATCCTGCAAGCCAAACACCCAGGCAGTACTTGCAAGGCAGGATTTGTAGCCTGGTGCCCTTTGATTTGCTCTCAGAGTGACAGAACAGGAGTCAGAAAAGCATGAAGGGGAAGAACATTTCTAATGCCCTGGTGACCTGCCTGATGCTGAAAATCCCACCAGACCCAAGACTGTGCACAAGGAGCAGAGTGCTGCTGTTGCTCAGACCCTGAGCTGCACTTGGAAGGGCAGACAGAGGGACAGGGGTCCCTCAGTGGGGCTGGGGGCACCACAGACCCCAACAGCTCTTGGACTCACTTGGTTCTCAGGGGCTGAAACAGTCACACAAAGGAAGTTTCATCTGCTTCACAGATCTGACAGCAGATCTGGAAATTGTCATCTCCTTCCCACGCCATCACACAGCTTGGTTCATTTGAAACCTGTTTTATCTTGGCTCAGTTCAACTTGTCTTATTCCTGCACACAACAGCAACAGCCAAGCAAAGAGTGGACAAACTGAGACCCCCAGTGAGGGCCAGGCAAGTGGATGCTAAACTGTGAACACAAGGGCACAGCCCACAACCAAAACACTCCACACACACCTCCAGCCCAGCGCGCAACCTTTTAACCAGCAGCGAGCAGGAGGGGATGGAGCCGAGATCCCTGGCAACACTACTAAAATCCCTGTGTTTCTCCTTTATTTTGGGAGAGGCAGAATAATCCTTTTGAACTATCCAAGTGGGGGAGAACCAACATCTGCTCAGATTCAACAGCTTGGGTCTCACTGCTTCAGCTCCAACTCTTTCCTGGCGGGTGGGGAAGGTCGCTAGCTTTTATTCAAAGGCACTGCCCTCACGCAGGGCCTTTCAGCAGAGGCTCGCAGAGCACCTCACAGACATTTAGTTAAATCCTACAGCCCGCCCTGGTGATGAAGGGATTATAAACAGGCCCCCGGCTCAGGCAGCAGCTCAGCAGCACAAGCATCTCTTTCTCTGGTATGGCCAAGGCGCTCGGCTCAATTGCAGAAGTGCAGCAGTTCCAGCTCCACTGAGCTGCTAAATACACATCAAACAGTCCAGAGACTTTGAAGAGCTAGCAGAGCAGAGCAGAGACCAGGAGCATCCTCTGATGGGATGGGTAGGGGCCCCGGTCCACTGACAGAGCCACAGCAAGGAGATGGGTTTAGAGACAACAAACCCATGGTTTGTTACCCCTCTGCAAGCTAAATGATACATTTCCAAAGTATGGCATTCCTGGTGACCAATTTATCCACTCAAAAGCCCTGGAAGCTTCAGAAAATGGAAAACCACAAATTTTCTTTCTTCCTTTCCCCCCCCGCCAAGCTTACCTATGGAGTGAGACTCTTGCTGGCTGAATTACATCTATTTAAACAAAAGTTCAGACATCTGCCTTTGCACAGTGTCAGCTGCGAGAAATGAGCTAACATCCAGATGCAGTGGCATGTCAGGATTAGCCCAGGCTGGGGCAGGAATGCTTCCATGTATGGAAAAATATTGGAGCAGTGAAACCATAAGCTTGGAGCTGAGTGAAGTGAGAGGCCCTGTCAATGAAGTTGCAGGCTCAGGTTTAGAGGATTTAGCAGCACAGATCCGCCATAAGATCCTCAGCACGTATTACAATAAATGTCACACTTTTTCCAGAAGGGACTCCTACAGCAATGCTCAGAGTCATGCGGGTGAGATCCTAGACCCCTGTTTGCTCTGGACGCCAGACTGGAACTGCTGGGTACCACTAAAGCTCCCCACGCCAGGCACAGGCTTGGGCATTAACGGAGACATTCTGGCAAGTACAAGGCTGCTGCTCACCCATCCCTGGGCTGCTGCCTTCTGCCCAGCAGGATTTATCAAAGCCAGCTCAGAGCTGGTAGGGGGGATGAAATGGTGGCAGTTCAAAAGCAAATGCTGAGCTGGATCTGCTTGGCTGGGGAAGCGGCGCCTGCTTCTGCCACCGTTGTGGCAAGGGCAGCGACTGTCGGGGCACAGGGAGAGAGCTCATGAAGTGTTCCCTGCACTCACTTGTCAGCATCCTGAGCTAACACTAATGAAGTAATAGCTATGACTTCATCTCTCCACTGGGAATCTCTTGGGAACCAGGGAGAACTAGAGTTTCTCTCTCTGGCTTGCTCATACAGTTGCAATTTGTTTCAGTCGCCTTATACTCTCTTCTGCAAACATTACTTAATTCTCACCCAGATTTTTAAATCCTTGCCCTGAAACGTAAAATAATGTTCCCTTCTCAGCTGTCAAAGCCCAGCCTTGCTGAGATCCCTCCTGGCGGGATCTGACCCCTTGTGCCAGCTGCCACCCACTCCCTGGGGTCCAGCTACGCTGAGCCCCCACTCGCAGCTGAGGATGCCTCCGGCTCATTTTTATGTCTCAGACATGAAATTAAAATCTGGTTACTCTTGGCAAATTCATTTTAAATAGGGACTTGTGCACCTTTTCTCCATTAAAATATTTTAAAGTCAGGCTGGATTTAACTACAGTTGCAAAGACAGACAAAATGTTGCCAGAGGACCCTGGAGCTTTTCTCCTTGGCTGGGCAGGACAGATTCCAATGCTTCAAAAACCGCCCAGCAATGAATGCCTCACACCACCCTGCTGCTACAGTGCTTTGTCTGCCCAGAGAGGCATCCAAGCCTGGTCCCAGGGTATCCCTGCTGCCTTCCTCATCACGAGCCTTCAGCTTCCAGGTTTGCTGTGCCCTGCGTTTACACCATTCCTGGTCTCCACAGCTGGAACAGCACATACCGCTCAGAGTGCATCCTTTAGAAACCAGATTCGCTGTGGTGTTTGGGCTCTCCCCACTTGGGCAGGGAGCCTGCACCCCCACACTGCCCTGTGTCTTGTTGAGGGCTCCCATCCCTTTGTTTTGAGCCCCAGCATGGGTTTGATCAGATTGCAGATCTGCTACTGCCCTGACGCAACTCAGCAGTCAGTCACTCACACTAAATAAAGACTGCAAATTCTTTACATATTAATTGTTGGTTGCAATTGTTCACGGTGCTGAAAGACAGACGTGACAGTATGCAGAAAACATTCCTGCATCTTTTTAGTTCCACCCTTCCATTAGTTGTGTGTACTCTGTGCCAAATCAATAAGACACAGCGTTTTCCTTGGAAAACTGAGATGATGAAAATGTGATCAGCTATCAGACAAGACGCTCGTGTTGTAATCTGAAATACTCACATAATTCACTTTCCCATGAGAGAATTTAACAGGTCTATCTGTTTACTTGTCAACTCATTCCACTCCCAGTTCCTCCATTGACCCTGTCTTTAATTTACAACCTACAGATTTAACTCTTAATTGTGTTTTTTTTGCCTGCAGAGCATCGGCTGAGAAGCAGCGGTTCCAGCCAGCACAGAGGAAGCTGCTCTGCAGAGGGACATCAAGAACACCCCCAGGTCCCCCATCTGGGCTCCCACCCCAAGAACAGAGAGGAATTATTGTACCCAAAGCCCAAGCTGTAATGAATCCAAGCACCCTCCCCAGGCTGGCAGTACTCCCTCCTTTCCCAACCGTTATTATCTGGAGATGGCACGAGCACAAAGTGATCTGTCTACAAAAACATTTCAAACCTATCGTGCATTACGCTGTGATGTGCCATGGAACCAGTTTAGAGAGCGCACGCAGCTATAAAGTCGTGATTATTCAGTATTCAACCCAGCCTGAAAGCTCAGGAGTCAGCTTGTTATTTGCTGAAAGCGGGGGGCCTGAAATTATCCGTGAATAGTTCAAAGCTGCAGTTAATTCAACATCTCGACTTTCAAAAGCATAAAAATCACAGATTCCTGGAGCGTGTAAGCTTTTCAAAAATTACAAACTACTAACTGTCAAATCAAAGCAGCAAATAGAAATCCACATGGCTGATAAGACAAATAGTTGCATTTTAAAGAGTAATTAAATATCACTTTGGAATATTTTGCTTGGAACTTGTTTCCCTGATAAAAAAATGGGGAGGGGAAGGAGGAGGAAGCAATCCACACACACCAATGAGCTTCTCATCAAACAAATGTTCAGGCAAACGCTGCTCAAATCTGTTTTCTTGAATTCAGAGTTCAGCCTGCTGTATCATAGCCTCCCATGCCCTCTTAGTTTCCCTAGATCCCTACATTTCACATCAAACTCCAGCAATAAGGAGGAGGCAATCGCTATGTTGAATCTGGATTGCTGGGGAGGAGGGTTGGGAAAGAATCCCCATGATGTGGTCACCAAAAAGTGCAATATTTTCTGACTTGACTCAGATTAAAACCATGCCCCAACTTCCATGCTGGGAGCGTGGCTGAAAAAAACAGGAATGCAAAACAGAGAGCTCTACCCAGATGCAATTCAGAAGTGAAACCCTTCCCCACCAAGTGCCACTTAGAAACATGAACAGTTTGTCCACGAGAAAGGATTAAAAAACTCCAAACCATCCTGAACTCTTCCGAAACCCGAACCTGCCAGCAATGAACTTTCTGTGAATCTCACACAAACTTTCCTGTGCTAAGCAATACCTGGGCGCAACAGTACCAAAGGATTGTCCAGAGTACTGAACAAGGAGACAACTACTGCATTTCAAACTAAAATGTTATTGAACCACTTGAAGAAGCCACCATCCAAAGGCCACGCAAACCTGACATCATTTTTTGGGATGGGATGTGTAGAGCCCTGTTCAAGAAACAACCATGCGATCAGCAAACTAGTTGTCCCCACACTGGAGCCGTGAGGATTTGATAATGGAAAGATGCTCAAGGACCTTCAGAGCAGGTCCTAAAAGGTGGGCAATTACCCACTGGAGGATGCAATAAACACTACAGCAGACGACACGTCAGCAAGACTTTTAAAATACTAATTCTCCCCCAGGGAAAGTGCTCAGGCAGGCAAGAGTTTGGATATGGGGGGAAATCCAACCTCTATGGACGTCAGTGATGTTTTTGCAACTCTTGCAGGACCAGGACACAGTCCCCAGACTTGCAGTCTACTAATGCTTACGGGGATTTCACAGAAGGATTAGGGCCTTGGCATGAGAGAGGACTGCTAATTGTATGGAGGGTGACTGCAAAGCTGTGTAAAACACACACAGAAATAATTTGGAAAAAGGGCATCAACAACAACAGCAAGAAGTCAAAATGTTTTGGCTTCGATGTCATCTGCACAATGTGGAAATACTGAATAGCTTATTCCTCACTCGTAATTGGAGTTCACTGTTGAACGTCTCCAAAATCACTGGGAAAAACACTCCATTGTTCTGCACTTTCTTTTGTAAAGCTGTTACATGTTCAGCCTCTAAAGAATGCATTTTTGGAGAAGAACTATGCACTGATTACTTTACAAAGTAAAGTTCCTCTGCAACCTGAGAGTAACAAATGAAATTGTCAACCGTGCGTTTTTAAACTAACGTTTTCATTTCAACATCTGGATTAAGATGCCACAATGAAAAACAGCACACAGGCTTCCCTCTGCTCCCTTCAGACATCCCCATTCTTACATTTCAGAACCAGCCAGTTTCAAAGCAAACAAAGAATCAGTTGGTGCTGCTAATGCCTTGCTTCTTACTCAATAGCCTGATGTCATGAAAAGACCATATTTTTCAAATCTACAGCTCCGTGAGCCAAAGATTTCATATACATTCCCATCCCAGAAATATAAAGTTGGGAATACAGCTGAAAGTGATTACTTAGATATTTTTATATGATGAAATTCAAAAGCTGCTTCAAGTGATTTACAAAATCTTCTGTAAGACAAATCCCACATCTGTGCTGACCACTTGCCTCCCTGATCTCAGCAGATGGCAATTTCAAACAGAAAAGTTCTGAGTCCCTGAAAATCATGGTGTACCTTAAACTGTAATCAAGGATTTGAAGGCTTTTCCTCCACAAAAAAATGTGTCCAGGCTAATTTAATGACATTTCTATCTTATCCCCACTATTTCTTGCACAGAGTCTATCTACAAAATTAGTACCTGGTGCCTTAGTAGGAGAGGCTCCCACGGTAGATGGTCTTTTAAGATAAAGGGAAAACTCTGTCCCAACCCAAGGGTATTTACCAGTGTGAGCAAAGGGAGATCCTCAAATTGCTTTCAGATACTTGACTGAAGAATCACAGAAAAACAATCAACATGTTTTGCATTTATTTAAATCCAGAACAGAAGCATCTCAGCCTTCCCAAAAAGAACATCGTCAACACACAAGCAGATGCACAAATACAGCAAACACAAAACACAAGAGAGACAAGGCACAGCCCCAAAAGCACTGTGGTGCTGTGTGGATGCACCAAGCAAGGGTTAGGAGAAAATTCAAGATTAAAAAGAATGAGGAAGACGACTGGGCCAAAAAAGTAACAAGTAAAAACAAAAGCAAAGGCAAATAAACAACAGCAAAAGATAAACTGCTGCTCACTGCTGTGCTTTTTCTCTTCCAGCACCCCAACTCTCCTTTCTCCCACTCATACACTGAACCATGTGAGAGGATCTACTCAAGGAAGAATGTGGCCAATTTATCTTTTTTTTAGCAGAGATGACCAAGATGTCCCACAGCAGCACAGCATGTTCCACCCTCCTCCAACAGCCTGTATGCCACAAGGCCTTGAAGAGCACCCAAATTCACCCTGAGTGTAGGTGGTCTCTGCAGCAAGGATGGTGTGGAGCTCACCAGGAGAAGTCTGGGATCCTTCCAACAGCAGGAAGGGAGATACCTCCTTGTGGGCGCCAGGGGACATCAGGGCACGTAGGCAGATGGGGGCTGTTTACACTACTGAGGCTCTCAGCAGCAATCAGGAATTAAAGCTGTTATTAAATCAACCCTCCAGAACTTGAGCAGATGTCCATGCAAACAGATAACAAAGGGGTGACGTTAAACCAAAACCGCAAACGAAACGAAGACACGGAGCAACATCTTCTCCCCCGTGCTCTGCTCAGCCGTGCCAGGCATTATGCGAAGACAAATCAATCACCAAAATCTACCTGTGGCTGCCCAAATCCGGGGCCGAACAACTTAACTGAGGGACATGCACCACGAGTTAAAGGCCTCCAATCTCATTTGGCACGTTCCGGCTTTGTCCTTGGAAAAAACCCACCCAATAATAGGTCTGGCTGTGGCTCAGACAGAGGCATAATGCCATCCTCCTCATTAATCAAAGGCTTTCCCCACAGCCAGATGTTTGCTGACTTGTACTGCTTTCTTTTATTACTGGTTTGGAGGCAGAAATTGCTGTGCGCTGAAGTTACTCCAATTGAACTGGTTGTCCCTGGTAACTGCACCCCGGCATTACTGAGTTACAGAGGCATTCAACGAAGAGTGGCTGTTTGCTTTGACAATTCATACTACTTTCCCGAATAACCATCAGACTAAGATGCTAATTTACTTTTAGGACTGTGGGAATTTTACTGCAAACCCAGAAAGGAGCCTGGGTTTTAAGATCTATCAACACTTGGTGCCCAGGGTTTGGAAGAAGGAGAGATGTAGAAAAATGCAGAGTACACCAGAGAAGGACAATGTGCATGATGATAGATGGGCCTTGAAAGTAATATTTTTCAATAATTCAGAGCAACAAAAGGGATGCTTTTATACAGGATAGGAAGCCATCATCTCTCCCCAAAGGTTTCATGGCCTCTGTAGATAAAGTAACCAACCCACAATGGGAAGTGTTGGCTAGAAAGGACTTCTGGAGGTCTTTGAGCCTGGGCATCACTCACACTCGACCCTGCTGGGCAGAGCTTCTCCCAAACAAGCCCTGTAACATCCAAAGATGGGGGCTCGGCGAGCTGAGAGCTCAGGGACAGAGTTCTCAGTGTTCCCACCTCTCTCGCTGTCTCTACTCTGCATCTATAATATCCCTTTCTTCCCATAAATCTATATAATTCGCTGGGGTTTAGGAGTATCCCTCAGTGTAAAGGAACCATAACTCAAAAGCACTGCCTACATTCCTCTAATGCTTTTGTTTTAAAACAAATTAAGCCCGTGAGGTACTGAACATATGCTCCACATCCCCAGCTCTCGCTGGCATGTTTTTGAAAAATAGAAAGTTTGTGCTTTTCTGGGGAGTCAGGTCATTAACCCGACTATTTTAAAAATCAGCCTATTATACGAGGAAACTTCTAACTGCCTGAGCTACAGGTTATAAATCTCCTGTTTAGAAATCTGATATCCTGACATAATTGCCCTTACAACTTACAAATAGGTTCTCTGTTATCCGTAGATTAAGCTTCCTCCAAAGCCACATCACATCTGCTTAGTTTTGAAAATATACAGCATGAGCTTCAATTACTTTACACTCCACACAAAAATAATCCTGAATTTAACTCAGGGCTTCTTGGAATAAGAGTTTAAGACCCCATAATCTTTTTATTTCATGTTTTCTTGCAATCTAATAGATGGAAGCACTGGCCAGCATGTAAAATTAATGCCACCTTCCACTTCCATGATTTCCCAACTATTTAACTACATTGCAATGGAATTTTAAAAGCAAATATGGCAAGTAGAAGTCCCACCATCTAAATAATCTGAAATGTTCTGTAGGGAAATGGTCAGCTACTAATTGGAACCACAGTGTTTTTACATCCCTGTAGGAAGAGGGTTTGGTTTAAAAGAAACCTGAGTTAAACTGTAGTTTCTCCGAAGGACAAAGCTTCTGTTACAGCTGCTCTGATTAATGAAACTACTCAGATCCCAACCACTTGGGCAAGCTCCCAGTTAGAAGTGTCTGGACTTCAAAGGGGCAAACTGGGGGCCTTGGGCAGCATTATCATCCAGGTGCACAGCATTAAATACATGAGAGTTTTTGCAAAACTGGGGGCTTAGCGACAAAAAAAAGAAGCCAAATCCGGGTTTCAAAGCTGCATCTCTTAGCAGCAGGGACATCACACGGCGCTGCCAGACAACAGCCAACTTTTCCCTAAACGATTCCTTTGCCTAATGAAGAGAGTGGAGTGCTGGCAGAGCAGGGCTCAGAGACCCATCCAGGAAGATGTCATTCCTCTCATCCCAACACAGTCTCGCAGTGTCCAGACACGGGGGATGCCTGATGGGGCTCAGCCACCCCCAGCCCTTCACTATCACAAGGATAACCAGCATTATCCCAATCCCAACCAAAGCCGAGCCACAGCCTGCTGCCTCCACACCCGCAGCCTCAACCACCCGCCAGAAAGACATTTAGAAATGGCACCGTGGGGTACCATCTTTTCAATTCTTACTCAATTGCTTCCGGAGATTAGATTTGTAAAGAGGATTTTTTTCCCCCCTTTTAAACGCCGCGAGGTCGTTGGGAACTGGAGGCACAGCCTGTGCCTTCCTTTTCCTCACAGCCTGCCCTGTCTGGGTCTCAGCGTGCTTTTTGTCCATCACGTTTTAGATTAAACTCTACGCATGAGAGGTTGTAACTTGCAGAATATCGAACAAACCAAGCGAGAGGAACAAACCCCATCCCACAAACTGGCCGGGCAGCTTCGCCAGCAGCTCCCAGCCGAGCCGGGCTCACTCGCTCCTCAACCACCGCGTGTCCTCCCACGGCTGGCGAAAGCCACGGCTCCTTTCTGCGCCCAGACCCACGCAGGAGCCCACGGGCACCGTGTCCGCCGCCCACGCCAAGCTCCGGTGTCCTCGGGCACCCACCCGAGTGACGCCGTGCCCGTGCCCGGGCTCGGAGGAGCTGCTCCCCTCACACCTCAGCCGCAGCCCCGCTCCCCGGCGGGGCCCGTCGAGGCCGGCGGCTCCGGCCGCCCTCAGAGCACGACGCCCAGCGCGGGGCTCCCCTCCTGAGGGGCTCCCCCGGTTCTGCGGCTCCCAGGCCCCGCAGGAGCCGGGCGAGACGGCGTCGCCCCGCGGGACAGCAGCCGCCACCTCCCCGCAGCTCCCCCGGGAACTTTCTGGAAGGCGCCCACCGCCGGCCGAGCCCCGCGGCCCCCAGACAAAGCCCGGGGCGCGCCCCGCCGCCCCCCGCCCGGCCG